>OW679198.1:155099370-155546927 GCA_940337035.1 Agriotes lineatus | reverse complement strand
GTCAACACATTCCTCATATTCCGCGAAACACAGGCCTTTCAAACAACTCATTACGCAACCTATTACTAAGCAATTAAAATATTAATTATTATGTATACAGTGTGATTAATAATATTTATGCTAGTCACACTACATCTCCCTTGGGAAAGAAAAAAAATTTCCTATAAAAATATAAATTTTTTTAATTATTGTTTATACAACAAAGAATTACACAACTTAACTCTATTCTATGTACTTCTATCATTTACTATATATTTTAATTACAAGACTTGTGGCACTTAACATCTATTATTTCATAAGGTGATTTAAATAAAGGTTCCATTTTATTTCCTGTCTCATTTTTTAATAAAAATCTTATCTCTATACTATAATTTACAATATTACATTTCTCATCATATTTAACTTTCCTTTTATTTTAGCTCTAATTAATTTATCTTTTACATCGTGGCATGCTTGTTGTAAATCTATATTTTAGTACTGACGAATAATCATATACAATACCGTGAGCGGTTGACGAATTGCCGAAAATTTTTGTCAAAGTGTATGAGTGTTTATTGCTTCGATATAAATTGGTCGAGTGCGACAGCACGAGACCAATTTTGAAGCAATAAACACCAATAAACACTTTGACAAAAATTCATGCAATTCGTCGGCTGCAAGCGGCATTTGAAGGACTATTCAAACGAACAAAATTGACATTTCTCAGTAATTAATCAATTTTATCACGTCCTCTTTGAAATAAAAATCTGTTGACGTAAAATAAATTGTTTGTCAAATTTGACATTTCTAATATCATATTTAATGAATTTTACAGGAAGTTAAATAAATGTCACAGGAAGAGAAAAAAATTGTCATTAAAACTCGGCTAGCGGAATTGTTGCACAATTTTACGCTGAATGGTGGCAAATGACATAAATACTAAATTATGATTGGTGAATAGTTAACTTGAAGGGGGTGAGTTGAATAGTCAAGGGTAATACCACAAGCAGTGGATATATTTTTGACAAATATTTTGTCGGTTTCCATGTAAATTATTGCGTTTAAATTTCACGATACAAAATCACATAAAAATGTCACGAGCCGAAGGCGAGTGACATTTAAATGTGATTTTGTTGAGTGAAATTTGCAATAATTTTTATGGAAATGGCAAAATATTAAAAAAAAATATATCCACTTCGAGTGGTATTTGGGACGACTATTTAACAATATTAATACATAACCATTAACTTTATTGAAAAATAATCCAACAATTAATATAATTATTCAAGCTCAATTAAATTCAGCAGAATACTTCCAAAACACAGCATTTAAAATTTTTAAAACAAGCCACACAGTTTGTTGGGGTTTAGTGTTACGTAACCTAGCGATATCACTAAGGACAGACATCGTTGCTAGCGATACTTCGCAACAAGGCTGTTTATTTGTGAGTACGTACATTGTTTTGTGAATATTTTGCATGGTGCCCCAATATTCAGTGATATACTGCTGTTATTGGTTGAAAAAAGCAAATGTCTGCAATGTGATTGGCTTATATGTTATAGTGTTGAATAGTCATCGAAATTATATTTTGGATCTAACTGATTTGAAAAATTTGAAGGCAATTTACATAATTTTCCAAAGACTAATTCATAAGGTGTGTATTGTGTTTCTGTGTGAACTGTCGTATTATAAGCAAAAATGAAATCCAGAACTCCAACTTTCTGGATATTTTGAAATTTGAATTTGTAAATAGTTACCTACATTTTATGAGAATTTTCAAGAGCGCCTAATGTTTGATGGTGGTATGCTGTAGACTGTAATTTGTTAATTTTTAAAATTTTAGCAAATGTTTGTAAAAATGGAAGCTAAACATTCTGTACTTTGATCTGTGATAATTTCTTCTGGAATACCATAACGCAATATAAAATTTTCTACAAAAGCTTTAGCAACTGTTTCAGCTTCTTTATTTGGCAAAGCGTAACATTTAACAAATTTACTAAGATCGCATTGTAAAGTTAAAATATATCGATTTTCTTATAAATTTTCTGTAACGGTCCTACAATATCTAGAAAAATTCTCTGAAAAGCATGTGTCATGGGTTCTACATTTAATTTCCAATGTCATTTATTTGACACTCGTCACACCTTTAACAAAATTTATTACGTCATTTCATAAACCTGATCAAAAACAATATTTTTTGATATTATTATACATACGATTTATCCTGCATGACCTCCTGTTGGTAATAAATGAAAATCGTTTAAATTACTTGTCGCGTTTCTAATCAATAATTTTTTGTACAACTCGTTATAACAGATATTTTGATACCAGCCCTTTTTATTTCATTGTGCTCTTTTAATATGCGGTTTAATAATGATGAGGCACCTTTTCATTCTTTACGATTACTAATTCTGGAATTTATATTCCTTACATATATTTTTCAGAGCTCTCAACGTTTCACGTAGTGAACACGATGATCGAGGGTTCTGTTTTAAATAAATTGTTTGCAATCCCACATTACATGTTAAATATTCATTATGATATACAATTTCCTCGTGTACTAATATATTTCGAAACTCTCGTACTGTTATAAGTCGTAATTCGAATGATCATGAGGGCATTTCAACAACTCACAAGAGTCGGGTGATCAATACGTTTCTTTTGAATTGTATCAATGTCGTCGCTTTCGTCCTGAATTAAATTCTTTGTTTGTGCACGTGTTATTGCAAAAACCGTACTATCTACCACGTTATTCATGTTTTTAAGTGCCTCTAAAGAAATTTCTACTCTAGCAAAAACGTCTGCTGCTACATTATCTTTTCCTTTTATATACTTTACCGTAAAATCATACTCTTCAAGTGCTAACCTAAATTTATTAACCTACTAAGGCTTATGATCGCTAAAATTTCAAATGATCTTCCCATACAAATACGGTCTAAAATGTTTTACTCAAAAACTAGGGCTGCTAATTTTTTCTCTATCGTAGAATAACGTCTTTCTGCTTTATTTAAAGATCTGCTTGCGTATGCTATTGTCTATCATCTATATTCAACAATACAGCTTCCTAATGCTACTCCTGAAGCATCTGTCTTTAAATAAAATAATTATTTTATGAAAAATCTGGGTATTGTAAAATTGGTGGGTTTATTAAAGCATTTTTTAATATTTCAAACGAATTTTGACAATTCTTATCCCAATTAAATGGTACACCTTTCCTCTGTAATGCGTTTAATGGTGCCGCAATGTGGGCAAATTTTGGAATGTACTTTCTATAAAAATTTGCAAAAGCTACTAAACTTTTTGTCTGATTAGCGTCTTTAGGGGTTGGATAATTTGGAATTGCTTCAATTTTTGTACATTGTACAGCAATCTCTTTCCTTAAAAATTCTCATTTATAGGAATTTATTTTTAAATTAACGTCTCGTAGGCTTTGTAATACTTTCGTAAGATTTTGATTATGAGTAATTAAATTATTTCCAAAAACTATTAAATCATCTAGATAAATGAAACAACTTTCATAATTTAGACCTGCCATAGCAATTGTTATAACACGTAAAAATGCCGGAGGACTAATTCTTAACCCTTGGGGCAATCTAGTCATTTGATACTGTCCTCTATCTGTTGTAAAACTTGTATAACTCCTACCTTCCTTATCAAGCTCAATTTGATAATAATCTTGAGATAAATCTAAATGAGAAAAATAAACTGCTCCCGATAATGAGTCTAAAATTTCAGTTATGCGTGGTAGCGGAGATTTGTCATCTACTACTTGCTTATTTAATAGTCTATAATCTATAACAACGCGCCATTTTTGATTACCGTTTTGATCTTTCTTTTTTGGTACTATTAATAGTGGTGGTGACCATTCCGATCTAGTTTCTTCAATTATACCCTTTTCTACCACTGAATCAATTTGTCTATGTATTTCTTGTTTTTTGTGCTTGTGGCAAGCTATATGGTTTGACGTATGCAGGGTTTGCGTCGTCACGTATGCGAATTTTTTGTTTATAAATATTTGTTACTGTTAAAGGGTCTCTCTCAAAATGAAAGACATCAGCATATTTTGCACATATTTTTAAAATTGAATATTTCTCTTCTTCATTTAAAGGCTCAGTTTTTATTAAATATAATAATTTTGTAACCCTTTCAACAGACGATATTTGAGAAGTGCTAAAATTGCACATATTGTACTCGCTTATTTTTGTTACTTTTGGTTGAACTCGTTCTACTTTTATTTCCCTATCGTTAACATTTAAAATTTGTACTGGTATCAAATTACGATGTGGCCTAACAATAGTACTTGCTACGTAAACATCTTTTCCTATCTCATCCGCTAAAATTACACCGTCTTCATTTAAATTCGTCCAAATCTATTCTATAACTTCACATCGGGCGGGTATATTTATTGAAAAATCATATTTTGTTTCCATTGGTAGTGTTACACAAAAATGTTTATTGACAGGGTTAAATTAAATTTTTCGAAATTTATTTGTGCTCTATATTTTTGTACAAAATCTGAACCAATCATTCCATGTATACAGTTTTTAAATTTATCAATTACTAAAAATTTGTGGTATACTTCTACATTTTCTATTTTTAATAATATGTTTGCTGATCCTACTGTATAAATTGAACCTGAAATACCATTAACTTGAATTCTTGTCGACGGGTCGATTACTTCATTTGTTGCTAAATAATGTTGAAAAATAGCGCTTACCGATGCGCCTGTGTCGATTAAAAATAACATATCTTGAAAATTATATATAAAATGAATAAAATTTAAACCATCCACGTTAAATATTGCTGGGGGGCCTCGAAAAAATTTTGATGAATTTACATTATTTGTCAGTGCTTGCGTTTCGCTCGTACCTGCGTTAGGTTGACCTACTTGGCTTGGGTGGATTACGTTTACTTTAGCATTATTACTGAAATTACGTTTTTGATTAAAATTTCCTCTATTTCTTCCTCGAAAATTGTTAAACTTATTCTCGTTTCTTGTATATGAATTATTATTATTATTTCTGCCGTTATTTTGGTAACTAAACCTTCCACGTGAATTTCCAACATAGTTATTTTGGTACCTACGGTTATCCCTCTGATACTCATATGAAGAACTTTTGGACCATCTGCCTGCACGTAAATTTGTTCGTCCTGAACTGCTCGAATAGCGTCACTTAATTTTGAATAGTTTCTAGCTTTTATTATAGTTTTTATTTCGTCGTTTCGCAATCCGTTCGTAAAAGCGTTGATAGCAATTTTTTCGTTCGCGCTATGTAAATTGCAAAATTTGTTGGTTCACCTTGCGTTTGGGCTATCGTTAATTCAACAAATAATTCTTCGATTGATTTTCCAAATTGCTCTATAGGTTTTCCCAACTGTTTGGAATTGTGTAGTTTTACAGAAATCGCAACAGCTGATTTTCGTGCAATAAAATGTTCACGTAAATCCTGAAGTAGTGTTTTGATAGTCATAATTTTGACTTAAGCGAATTTTCGCAATTTGTGATAACCTAGTTTTTAATACATATGAAATTAACAACTTTTTGCTATTATCATTAGCAAGCATGTCATATAACTCAATCGCGTCAATTAATTGTTTCGTCGTACTTTCGGTATTATCCATTACCGGCAACAAAGTTGCTGCAGTCTTCAGATCAAATTTCTCAGACATGTTTTCAATGTCAGGGTCAGAAGAACTGCCTGAACTTGATTTTATTTTTATTTTGCTGAATTGCAATTTTCTAACCTAGTTTGTAAAATATTCCTACAATCTAAAATTAGCTTGTTTATATCTGCAACATAATTTTTTGCTAACGCTACAATTTCATTTGAATTACTTCCTGTATTAAATTTCTGCCTAACTTTTTCAAGTTTAGTTGCAAAACTATCTAACTGCTTAAGCTTACGAGTTATATGTTCCCTATTTGATCTTAACAGACAGGAGGATGTTTCATTCTATATAATTACTGTCTAATTCAACTTATAAACTGTATTTACTCACTGCTTTACTTATACTTATTACTTAAATTTTACAGATAATTTAACTCACACACATTCACTTCTTTCCACTTGGCTTCTTCGGGGTTACTTGGCATTATTTCCTTTATTTATATATGGGCGTATTTTATTTCTTCTTAAACTTGTTCCATACTCTTTGAAAGATTATTCCGGATTTTCTTCGTTAGTCTTTTCTTATAGAATGACCAGCAGTGTGCTACAATCAACAAAATTACGGCTACAAAAGCAATTATACCCAAAATTTCTAAGAGAGAGAAGAATTCGAGGCTTGAACCATTTCTATTTCCTGCTTGTGCAATGATGACTTCTTCCTTGGATTCGGTACTTCCCATTATTGCTTCTTGCGTTTGGACACGTCTTCAAGGCGTGGCAACTGGAGGGTACAATTTTTCTCTCTTTTTCGGTGTAGGCGTGTGTTGTGATTGTAGGCGCTGCCGCTGGCAGGGTCGCCATGTGCTGTGATCGCAATCACTTTAAATTCGATTGCATTTAATCGAGATTACAACCAAAACCATAGTTGAATTTTATACATTTAATATATAATATAGATGTTACATGTTCGAAGTACAAAGTTAATCCATCCTTAAATAACAAATGCATTCACACAATCGACATAACTACATTTTCACAATCATTACCAGTCATCACCTGACATTCAGCGGAAACACAGACTTTCAAACAACTCATTGCGCAACCTATTACTAAGCAACTATAATATTAATATTCTATATACAGTGTGATTAATAATATTTATGCTAGTCACACTACAGTGTGACTCAGGCCAAACCAAATAATTCCTACGTAATAACTTCTAACAGTAAAGTACATTTTAAAAGAATGTCTAATGTTAATAATTCAAATCGAAAAAAATGTTAAAGATGAAAAACCTAAGTTTTCTCGAACAGAATGGGGTTCTTGGATAGCCAAAGTTAAATTTTTTTATAAATGTCCTGAACTTACCCCGTATTTTGCATTAAGCTTCATGATAACCGTCCGTATATTAGTATTTCAATTTAAATCATAATGTAACAGCGCTATTAGATTCGGGTGCAAATAAAACCATCGTTGGGAAAAGGGGTTTAGCTATTTTAAATTACTTAGGTATTAAAACTAGGAAACCCAAAAGAAATATCTGACGACTGCAGATGGAAAACGTCAAGTGATTAGCGGTTCAGTTCTACTACCCGTACTTATCGGAGCTACTTGTAAATTGGTAAAAGCTTTAGTTGTCCCTTCGGTCGACTCTAACTTTATTCTTGGGTCAGATTTTTGCAAATTATTTGTAGATTGTAGATTTTAAAAATAATTCGTGGGATATTCAAAGTAAAACGCGTATCTTAGAAATTAATGTTCTTTCACCAGCTAATATTGATGAGACGTTACGATATCAAAACGACTTAACGACACCCATCCAAGATGAGCGTCCACGACTGGATCAGTCCTGGAAAACTGGCGTACTTGCCCTGAGATTCGTTAAAACAGACTAAAGGCCTCGGCTGAAGCGCTCAGGGAGTCGGGCGTGGTTCAAACGATACGTCGTTGGGCAAGCGTGCTAAGACATATACAGTGTACGTCGAAATTATAAGGGCGCCACCAAGCCTGTAGTAAAGGTGTGACCGAATAACCGGGCATGGACGGTCATCGGTGGCGAAGTATTCGAGGTACTCCGTCGATAAAGGTACTCGCGAGCGGTAAGCTCGAACAACAATTTCGTGACTGAAAATACTGGAATTGCAATATTGAGACCTTTTAGCCGCGGCGGTGCAACGACCAAACTTACCTGCACGCTCCGAACTCTCAAGTCCCGTCGTACACCAATCTTTACACTGAGGGGCACTATCTGAAACAGAGCATGCACAAGGCGAACAAGAATAATACGTCCCTTAATTAGTTATGCGTCTATTAGTCGATTAATACAGTCGGGCAGCAAATCGTGCCGTAAAACTTATGTTATCTCTTAAGAAAAATACGCATCAGCTGATGGACGCGCTAATGCTACGGTACAAACACAAAACATGTGACTGGCGTGGTGGCAGTTCCACTTCTCGGTGTGCCCAAGGTATGGAGGCCGCCGCGCTCCGGAGGACGGCGTTCCACAACCGCTCGAACTCGCGGTGCTCGAAGGGCTCTGGGTAAAGATGCAGTTCCCACTCCCTCAGTTGGGTGCGGCGGGGGCCTTCATCACTGGGGGCGGGGTTTCGCGGGCGACTACGGTCTGTTGGAGCGGCGGGCTGGTCTGCCGCAACGCTTGGGGCGGAGGCGAGATCGGACGTCCGGGGCCGGTGTCCCTGGAGAACTTCTGGCGAACTGGCCGGTTCCGGGGTGGTGGGGACGAGGGCCCAAACAGGCGGTCGTACAACGCCTGTAATGTCAGAATACACAAAATCTTTATAAAATTACGACTGACGTTGCGCCGAAGAGCAGAAAAAACACTCGTAAAACAATGGAAGTTGCGCTGGGGGTGGCCTGCCTACGTCATCCTGTTTCCAATCTCTCGTCCGCACTGGAGGGTACGTGTCAGAGCGAGTGTTTTGGAACCAGAGTCTGAAGGCGCAGAAAATTCTCTAAGTGGCGCGCTTCGGGAAAACTTTCGAAGTCTCTTGAACACTTAGGCCCTGGTTCGCACAAGGGTGCGTGTTATAGCAAGTGTTGGTTGGAACTCGATACTGGTCCTGGATGTTGATGGCTGGAACTGATGGCTGCAACTAGATGTCTTCCTCAAGAAGCCTGGGGTTTTTAAAAGTCTGGCCGACTTTGTCTTCCGCATCCTTGCTCGTGATTGGCTGAACGGGAGTGGGGACGCTTGCAGATTTGATATGAATTGGATCCGCGGCTCTAATCTCCGCGGCGCGAAGTGCTATCTTGTCGAAAACATGTGCATAGTTTTCGTCTCAAAAAAACTCGAATTTTGAGCCTTTACTCGGCATGTTTCGCTTGCATATTACTATAGCTACGATTCATTAAATTCTTCCTACATCAATGTAGTCATGATGCGGATTTCTTTGATGCTGTGGTGATCTGCGGACTTCTTCGTGATCAGGGTTGTTGTCTCGTACTTGAACTGGTTAGGCGATTTTTCGCATCCTAAAAGGGCCGGTGTTTTTACTTTAATTAACCCTCGCGATGTGTATTTTAATGGTTCTCTTGTTTGACCGCGGGTTGAACCCGGACCTTTCCTAGTCCATCCGGTGCCTGATGTTTTATAGGGGCCCTGTCAGTTTTCCCATTGAAACTGCATATTTCGCTGTTTGCGACAGGTTCCGAGAAGTTCTTAATGCGTTATGGCTTTGTTGAGTCGCCCATCGGTGTGCTTTTAGGACGTTTGTTTTTCCTGCGGCTTGTATGGATTTGTCCGTGTTCTTCCCTATATGCGAGACTTACGATCCCGCGTTTCCTTACAGAAAACAATAGCACCTGAATGTGTGTAATTGGGGTCCCTGTAATTATTGCCGCGGCTCGGAGTCGCGGAATTTAGTGGCCGGTGCAATTCTTTAGCTTTGACGTATTTATGAGGATTACGGTCCGGGCGGGCCGTGGGAGCTTCTTAATACCTTTACGCGGCTTCTGTTCGGCAGCTGGGGGACGGCGTCCTTTTGGTTCGCGATGTACTTATTAATGTCGCTTTTTGATCCTGATTGCGCGACGAGGGCGTAACATAAATACATATGATCATGAAGGCCCTTGCATGTCTCCGGATCATATCAGGGTATTATAAAACCGTAGGTAGAATTACAGAACAGTATTATTGGCCGAAAATGCGTAGGGACATATTACGTTATATAAGAACTTGTAAAACCTTCAATGAACAAAAATCTCCGAATTCTAAAGGTTTTGGCCTTATGAGACGCGAGAAAAAGGCACGGTATCCATGGCAAATGATATCCGTTGATATTATGGGTCCTTTGCCCAGCCAGATCTTCCAAAGGGTATTTTTATATTTTAGTTGTATCCGACTGGTTGACTAAATATGTTTTACTCCATCCTCTTCGAAACGCGACCGCCCAAGCTATTGCTAATTTCATGAAACATCAAGTGTTTTTAGTTTACGGAGTTCCTCAAATCATTTTATGCGATAACGGTACTGAATTTGCAGGATCATTGTTTAAAAAATTGGCTAAACAGTACAAAGTACAGAAAATCTGGTACAATGCGTATTACCACCCACAAGTTAATCCTGTAGGACGTATAAATCATACGATAGGAACGGCTATTAGAAGCTATATTGGGAAAAAGCACCAAGATTGGGATAAGGAATTAGCAAAGGTAGCATATGCTATTAGAACTGCAAAACATGAAGTTATGGGGTATAGTCCCGCATTTCTAAATTTTGGTAGGAATATTCCCGCCTCTGGCGAGTTTTATGGAAAAATCGAGTCAACTGCTGAAGTAGACTTGCAACCTATCGATAGGAAAATTTTAACAGATGAACTAGGTCATCTTCGGGACATTTACGAAAACATTCAGTGGAAGCTTTCTGAATATTATCGGCGGAATGCAGAGCGATATAATTTACGGAAACGGGATATAGACTACCAAATTGGTGATAAAGCGTGGAAAAGAAATAAGGTGCTCTCAGATGCAGCTAGTAGGTTTTCCGCTAAATTAGCACCCAAGTACGTTTTGTGTACAATTAAACGTAAAATTGGAAAATTAGTTTATGTTTTACAAAATGTTGACGGCAGCGATGCTGGCCGTTGGCATGTTAAAGACTTGAAACCGTACTTCGGATCTAACTCGGACGTATCTGTCAATGAGTTATGTGAAGTTTGGTTTTGGCCTCGGTAAATGATGTTTTTTCTATTTGGTGATTTTTTCTGCGCTGCTTTTGGTTTTGGTAATGGTAGGCACCTTTTTGATTTAAGACTTTTTCTCGATTTTGACTGTACCGATTTTGTTCCTACCCTTTCATCAATGATATGAGATTTGTAATTACCTAAAATGTATTAGCTATTTGTTTAGCTATTGGTAATTATTTACTGAGCATTTATGAGAAGTCAATTTAACTGATGGATACAATCTGATGTTTGATGTACCTACGAGTATTATGCAATTATATTTATAAACGTGTAAATGTTATTAGCCATGCATGCTGTGATATTATTTATTATCTATGATTACACCAGGTGCTGTTACCATTAATAAATGTGAATAGCCATATTATAACAATATTTAATCTCGCATACTGTGATATTTTTTTATTATGTATAATTACACTAGGTGCTAGCTATTATTATTTAAATGTTAATAGCCATATAATTCTAATGATTATTGTTCTTGCATGCTGTTATATCTCCTATTATGTATGATAATGCCAAGTGCTAAACTATTATTAAATTAAGAGGGATGTTGTAATAAAATAAATAGTAATAATGTGCATTATTATAGTAATTTAATATCTTTAATAAAGGGGGTGTGTAACATAAAAATGACTTGGGATATATTAAGACTGATAGGCGAATTGCTCTAACGGCGCGTGTCCGAAAATTTGTAAACTTTCGAGGCCATCGGTTTTACGGCACTTTTGCCGAAGCCGTCTAAGAAAGCATACGTATTCCTGCGGTACCCAAATTTTCTGAAGGGTTACTCACAATCATGTTTAAGCACCCTAAATTTACCTTTTAAATACTAGAAACCGACCTACCGATTTCTATTGTGGGTCAAATTTGAAGTCACGTTCAAATAAATTTCAACCGCCTCTACCCATCCATGGGCGTCCTAATGGCCGTTTTCCATAAATGAAACCAAGGTGCTGCACGTTCCGAGGAACGCCTACATAACAGCTTATCGTGAAGATTGGATTCGCCAGTGTTTAGAGCAATTCGAACAAAAGGACAGATAAGTTTTAACTTTCACATTTGACGTCGTTTCACATGTCTAGTCTAGTAAATACTAACAATAACCAGATTAAATTCAAATTACCCCTCAACCTGACTTTTATTTAACCTACCACCTGCTTTCGCAAAGGGAGCTGCCGTGGTATATAGTATGAATAATTTTGGTGTTACACACGGTCAGCACGAGTTTTGGCCCAAGATCGTGGAAGATAAATACCACCAGGGATGCGGCATCCGGCAGAAGTCTTCACCCTGCTTCGGATAGCGTTTGAAGAAACCACAGTAAGTACATTCAATTAACATTTCAGCGCTTGATTGTGTCGATAAAGGAGATTTGCTTGCTAGTGTATTGCTTATTTTTAAAACAATCACTTTTAAATATAAAAGCGCACGTATTAGCGTAATGCTTAGCTTTATCAACGCCGATGCGTTGTCGCATAGGGATAGCTGAAAGCATGTATGTGCTCTGTGCGAATTCCTTTGCATAGGGCAACCTTGAGTATCCGGCTTATTGTAATTTCTATTTTAACAGTTTGCAAGCCGAGTTTCTAGCGTTTCTTTTATCAGAGCAGCCGTCATTGTTGCTTGCGTTAGAATTTTATTACCAGTTGTCTGAATTTTAATAATTCATATTATTTGTGTATTTATGATATGGTTTACTCCAAATCGTTTATTGCTGTAAAACATCAGGTTTTACCTGAATTCTGTTTTAACATTGCTAAATGATTACGATGACTATTTGTGATATTGTTAATGAATATTAAATTTATATTGACTGTTACTGGCTTACATTTTCTTGGTGTATTTATACTACGACCTCTCATAAACCTGCTCGTTTTTTTCTGAGATTTAGGTTGAAGTAAGAGGCATACAAGGTAGACGGTGATTTGTTTCCGTAGCTAGATTTCTCATTACGTTGTGTATAATAATTGTGAAGAGTAATAATTGGATATTTGAAACGTAATAGAAATATAGTATTCTTTACGATCAAATTTGACTGAGGGTCACAACTATTATTCAAAATAGAATTCAAGATTGTTTGAAGCCATTTGATGTGGTATTTTTACTTCGAAACCAGTAAAAAAGTGCAAGGGAGTGTTTGTGGTATGCTGTAGAACCATCTATCCACATATTAAGAGGTCAAAGAGCTGCAACGAGTTTAATTTGGTCGTGAACAACTCAAAGGAGCTGTTTGCAGACTAGCATCCAGTTAAGAGCTGATATAATACACACTCAGGTACAAAAGATATTTTCAGAAAGTTAGTGGCCTTTTCTTCTGTAACATTAAGAAATGCGTAGCAAGTTTGGTACGACAAATTATTGAAAATAATTGTAATTTTATATTTAGAACTTAAATTTAGAATACTTAATTTTCTAAATATGAATAGTGATTCGAGTACTAAACGTATTTCGGTCATTATAATTTGAAATTTATATATTTTGGAGTAGGATATCTATAAACGTAATTTTAAATCAAGTCTGAATCATTTGATTAAATATTTTGACAACATCTATCTGATTTTTTGTAATGTCAGACCAAGCTTTCAAGTGATACTAACTAACTGAGTAATAAGTTCAATTTTGTGTACTAAAGAGTGTATTTGACTAACGAAGTCAATTTATTAATATTTTATAGTAATTCAGTCTTCAACGATAATAACAAGTTATTAGTTGAATTCATTCAGCTGGGAAAAAGGATCCTCAATGCTTGTTAACGGTCTAGCCGAGGTACTAAAAAACCAGAATCACATGATATAATTCAAAATGTTATATTTGAGTTGTGAGATACGTAAATTTTGACTTATTTCAGTAAGAAGTAAGGTAAGCAGTTAAGGAACTATACCTGATACTATTTCTTGTTATTAAGTAAAAGGGTATATTTAATTTAATGTTATTTTCTATGACCACTTAAGAAAGGGGGTTATATCACAAATGCTGACTTGCTGTTGCGACACATTCTTGGGCTAAATTAAATGAATTATTTAAGAATGTTAAAAATGGGATGAATAACAATATTAAATATAGTTATTGGAGATCCAGTTAATTTATGCTGACTTTCATTATCTCTATTTCGTTCGTCTGCAAAAAATTATTCAATGCACTCTCTCCATCTAGCCAACTTAAGCCCTATCTCCAAAATCATATCTTCTATTCTAAGTTTTATTGTTAGCGTGGTTATTGTTCCAATATAACAGCTCCTTAATTTCCTTTTGCAGCTAAAAAGTGTTTCCTCTCCTTTCACATTCTTCTATTTCAGTCCATTACAAGATAAGTACCAAATTAGCAATAAATAAGCGGATTATATATTATTTTAACATAAACCCGATTTGAAATATACTGATGTTCAAACTAACATCACAAAGCTTACTACAAATAGATTATAACTTAATGGCAATGCATCTACCAACTAACACACTGTTTATACACAAGTTATTGGTAAGTTAGTATCGCAGTTGCCTTAGACGAATTTCAGTAATACAAACATACAGGCATATAAAACAATGAATTACTAAAAACGTCGAATTATATTTGCTCGTATTTCTAGGAACTACATGATAAATGTGTAACATACATTTCAGCATTTATTGCAACTTGACATGGCAGATGATATTACAAATCAGCACCGTGTTACAAAGGAGACTTAATAAAAGTCAAAATGTTATATTGCATTACACACACAACAAGGGCTTCAAATAAAATTGAAAAAGGAGCAAAAGTCAAATATATCACACTGTAATTCTGGATTTAGTACTAAAATTGAGTCTCCTCAACTCGAGTGGAAAATGTTTTATGAGTTTGTATTATTCTGACTGTTGCTGGCATAAAAAATGAAAAATCGTTCAAAAACTAGAGGTATTATTGAACATTAATAGATATATTTGCAGAGAGCTTTTTCGTAAACGCATAATTAACACTGGCAATGCATATTTATTTCCTAGCGAATAAACTAAATGCTACGTTTTGTGAATAAAAATATTTTTTTGTAACAAAGCCAGCAATCAGGGATTTATTATTTCCCTTTAAAGTGTAAATAAAGATTCAACTGCGTTGCAAATTGCTCATAATTGCAGATCCAACCTCATAAACTACGGTGCGGGCGACCTGAATACACAATATTTCTGTTGTTGATCTAAACATTAGAAATAACTATTAGTATTCGTTTAATCTCCTTAAACAACTTTTAATTTTTAACCTATTTAATAGATAACCGGCTGTCTCTTTGCCAAAAACTGTACAAATCCATTACCAAAGTTTAAACTTCTCAATTATTATCGGTAAAAAATCAACACGCGTGAACGCAGCACATGTACGGGGTTTGTTTTATCCACACAAGTAAAGAATAATCAATAAAAACCAATTTATTCCTTTTTCTTAAGCACACTTTTTCAACAGCGGCAACATTGAGTTCTACTAGTCGGGTAATAAATTGCGCTGAATACTTTCAATCGCTAAATATCCAACTAACGAGTTGATTTTTGTCAGACAAACCCGGACAGCACAATAATAAAAAAATCAAGAGTGGAAGCTATCTATCTCTCTAATTGGACACCAAGTAACGCCAAATTCTTTTTACTGGGAAATGCCTTCGAAAGCATTTATATTTGTGTTGATTTTCTCTTTGTAGTTGGAACTTCTTTTTCTGGGTATGATTTAGAGAATATAGCAGCTATTTTTGTTTTCTTTTGTTAAATGTAAAAATATTTTTTTAGACTTCTTCAGTTCACAATTGAAAATGCATCAAAGTTCTTTAGACATTTATTTGCCATTAAAAATAATATGACTTTCAAAAATTATGTAGTTCTAACATTCTTGTTATTTTATTAATGTTCATTTATTTAGTTTTTGTATATCTCCTTTATTTAAATGTAATGGAGCACTATTATTCTTGTTTTACTAGGATATAATTCAAAATGGAGTGAGTTTCTGTTCCTCTCTATTTCATACCTTTCATACATTATTTGTTTGGTGTTCATTTTAAAATAGTGTTTGTTTAGCTCCTATTTTTTTAAATGTGGTGCAACATATTTATTCTTATTTTAATAGAATAAATTCAGGAATGGGACTGTAGCACCCTTAAACGAGAGATGACACAGCTCTAGTTAGCTCTAACCTTCGGCAGAATAATGGTGTCAGTAGAACTAGGCAGCGATCCTTAGGGTTATAAAATAAAATTCATAAATTAACAAATTTTGGGCGCCTGTCGTTAAACACAACATAAACCAAAATTTTATATGTTAAATATAGCTAAGAAATTATATCTCACCTACCTTTAGAATCTTTTGGCCTCATACCTATTTAAACAAGCGCACAGGTTGAAAGAGGGTTGTAACAAAATAACAATTATTACCAATAACAGTGGCTACTTTAATTTCTCCCACAGGTTAACCATAACAAATATAAATATTTACAATTAGCTCGTGAGCCTGGAATGGTCAAATAATAAAATAATTCAGGCAGCGCGTGCTGCTTAATAGCAGTCAACAAAATATAGTAAACGGAGTCAACTCCATCAGAGTTACAGTGATACAAAATAATGTAATATGTAACAATTGTAATCCGGAAACAATGCAGCCATCCAGCTAATTTATGAACTGTAGCCCTTTTGGCCGGCATAAAATCTGTTTGGTTGAAATTACTGTGCAATAACAATCTGCAAGTTACCACAAACTGTATACACAATTTCAGCATTCCATAAGTGATAAAAATGCCTTCTAACGTTTGCAAAAACTATTATATCATTAAGCAGTGATGTTTAATAGATTCGAAGGCCTTCGCATTTTAAACACGCAATACTATAGAAACTAACGCCCTTAATCGACAGATCAGCGTAAAATTAAAGTAGCATGCTCTTACTGTTACAACGTATTTACCAAGCTATCTTCTGAGGATACTGCAACAAGACTTGGCATTCTTCCCAAGATTATCGCCACTGTCTCAAATATTGCTAAAAACAATTATGTTGTAAAAATATTGCCGAAAAAGATTTTCTTTTGTGGGTACAATATAAAGATACCTGAAAAATGTCGACTGATGTGATTCTGGGTTGCTGTAAGTAACAACACAATAAATTGTAGAATAGTACAGCTTAAAAGAAAAAATATATAAATATGTCAAAGGAAACAAAAAATTAAAATGTGAGGAACTATGCACTGTTCACTCTATTTAAACGTTTTTACACACTGGGATCTGACCACTTCGTCGGATAAATTGTTCCAAGTTGAGAAAACTGTGTTTGATAGAATGAACTGTCCTGCTGTTGTTTTAAATTTTACTCTTTTAAGTTTAAATCTATGCCCTAGGTGGCGGAAAACTACCTGGAACGAAGAACCTTTGAAAGCAACGACCAGGTGTCCAGAAGGTCTAATCCAGATGCACAAATGCCATCTCAAAAGGAATTCATGTGTAGCGGAGTTGCACCAGATCCTAGAGAGCACCAGCTGCAATAAACGTAGCCAGAGTTCGCGGAAGATCTTCATTGAGGTGTGATATACTATCCGACAACGTATCAATTTTTGGGACCGATGATAAAAGCGGTAGCAAAAATAGTCCCAAGTGTTAATACAAATCAGAACTCCAAAATTCGAATAAAAAAGCGCCAGTGAGTCCTTATACAACAAATGTACTCGTACTAATCCATTTTGTACGAGGGGTGCGTTCACGAACCACCAATGTTAGAAAAGAATAAAACCAGCTCAGATTAATTTGATTGCAGTTTATTCAGAATACATGCATATAGGAAATAAACGAAAATACAAAGCGGTACTGTTGTACCACACTAAAGAAAATAAATATAGTAACCCAAACATAAAAAAAAAATGTTGGTATTCTTTCCACCCATATTCCCAAAATAAATATCTAAAACTCCCCAAAAATATTCCTGGGAATGTTTTACACAAACTATATAATTATCGAGATATCATTCAGTGTTCCTCAATAAAAGTATTTCCTCTGTAATTTTTCGAAAATAAACAGTGATGCATCAACGCACCACGGGTTTTATTGGTGTAATAAGTATAGAATTTTGCAGAATCCGACAACTTTGTTTAGGAGAATATACACATGCGGTTTGTTAGTATGCGTTTTCATTTCGAAGCGTTTACATGTTTTGTGATAACTGTACAGTGAGAAAATTCCTTTATGGAAGTTTCTAACTCAGAGAGAGAGAGAGAAGCAGCATTAGAGAAGGTAGTTTTGAATTTAAAAAACAATGTCAATGGCAAGTCTCTGTTAAGTAACTGCATATACTTAAAGCTCACGTAATTCTCCTATTATTTTTTTTTAAATAGCAATATTATAATTTTTATTTTCAGAAACTCTTGGTACTGTCTCCATTCCACCCGAAGTCGACACATTGACAGACGAAGAGAAATTGATGATGAGTACAGTTTACGAGATAGCCAAAAGCCGAATGACGTAGTTGTCGTAGTTGAAACTTTTGAGCTTCGTGTTCCAGAACAATAACATCACGACGATCCGGACGATCGAAAACTCTAAAAATGAACCAGAATGAGATTTCGAGGTTTATGAAACGTTAGCCTCAAAGAAATGAAAGGTGGGTGCTGGTTCCTACAAATGTAAGAGATGTTCTTGCTCTACTAAAATTGAAAAAAGATCAGATAACTTTTACTCACGAACCTGTATATAATGAATTTGAGTCTACTGAAAATCTGAAACACTCTCTTCTTGGAAAGTCTCCTTTTGAGATTTTTCTTATTTTTCGATGATGGCATGGTAGACCTTCTATTGTTTTTCTTTCTTTTTGTAAAGTACGATCAAGACAAAAATCGCCGTGACTTTTTGTTGACCAAAGCCAAACTCACCAATTTTATAGGTATTCTTCCATTTGCGGGATATCATTCTTTTCCCAGAATTCAGCACTGCTGGTCAACTGAGGAGGAGTAAGCAATTAATATAATTAAAAAAATGTATGCGCAGGAACATATTCCAACAAATAAAACGAATTTTACACTTATCTGACAATTCCTTGTTAAACAAAAAATTAAAAATTTTCAAAAGTTAGGCTTTTCTTGGATTCTTTCAATAAGAAAATAATGCAGTTTGGTATATTCGTATTCAATCTTTCAATAGATGAACAAATGGCGCAATACTTTGGCGGACACTCTTGTAAAATGTTTATAAAAGGTAAGCCAGTGCATTTCGGTCCCACACTATGGTGCCTTTGTCCGTCTGATGGTTATTTTTTCTATTCTCTCTCATATTCTGAAGCCCAAAACAAAAAGCACTTAGAGCTTGGTCTCACAGGTGATGCTGTCATGGTTTGCTGCCTGTAGCGGAAAAACTTTTTTTCGTATTTCGAACTGTTTCTTTATTTGAAACAGAAAGGTTTTTTTGCAACAAAGATTATTCGTGATAATCGAACAAGTCGTTCTCGCTTATTAAACCCTAAGACTATTGGACAAGCCGATCATGACGCATATTCTGCTGCTTATGATGTTAAATCAAAAATGTCGATAGTTTGTTGGAATGACAATTCAGTTGTAACGGTCGAAAGTAATATTTATAATGTAGAACCTCTAAGCAGAGTAAAAGATTTTAACAAAAAAAAAATAGAATTCAGAAGGATTACGTCAGTCGAGTTTCCATAATTAATGTTTGGAATGGCAAATGCAGCTTAAATTATGTATCTGGCAGGGTTGAGTTGAATAACGTCGCACAATGATAATACAAGATGTTTTGTAAAGTACAGAAATTGAATAAGCGTTATAAGTATTAAAGGTTTATAAACTACAAACGTCAAGGTAACGGACAAGTGAAGCAAAGCAGTACGGAAGTAAAGATTGCAACGCGCAATAAGGCAACCTATCGAAAGACAAGACAGTTGATACAGTGCTAAATCAAGTGTGTAAGTTGAGCTCCAAGTTTTTATTAAATTATTAATAAAGAAAGTTATTTGTTGAGCTAAAATCGTGTTTTATCATAGTCACCAGTGTGTGGTGCATCTTTGTGGCTAATATTCCCAGTGGTAACAGTTCTCAATAAAGTGCAAACAGCCCAGCAAGATTTCACTTGGTGCGTCGTAAAGCCAGGCCAGACTTCCGACGAGATATCGGGCAGTCCGAGACATCGACAAGCAAGAGTCGTGGGTGCTACATTTGGAGATGACATTTAGCAATGCCTTCCACTTCGAAAGGTAAATTTCATAGGAAGCAGTTGGAGCAGCCCCGTAGTATTTGGGGTTCTTCAACTTTGGATATTTCCCGAGGGGTAGAACGAGCAGATCCGTTCAGATTCGAATAATAGATATAGCGTCTCTTAGGTTTGTGGTTGGAGGCCGATTTTTTCAACATTAGCGGAAGTTAAACAATTGCACAGCAGAGCATCGGCTTGCGTCATCTGAAACAAAACAGGTTAGCCGAAAGCTGCGTCACATAATTCGCAGTATTTACCTGATGTGGTCTTCCCCTTTTCGGTGTTTGTAATTTAATTTATGCAAAATTTCGCGGACAAACAAATCATTTTGTGTACACTAAATTTTGAGGTTATAGACCTGTCAAATACAAAGTCACGTATCTGCCATACTGGTTAATTTATCATACAACAAAGCAATTATAATACCAAGTTAATGATCCTACTCCCCTCAGACAAGAGTTATATTTTTTATTTCCAGGAGGTTTTACAGGAGGTAAGTCTTATTTAATTGAAAATAAAACTGCAATACAGAAAGCAAAAGCCCATTTATTGAAGTAATCGTTATTACATCTTTTCATTAGCCCTGAGTTTGACATAAAATTCAAATATTAAAACAATTTGATTTGTAAATTGTGGTGATTTTCCCTGATTAATTTTTATTTTTATTTACTAGTGCCTTCTAGTAGGTCAGGGGGTCATTACAATATTCATCCAACAGCCTTATGTAACATCTCAATATAACAGATTTGTGGGTGGGTTAGACTTACACGACAATGGCATTGCAAACTATAGGTGCCAGATCTTGGGGGAAAATGCTGGTGGCCGATATGTTACAATGTATTGTGCATACAACATCGCTTTTACTGGTTTCTGTATACTAGTTATGACATCATTGATCGCTTTTAGGAAAAGTGTGACGCTTAAAACTGATCCTTCTGAAATTCCATTCTGTGGTGGATGTGCTTTTGACATAACGCCATTTAATCGAACGTTAAAGGACCGTTCTTCTAGGAAGTTACAAATAAAGTTTATTATTGATCCAGCAATTCTCCAGCTAACAAGTATTTGGAGGATTCGATGTTTCCACGTTGTATCATAGGCTCGATTTATATCTATAAAGACCGCTACTAAGTGTTCCTTGTTAACTAATCATTTTTAACTTCCGCCTCTAATTTAGCAATATGGTCGTAGGTCGATTGGTTTTTCCTAAATCCACTGTAGCCGGTTCTGGGCTATTTTAATTTAATTTAATTTAATGTAAATGTTTGCTACAATTGCCGGAGTGATCGGCACCAGTCAACTCAGAAAAGCTAAAGTATCAATTAATAATCTCAAGCTTGTTACCCAAGAAAGAAAAACATAATAACTTTTATAATCGTATAATATGTTTTATCCAGATACATATCAAATTAAATTGTATTCGAAAGACAGGAAATAAAATTATAATAACGTTTGTAACTCAATTCGGTCTCTTGTAATAGTGGATCTCGCTCGCTGGGATTCGGGCCCTGTCGGTCACTTATGGACCAAGTTACGCATCGAGTAGTTCTACTGGCTCGTAGGCGTATCGTCGAATCTGAAGGCTGAAATGACATTTGATTAGAGGGGCCCGCAACTGACAGCGGTGCGATAAATTAGTTAAATGTTTAATTAGCAAGGCACGGGGCCAGCACACATGAAATGTTTGAATAAATGACAGCAAATACAGAGTCGCAAAGGCAGCCTGGCCTCAGGTCACAGTAATGGCCGCGAATGCACAATAATGCTAACGCACACTCACAAGAACAAACTCGATTCGCCTGAATGACAGATAATAGGTCATACAGTTGTGTGCACAGATACCTTGTTTCATTGACGGCCCTTGAGGGTGGCGTGCGCTCAGCGGGTGGCTTGTGTTCGCCTGTGGCACATAGGTAGAAGCGGGGGCGGTACGTGAGGCTAATAGGCAGAATTCCGCCTTACAATGGCGTTGATTGGCATGGGTCTCTTACATTAGACCGGGAACAAGAGGGAGGCCCAAACGTCCTGCAGGATTGAATCCCCGAGTTGTCGGGTTAAAGGGGAACAGCCCCTTACTTGAAGAAACAGAAACATCACACCCACGCAACAACGGTACACACCACACCAAGCACACTCGCGCGACTTGTGTTCCTCTCAACGGCCGTGTTGGAACTCGCGTCTGCAAGCAGCCACATGACGCCACGCGTCCCCAAGCGGAGCAATAACCAATCGCGAAGCGGAGTCTTCGCCGGCTCAAACCAGTTTTACCCGCGTTTAAAGAACACGTGTTTTATAAAGGGTGGCCTAAAATGGCTAAAAAGAGACAACTACACCTATATGCAGGGTGTTCAAACTCAAATGGGAAAGGAAAAAGGTGGTTTTTGTGAGTATTTGTGATGAGAAATTAAAAATGCTGGCATTAGATTTGAAATACAGGCGGGCTGTACTGAAAGCTTAAATGATCAACTTGATTGCTGAAGGCTGTCAAAAGGCTTAACACACTAAAGCTGCCAAAGGTCATTCCCTAGTCATTTTGGATAAGAGCGACTATGACAACAAGGTTTATGATTTTTTCTGATACTGATTTTAAAATCTTAAATAAAGTCCCTTTACCTAGTTTTACTATAACAGTTAGACATACGGTTAGAGGCCATTTCTAAAATACTAAATATCAATATCTCATTTTCTTACTTATTATGAACTCCCCAATTTCTAAATTATACGGCATACCAAAAATCGACAAAAGCAATATCCTTACTAGACCCGTAATTTGCTTTTCGAACACCCCGGTATGTCATTACATCTTGACTCAATAAATTAATCAGCAATATAACTAATTTTAAATCTGAATTTACCAAATAAGAAAACTCCATAGAATTAACTAAAACTTTATTCAAATTAAATTTACCTGATTATTTTACTCTCTATTCCTTTGACGTAACTAACCTTTTTCCCAGTATTTCTTCTAATGAATTTTTGCAATTATTAAAGTAAATGCTTGTAGATTCTGATCTTAACAATAACCAAATCTAAACTTTACTTGCACGTTTAAATTTACCTGTCTCAAAAATTTTTCAAACGTGATTCTTCTTTTTCAAACAAAAATCGGGAATCTAACTTATCACTTCTGTTAGCAGAGATTTTTATGAATAACTTGGAAACAAAATTTTTTTAGGAAAACTTTTATCCCCAATATTATTTAATAGTGTGCAAATGTTAATGATATCCTAGTAACTTTTAATTATAACACCCCAACGTCAATGGTCACATTGCTTGGCTTAACTCAATACATCATAATACTAAATTCACTTTTGAAATTGAACAAAATAACTCCTTACCCTTTTTAAATATTTTGATCACAAAAAACACTAAATCTAATTTTAAATCCCTTAACTTTAGCATTTACAGAAAGCCCAGTTGTACTGACCATACCATACCTTACTCGTCTCTTCATCCTGTAAATATGTACGTTAACACAGCAAATATCAGATTTTTATAGGTGCGACTTCAATTTATATTCACTTTATTACATTCACTTATAATACCATGAGTAGTAAAAGTTATGTTGACTATTCAATTCACCTGTCATCTGTCAAAAAGTGACCAATGAAAATCCAGAATTCTGACGTTTCTTGACCAATAAAAAAAATATCAGTGGATATATCTTTCTAGAAGGTATTCAAGTGACTATTTTAAACAAATGTGATTTTTATTAGAAAAAGTCAATATTAGTGTTCTGTTACTATAGAAATTGCTTAGTTTGTTGCTAGATTTACTGAAAACTAATTTGAAAAAGTAGTTTGGTTCATTAAATAGTCCCTCGAATACCATTCTTAGTCAAAGTTAAGTAGATTATTTTTGCGGTGGTATCACTACTCATGTCCATTGCGCTTGGGATTAGGACTCGTGCTAGGGCACTCGTCCTAATCGTACCAAAGCGCAATGGACATTCGTGACACCACCACAAAAATAGTCGACATAACTTTGACTACTCATGGTATTATAAGTGAATATTTTTTGCTGTGGTATCACGAATGTCCATTGCGCTTAGGTTGCGCAATGAACATGAGTGGTGATACCACCGCAAAAATATTCTACCTAACTTTTATTAAGGATGGCATTCGAGGGACTATTCAATGAACCAAACTACTTTTTCAAATTAGTTTTCAGTAAATCTAGCAACAAGCTACTCAATTTCTATAGTAACAGAAGACTAATATTGACTTTTTCTAATAAATACCACATTTGTTTAAAATATTCACTTGAATACCTTCTAGGAAGATATATCCGCTGATATTTTATTGATTGGTTAAAAAGCGTCAGATTCTGGATTTTCATTGGTCACTTTTCAACAGATGACAGGTGAATCCAATGGTTACTTATAATGTTATAATACGATGAGTCGTCAAAGTTATGATGACTATTCAATTCACCTGTCATCTGCCAAAAAGTGACCAATGAAAATTCAGAATTCTGACGTTTCTTGGCCAATCAAAAAAATATCAGTGGATATATCTTCCTAGAAGGTATTCAAGTGACTATTTTTAACAAATGTGATTTTTATTAGAAAAAGTCAATATTAGTGTTCCGTTACTATAGAAATTGCGTAGTTTGTTGCTAGATTTACTGAAAACTAATTTGAAAAAGTAGTTTGGTTCATTAAATAGTCTCTCGAATACCATTCTTAGTCAAAGTTAAGTAGATTATTTTTGCGGTGGTATCACTACTCATGTCCATTGCGCTTGGGTGCGATAGCACGAGTCCTAATCGTACCAAAGCGCAATGGACATTCGTGACACCACCGCAAAAATAGTCGACATAACTTTGACTACTCATGGTATTATAAGTGAATATTTTTTGCTGTGGTATCATGAATGTCCATTGCGCTGCGCAATGGACATGAGTGGTAATACCACCGCAGAACTATTTTACTTAACTTTGACTAAGAATGGCATTCGAGGGAGTATTTAATGAACCAAACTACTTTTTCAAATTAGTTTGCAGTAAATCTAGCAACAAACTACGCAATTTCTACAGCAACAGAGCACTACTATTGAATTTTTCTTCTAATAAAAATCGCATTTGTTTAAAATATTTAATTGAATACCTTCTAGGAATATATATCCGCTGATATTTTTTTGATTGATCAAAAAACGTCAGATTCTGGATTTTCATTGGTCACTTTTCGACAGATGACAGGTGAATCGAATAGTCACATAATACCATGAGTCGTCAAAGTTATGTCGACTACTTTCGAGGTGGTATCACAAACGTCCATTGTGCTACGGTACGAGTGTGCTAGCACCAGTCCTAATCCCAACCGGAATGAATACTGATACCTCCGCAAAAGACATCTACTTAACTTAGACTAAGAATTAACACACCTTGCTACACGTCTCGCTCTTGAGGGTGTGGCAGGGGTTAAGAATGGTGGCTAATGGCCATGTGTGCCCTCCTAGCTCAGCGGATGTAAGCGTGGCGACCAATGGGTAAAAGTCTAGAGAATTCTTTACTATCCAGAACAATAAATAGAGAGATACAGCAAGGATGTATCTACAAACAAAACAAAAGAAAGAGAAAGATAAAACAAACACACAACTAACTAAATCTACTTAAACACTACTGTTCATGTCCGGCACGGCGGCTATAGTCTGGGCGCGGGGCACTGCGCGTCACCAAGGGTGCTATCTAGCGTTCGCGAGCCCGAAACACTACACTGTCTGTTCACGGTGCACTTCCACTACCGCGGCCGACCGTTCTCTCCTCTCTGGGGGCGGCGTCGTCGTGGAAAACGCCTGGCTTCCGGGATGCGGCGGGGTTCGGGCACTAGAGGCAGCGGAGAGCATACGCGAAGGCGGGCGTTCCTCGGCCTCGGGCTTGACCTCCTCCCACAACTGCTCGAAATCGGTTTCTTCCTCGGGGCTGAGGACGAATGCTACCCCGAGGTGTCGGGGGCGGCAGGTGTGGCGGACTTGCTCTATCCGGAGCAGCGGGCGGCCTTCAGGAGTGTCGGCCTCGTAGGCGGCTCGTCCTGTGGGAGTGTCTCCGGATTCAGGCGTGCGGGGAAAGCTGGGGGGCTGCGTCTCGGCGGGGGCGGTGGCCTGGGTGCCTCGGGGACGTCAGCACTGGTGAACCTCCCGGAGGAGCGAAGATTTGGGCGAGTTGGCCCAAAGAGGTGCTCCAGTAGCTCTCGAGTCCTAAGAAAAAGAAAACAACATTTGGGAGTTAGGGTACCCCGTACTTGTGGAGGTGGCGGCACCGGGGGCGGTAGACTGACTAGCGTGGCTTCTAGTGTATGTTTTCAGGGCTTATGTTTACGGCATCCCGGAGTGTCGCGTGTCGCGGTGTGGCGGAGCGATGCAGCGGAGGCGGCGAGGTTCTTGATGGGGCCTGGGCTAGGCAGGACCTGGGGCTGAACGCCACTCCGGGTGAAGGCGGACGACTACGGCGATCGACGGTCGGCGGCGAGGACACGCTGAGCTTCTGCGGCCAGAGGTCGAGCAGAAGGCAGAGTCGCGGAGTCGGTTTCGAGACCAAAGATCAATCGAAGTATTTGGCGACGTGGGGCTTCTGTGATCAGAGATCTAACAGACTGTCGGTGGGTAGCTTCTTTCCTGCGACCAGGGGTCAAGCAGGAGAAGCCAGGTTGATTCGAGAGGAAACTTCAATCGAATGTCGTTTGTGGCTCTGCTTCCTCCTTTTAAAGGGTTTCACTTTCACCGTTTTCCCCCGAACGGCCGTTGTCCGAGTTGTGACGCGCTAATTGTGCTTACGGGGTTTATTTGAAGCATTTTATCGACTTTTGCCTTTGGCGTCCTTAATTTCGTACGGCGGCTTTTTTATGTAGCAGATTGTTTTCCTTATGAAATTCTGCGCCTTTACATAACACTCATGCCTATGGTCTTATCAAGAATACTGTCATTTAATTCCCTCGCGATGTATGTTATTAATTGAACCGTGGATTGGCGGTATTTGTAATCCGGCCGGCGATCTACCTCTTGCAGGTACCCTTTTGATCCTGTTTTACCTGGGTGTTAAATAGCCTCCGGCCCTTATCTTTCCGGAGCCCGCAATGGCTATTTCGTAAACCCCTTTGAATGATCGCCCATTGTATTTCTAAAATGTGGAATATTTTTAATGTTGGTTGTTTTGTTTTTTATTTTATTTGATGTCGCTCATGTTCCTTTGATCGCCCGTGGGGTCCGCGCTGATTTCCGGATTATACTGATACCTCACTTGGTTAACTTATGAATAATTTCGGTTTGCTTTTATTAATTTATATACCTATTTTTCTTTATTGAAACTTTCAGTTTTGGCCTGCCGCCCGCTATCCATAGGCGTAATGCTTTATTGGCTTTGACGAATACTCTCTGTACATGGTCATTAGCGGCGGCTAATCCTTTAGGCTAATTACTCTTCCTAATGGCGCTCGGTTTTTTAATTTATTTAATCTGCAGTAGCGTAGTGCGTTTGTTTATTCTTGATTTTTCGAGCCGTTGTTTTCGTGGCCTGTTGCACAACACATGGTGCCCTCACTAGAGGCGGTGTCGTGTTTATTGGAAGCTTCGCCCTTGTCCATCGGTATTTACGATGCTGTTTTTCTTTGTCGAGCTACCGGATTTTTGTGAGTAATTCGGGGCTGGCTAGATTTAAAATTAAGTGCTCGTCGGGACGCGGTTAGCGCTAAAAATTTCATGGGTGGCGATTCAGTTCCGCCTTCCGTGAGATTAGCGTCGGTGAATCATATCAGAATGTCCGAGGGACTATTCAATGAACCAAACTATTTTTTCAAATTAGTTTTCAGTAAATCTGACAACAAACCAAACAATTTCTGTAGTAACAGAAAACTAAAATTTATTTTAAATACGACAGTGTGTAAAATTGCCTTTTAGTTCGCAGTTTTAAGTTTGTAAAACAACTGTTTAATAACATGTTTTCATTAGTTTACGTCGGTCGTCAGTAGTAACGTGTTTAAAAGATTTTGTTAGGTGGTGAGTAGCAACGTGTTTTAAAATTTTTAAAACACCCAAAATTACTGGTAATCCTAATTTACATTTAAATATTTTTTTATATTTACCGTGTTTTCTAGATTCTATCGTAGATAAAATATTGTACGATACACATGCGTAAAGCATCTTTAGTAATTCGCGGGACTCTACCCCACTCGTGCCTAAAGAGTAGCTTTACGCACTTGTATCGTAAATTACTATTTTCTAATAAAAACTACATTTG
This sequence comes from Agriotes lineatus, assembly GCA_940337035.1. NCBI lineage: Eukaryota > Metazoa > Arthropoda > Insecta > Coleoptera > Elateridae > Agriotes > Agriotes lineatus. Next base: position 155,518,714 of record OW679198.1, on the reverse strand, counting down.
TTAAAATAGTTACTTGAATACTTTCTAGAAAGATATATCGGTAGATATTTTTTTAATTGGACAAAAAACGTCAAATCCCGGATTTCCATTGGTCACTTTTTGATAGAGGAGAGGTCATTATAGTCTTTTAAAAAGTATAGTTTATCAACGCATTCCTTATTCGAATGGTTTATAAGCTTGTAGCGTTCGCAGACGTATAATAAATGGCAAATGTAATAAAATTTTAACTTTATATCAAATAGAGATATCTGCCGACAACCTATTTTCAAAATTCCAAAAAAGTTTTAGATTTTGAATAAAGTTAATCAAAATGGAATACATGAAAATATCATTTAGAAAAAACTGTTTTAACATGAAATAGTAAAATCAATAATCATGTGTGGCTAAGAGTTTATTCTTAATCGTAATTTCTAATTTTCGAATAGATGGACCAGCTCAACTGGAACTTATCTAAAAGGTGGGTGAGAATATAAAGTGAACCGAACACTCATACACTAATATGTAAATATCCTGTAAACGCTGATATTGATTAGCTTTTTAAAAAATTCTATAAACTTGATTACAAAGTAGCATGGTCCAAAGGATTAAATCAAGTTGATTTAAATCAAGGTTGAAATCACAATTTAAATCCCACGACCTATATACTAAAAATAGCTGATTTAAATCAACTGGTTATTTTAGGGTTTTCAATTTTTGCAAATATAACAGTACAATCTATTTAAGTACAGAAAAAGAAACTTTAATTTTTATTAAAAGTTAGCCAAGAGGGTGCCAATAAATCGGTTTAACTTGGTAATTACAATTTTTAAACTTGAAAAATTATAAATAAACTTTTAAATTTTTATTTCCCTAAGCGATTAATTTATTTACCTACTAACTGATATAAAGCTTTTGATATATAGGTAACAACATACAGATTTTAACTGTAAGGTATTTTTTTTAAATAAAATTCACCCCCTCCCCTCCTGCAAAACGTGAAACAATAATTTTACTTGCATGAACAAAAATTCCAAAAAGCTTCTCAAAATTGGTATTTTTTGACGTCACTGATTTGATTATTTATTAATGAAAGCGTTGATAATGTAAAATTTTAGAACAGAAAACACAGTTTTTGTTCTCTTTATTGATACAGTGTTTAACCAAAAAACTATACACATTATTAAATTATGATCTTTTTATTACTAATCACTGATAAGTTATTAAACTAATTTTAAGGTAACCGAAGAACTAAAGTTCCATATTTGAATAACTTCTTTTCAAATTATTTCAAATAATTCATATATCAATTACATAAATTCAGATATTATTAGTATTAACTAAGTGATATCGATAGTATAGAATCAAAAACTTTCAATAATTATAGCGACATAAATAACCCAATTTGAAACTTTAAAATCACAGATTAATTATTACATGCAAGAATAGGAAATATTTTGATACGAGAACATTGGATGTAGTGCAGCGTAAGGATTTAACTCTAATATTTAATTATCTAAATAAGTGCAATGACGTTTTATTGAAATAAAATGTTATTAAATTTGCTATACTTCTAGGTATTAAATAAATAGTAATTGGTTACTTCTTAACTTGCAATTACAATTACAAAAGTAATCAAAACCATTTTGATGTGTATTTAATGAAAGGTTTTACTATTTCCTCTAGGTATGGTTCAGGGCCGATTTAAGGACATTACGTTAGACGTCATGGAAAATCAAGCCTAAAAGTCGAACTGGTTCGGATAAAAACTCAGGAGGTGCAAGAACCAACTAATGTCACCCAACAATTTACGATGTACGCATAATTTTGGTAATTATGTAGTTTTGATTGTTATGATTATACTCCTATGTTGAAGTAATATATTTAAACGAGTATTTATCCTGATTAGGTACTATTTTTTCAGTTTTAGAAATAAATTTAAATAAATAAGTCAAACGTACATTGGTTAACAGGATTATTGCAGAACTCAAATATTTCTATTAATTAAAAAGAAAATAAGATTTGGAATAATGATTGTAGCGAAAACCTACGTACACTGAGATATTTTTTGTTAAAATGCTATTTCTGACTTAACAGGAAAAGGGCATCAACTTTTTTATTTTAGAGGAAACACCCTGTATATTTTTACATATTTGCAATATAAGCTAAGTTTTGAATATAAAATTTTAAAATTAGCCGAAATAACTCTTAAAGGTTTTTGACAAACGAAAAAAATATAGCATATTATGTTTTATTAATCTAGTCGGCTACTACTAAATTAAAAAGAGTTATTATGAAAACACTAGATCTAGTTGCCTTTGAATTTTTGTGCCTGTAGTTTTTTATGTGCCGCTATTACTCTTATAATTATTAACTAGCCAGAGCTTAAGTGCTGACAGCTCTAGTTAGTTTGAGAGCAATAAATAATATCGCAGCACATAAAAATTTACAGCCAAAAAAATCAAAAGCAACTAGATATAATTCTTATACAATCACTGTGTATTAGTCTGGAATTGTGCCCTTTCACAAACAAATGAAACTTCTCCTACTGTGACTACGTATTTAAAAAATACTTACAAAATAATAAAGTTTTTGTGGCAGCACTTCCATATGGGTTTTAGGCCAGTATAGTCTTTAGGCGATTAGGTCAATTGAAGAATAAAAATAATGTTTCTTTATTTAAAAAAACTAGTGTTATACTTCCAGTTTCTTAATTTGATGTAAATTAAAAAAAGGTAATAATATGCAGGGCGTTCCATTTGAAATAACAAAGTTGATCATCGTGATATTTTATGTATTTTGTTTAGATAATCGTTTTACAAAATTTCATTAGCCTAAATTAATAAGTACACAAAGTATTTAAGATGTATCACAAGATCCTGTTACCCGCGGTATACCTAATGGATATATATATTTTTTATACAATACTGCATAGGTAACCTACTCTTTAGATGACTTTAGTGTGATTGTTATGAACATAATTTTTTTAATTTATAATGTGATTTTTGGTTATTCTTATTTATTATTGATTTTGATAATTTAAAGATGTTACCAGTACATGATGAAATTATTATTTACAGTAAATACTTATTTTTAAAATTATTTTTATAATTTCGAATAGATTATTTTGTATGCAAACATATACCTACTATGTGTACCACTGACCTCGAAAAGTAAGTATTTTATAACAGTAGATAATTTCTAAGAAACGTCCATCTTCTGTCGGAACCACCGTTGTAGTACCTTTATGTTACGTGTTTCTTCGGACACATGGTATAAACAACAGATAAGCATGCACATTATAGGTATATAATAGTAAATATTATATTTTACACATGCTATTGCTTAGCGTTTTAATTTTTTTGATTATTTAATATGAAAATAGTATCTAACGAATAGGTATTTGCTTTGATATATGTCAAATGTTTTGGACGTGGATGTATATGTTAAACTGGTTTGTCAATAACCATCACAATGAGCCTTAAATATGTTAAATACCTTCAGGTATAGTGATATTAATTTGTCTATGAATTATATTTTTATTTTATCAAATTAAAATTGCCCTATTTATGTTTCAAATATCAATAATTATTATTTGTACTAGCTCCTGAAAAATCAGGGGTGGATTCCTTTATCTAGATTGCTTATTTCTGAAATTTGATGTTCTAATTTTAAATATCATTCCCATAAGTCAAAATAACTTATGTCAAGTATATGTCAAACAGATTTGAAATTTAAATGACAAATACCAGATCGTTTTACTAGTACACTGCAATATTAAAAACACTAAGTAATTCTTTAATAACTAATTCACTTTTTTAGTCTTTATTTCCTTTTCTAGTAATTATATTACTACTCAAGGTCACCCACATTTTACTCGGTTTCAACAATATTTTGGAGGTCAACCAACCTGCTCCTCTTCGCCTACTGATCCAACCTATCAAGCACCTTACCGCAATGAAAGACCCCACTGACAGACAAGAAGACCCAACTATCCAGAATCAGCAACTCAAACCTTCCCCACAGTATACAATCAAACAGACCAAATCTGCAGATACCTACTTCCAATACTGCATCTGCCAACTTCCTGGAACGTGCCTCTTTAACTAATGGTCCTCCTCTGGAGCTCTCCCTTAGCACCAAACAGCCCGACGTCAATACAATTCGATTACTATATGATGTCAAATGTAATTCTCCGATAAACTTGACTTAGTATTTTACTCCAGTTATTCACATTTGTGGATGAATTCTGCATGCCATTAGTTTTTTACCACATACTTGTAATCTTCCTTAGTTTTGTCTTTAATTATTCTTTTCGGTTTAAATTTCCTTTTTAACTTCACCACGCCAGTTTAGTATATTAACCTTTGTATCATCCAAATATTTCTCAATAAAATTAGGGTTTATTTTAATATTTTAATTACACCAAATTATTTCAGATACATTTTTCAAAATTTGTTATTTCTAGTAATCGAAACAAAGTGCTTAACGATATCATTTTTCTACTTTTTACACTCTATTTCATAATATTTGATCTACACCTACTATTTTTATAATTTTATTACAACTAAGTATTTGTAATTCCCTTCGAACCTTAATTTTTAAAATATATTATTTTTAAATCCATCTGCCTTTCAAACAGCCATACTCCACTCAATTACAAACTCTCTTTTACTTTCTACTTGCATAATAATTATTCACATTCCCAATTTATATTTTAAATAGATCTTGATTATTTTCAACCATTGTACTCCCTTAATCCTCTGTAAAATTGATTTTAATACCACTGTGTATATCATCACAATGTATGCAATAAAATGTATTAAACTTAAAAATATTTTTAAGTTACCTACATTTGAATGCTACCGGTAGATCTTTCGGTAAGCTAGGTATTTTTTGAAACAGCCTTTTTATGTCCCTATGGCATTCTATACGTCACACAAAATAGCATTGACTGAAACCGCATGTGGTTTTCGATGCCATTTTGCAGTACTTATAGAAGTTTAATGGAATCACGCCCTGAAAACTCCTAAAGGTATTCTATAAAAACCTACCATTCTGTAACACATTTTGGAGTTGTATGGTACTCCGGTAGAACCATATTATAAACAATACAAAATGACGCCGTCACTGTTCATTTTTTGGTTCAATATGTAAGTGCTGATGGTAATGTATTAGTATCGATACCCAAAGAGTGCTAAAATTGTTGCTTTCTGCAGGTTCTTTTATACCGGATGGCCATAAATATCTGAGATCCCGATAGCCATGGAATTAGCTATTTAAATGTTGGTTAGCATTATATTTCAATTACGATAAGTATTAGTACCTATGTAATGTAATAAAATGCAACAAGAGGAGGGAAATTTGCCCTGGATTCTGCAGTTTAGCCTACGACTCGATCATAAAAATCTCCTGTTCTAACTCCATTACTTATTGCAATCTGTAATAAATTTTGACAGATAGGAATTTTAGTTGTGATGACATTAATGACATTAAGTTTAGTTGGATTCATAACTTTAATAAAGCGGTGTTGATTCCAAAGGTAATGTGATATCATATATTTATGGCCACCCGACACTTCTTTTTTTTGTGCCTTATAGTATACTTTTGTCAATTTTAAAGTGGCATGCTGGTGGAGTGACAACAAGCAGTCATGAACTACTTCTATAAGGATGCCTAAGGATAATTTAAACTTTCTTTTATAATGCTATAGGTACTACAATTGAACCAATTTAGTTTTGTGGGATGTCTACCTTCTCAACTGTTCCTTGTGCAACCATTTTTATTTATTCAAACTGGACGTACTTTCATGAGAGAATTAAAGAACACTTTGCTTCCATTAGAAACAACCATTTTACCATTGATCAAACTAATAAATCCACTTTTGCTAATCAAATTTTACAGTCTAACCAGAAACTTCCATCAACAAAGACTATAAAATGTTACATAAGCTAATAAAAGTATTCTGTTGAATTTACTTGAGATTTTTAAAATTATGTCCAACAATGATGAATTTAGACTCAATGAGGTCACAGATTTTGACACTAATTATTTTTTACCGAATATTAAATACATTGAGTACCTTCTGTTAATTGCTTCCCTTATTTGGTCTGTTGTCTTTTTTGTCGTCTTATTAATTTTGGAAATGCTCTGGTAATTTCACTGTCATTGAATCTAGAGATTTTTGCTATGTTAGGTTTAGATACATATTCGAAGTAGCTTCATTCTAAGTTTGGATATCTTTAATGCCACATACCTTTTAACTTGCTCCTTTAATTATTATGTTATAACCAGCATAACGATTTTTATAATGTAGTTTACTGCTTATTATTTACTTTTCCTCTTTGACGATTTTTTAGAGACTTTTTGACTGATATAGTGACGGCCAAAAAGTCGGCATCATATGTGAAAAAAAATTATTTTTGATTTAAAAAAAAACTTTTTACGACTATAACTTGTGCTTGTCTAAAACCCTATTTAGCCCCTATCATATATCATTAATCTTCATCATCATCATCCAGCCCTTTTCACGTCTACTGCCGGACATGGGTCTCCCCTAATTTTCTCCACTTTTCTGTATCTTGCGCTGCCTGTAGCCAGTTGTTCGTATCATATATACCGACTGATTTTCACTTATTTAGAAAATGGCATTTCGAAATCGTCAAAAACCAAAAAGTGCTATTTTTCGGAAATTAAGTAAGATTTCAACGAGATTTTGTTAGATTATGTTAGTTTTAGCTAAGTGATCAATCTCAAGGCCAGAAAACACCTAATTTTCTTTAACTCTAACTAAAATTTAATTCATCAGTTCTCTTATATTTTTCAGAATTTCACATAGAAGTCCTAATTTTAACATTCATCTTTTTAAATTAAGATATTAAAGATCTATAATTGAAAAAAATAATATATAATGTTAATTACTCCACTAGATTTTTTATTATTTACCGAAAAGTAATATGTTTCCATATTTTTTACTTTTTTTATGCAAGTTGCTTTTTCGAAGAAATATTTTTCAATGATAATTCATATCTATTTAGATGGCTGCTTAAAACTCTAATCTAGCCCTGTTACTGAATTAAGTTAAAAAAAATTTGTAAGCATTTATTGACAGTTGTCTAATTGAGGAATTTTTTCTTTATTCAGTTTACATGTTCCAAAAAATCTCATCATTTAGAGAACCCGTATTCATAATTTACATATTTCTTGCTGGGTCGGTGCGGGTCTTTGCTCATTATTTATTTTTACGGTGAGTAAAGTGCTGGTCTAGCCCACCAACCCTCTTCATTTATCCAGGCTTGGTACCAGTAACGGTATCTAATATACTATTTAGGACGTACATTTTCATTTACCACGGCTAGTATAGACATAATAGCGCAAATGCTGGGAAATGAGAACACATAGGTTCGGCATCAAAGATGATGTTTATCAAAGACGTATGATCAGTAATCTCTGGTGGTCACAACCTATAAATCTGCCAATTTCCGAAACTTTACTGTCGAACAGCGATAGCTAAAGCAGTGTTCGAAATGAACCCCCAGAGAATCGGGAGAATTTATAAAGCCATAGTGCTGCCGTTAACGTATCAACAGTAATCGAGAGTAGCCGAGATTCTATTCAATGCTTCCTATAAATAACTATTGACAACATGATAAACAAATCTGGATTTTCCAATTATACCTTGTAATTAAGATACGGCAGAACTGAATGTATGGATGACAGGAAAACCATGAAACAGATTAAAATGCAAAGGAACAGTGGTTTAGGGCACACTTCACAAAATGGTTACCTTGGAGACTATTTGTAGTCTACAAAATTCTGGTTTAGAGGTCTGAAGCACATTAAGATAACTTAGCAACACTTTAGAGAGCTCAATTTGACTATAAAAAACGTAAAAAACAAAATCACTTAGATTTTCGAGAGCTTATACGAAAAAATGTGATATTACTGACTCGGCTGACGCTTTGTCCGTAAACATCCAAACTCGTTAGCTTTGGGTACTTTTTACATGCAAAAATATTATGTAAAGTGCAAATAGTCCAGCCTGCATGGTTTGAAACTAATTTATTTAAAAAAAAATACTAATTTGTTGGTAATTATCAGAAATAAATTTTAGGGGCAATTTTAGGTGCTGATTTACACTATTTTTTTAAAATATTTTCTGAGCTTGTGTATGCAATGTTTTGTAGATTATTTTCTCTACAAGTTCTTATGCAGATTTTACAGAAATTAAACATTTTCGCACATTTCTTGACCCTTAGCTGCTTCGCTAATGGTATTTTTTTGTAATATTAAAATCTCAGCGTTGTATTATTTGCTGGTTTCTTGTTTTTTCTTCTGTTTATAGCTTAAGGTCACCAACAAATGCTAAGCATACACAATCACAAAACAGATCAATTTAATAATAATAGTGATCTTCAATATCTGTCTTATCAATTTCTGACTTTTTAGGTGAAATCATCTTGTTAATGCGCTGTTGTCCTTCTGGTTTTCCGATCTTGCCGTGATGTAGCTCTTTTGAAGTTTTTATCGCGTCTACCTAAGCGTTACATCGGCACACATGCAGCAATAGCTTTGTTCCTGTCCAAAGGTGCTATAACTTGCTGGCAGACCTCGCGTACTCCATCCTGAATTTCCGTCAATATGCTTGCGCAATATCGGACTAACAACATAGGACTCGTGAGGCATCCTCAAAGTGCATTTACTTGAGATATTGCCGTGTAGCACTTCACCTTCGAATTAGGTTGAATTTACCTGCCTGCCGCTGTGTCATCGACTCTTATGTAATATTTCATCTCTCTCGCATGGCCCATTGGACGCTGCGGCCTCCTCATCGTTTCTCCTAAATGAAATTCTGCCACTGGCTGCTCGAGAAAATTGTTATGGTCCGTTATAACTTGATGTGATTATTTAAAATACAGAATGTGTAAAATAAATGATTCTGATCTCATATTGGTCTGGTCTCTACATCCTAACAAGTATTATTTTTATTTGTAGAAATTAGAAGAAATACATTTGCTATCAAATCAATTATCGTGGTATTATTTTTTATAATTTAAAGGTAAACACTTTGTATAGTGGTGATTTAACTAACGGGATAGCTACCATACAGGATATTATTTAACTAAAGAGTAAATCAACTTATATATGCGCCAACCCCACAATTCGAAAAATCAAATTTGTTATACCCCACAATTATCGGTCAAAGTGTTGCCTAGGTGAAAACAATTGCCTGTCAGGTCATTTTGTATTTTAATTAGCCACCTAGGCTTTAGGGCAGCGTGCCCGTATGTTAAACCCTTTTAGTTACTTATTTGGCTTCATCGCCTAATTCCATAATAATGATTTTGCACATATTTGGCCTCAAGCGCAGTATTTCTCGTCATCCGGGGCACCCCTTTGTTGGTACTTTGACAGTCGGGTGTTAACGCTCGCAGGATTTCCGAACCTTCTAGAATTTACGCTGTTGGTGTGACTGCGAGGCCTCGCGCTGTCTTTGTCACCGGAACTTATTTGTTTTATTGGGCCCATCGCCATTGACTGTCGAGAGTCACGTGGTAACGCCGTTTTGGCTCACGCCACTGCGGGCGTCCTAACGCTCCTTGCTTGGGATTCAGCCGCGAGCCGTCGATCTAAGAGGTCGGATAGTGTGGGTGTTCGTGCGGCGCTCCCGCCCTTGGCGGGGGCGTTAGCCTTTTCCCGTCTCGTGCTGCTTCAGCAAGTATTTGATAAACTGTTTCGCCTTAAGGGCAGTTCAACTCAGGCGATTGAACAAGGGAGGTGTGTGTGTGTCGTTAGCGGCGTGTTTTTTCCTTTACAGTGAATTGTGATATCATCTGCATATACGGAGATTTTGAGTGGAAGCGTTGCGCATTTTGGTATTTCATTTAGTGCTGTCAAGAATAGTGTTACACTAAGGACAGCCCCCTGCGGGACGCCATTTTTCTGGATGAAGGTATTCGATATAGTGTTTCCAATCCGGACTCGAAAGGAACGGTTTGATAGAAAATTTTGGATGAATAATATGATATGTCCTTCAAATAAGTATTCTTTGAGCTGTGTAATAATATGGTCTCTTCTTACTGAGTCGTAGGCTCTCTCTAGGTCCAGGAATATCGAAATGAGATGTTGTTTGTTCTCGAAGACGTTAGGTATATCGGACTCCAGGGAGATTAGTTGGTCTATCGTAGACCGTCCGCGCCGAAAGCCAATTTGGTTGTTGTTTAGAAGGTTGTGGGACTCTAAATACCAGATTAATTTGTGATTAATTAGTTTTTCTAGTAATTTACATACACATGATGTAAAAGCGATAGGTCGGTAATTTGCAGGGTTAGTTCATATTTTGTTGGGTTTAAGTATAGGTATTATAATTACTTCCCTCCATTTATCCGGGAACGTGTTGTGTTCCCATAAATGGCTGTACTTGTTTAGTAAGTTTTGTTCGCTTTTTTCTGATAGGCTTTGGAGCATTTCAAATGGGATGTTGTCAACTCCCGGGCTGGTACTTTTACATTCTCTCAATGCGGAGTCTAGTTCCCATTTAGTGAAGGGAAGGTTGAGAGCTTCTTTAGTATTCTGAGCTATGCCGGATGTCATATCTTGTGAACCTCTTTGACTGATTGTGTTGGAGTTGTCTGTGCTACTGCTGGAATTACGATAAAATTGTTGTGCTAGGCAGTTGGGTAACTGTTCCGGTGCTGTGTGTGTGTTATTATGAATTAGTAGGGGGATGGTACTGAACGTATTTGTTCCTTTAATTTTTCGAATTTTATTCCAGACTTCTTTAATTGGGGTGCTACTGTTGATAGATGAGACATAATTTTACCACGAACCTCTTTCACTAGTTTTGATGACTAAAAGGGCTTTGGCCCGGAGTTTTTTGAAATTTATTAGGTTCTCTAGGTTGGGGTGTTTTTTGTAATGGTTGATTGCTTTTTTGCTCGCTTTGATCGTTTGTGCACATTTGGAGTTCCACCATAGGATTGGCATTTTCCCCAGAGGGTATGTTTTCCTTCCTAGGCACTGTTCTGCTGCGGTTGTGATTGCTAATATAAGGGTGTCGATAAGGGTATTTATAGCATTGATGTCTTCGGTTGGGGACCATAAGTTGTCGACTGATTTTACGTAAAGAGTCCAGTTTGCTTTCTTATGATGGGGAAGTGGTCGCTGTCGTAGAGATTGTCTAAGACTTGCCATTTTGTTAAAGGGGCTGTTTGGGGATCAATAAGAGTTAAATCTATGATGGGAAAACTTGCGATTCATTGTTTAATAGGATCACGTCATCGCGTTCGATAACTTTCCCGAGTACTCGTCCTTTAGAGTTTGTGTAAGTCGATCCCCACATGGTGTTATGGCTATTGAAGTTTCCACTTATTATGAATGGAGAAGGTAGTTTTTGGATTATACTTTCAAGGTGGTGTTGGAAAATATCTGTGTTAGGTGCTAGATACACACTGCATGCTGTGAGCTCCAAATTATTTAGATGAAGTTTTACTGTTATCGCTTCTACATCTGTTGTGAGCGCTAGTTCTTCTGAGTGGACCTTGGTATGTACAAGTATTGCTACCCCACCATATGTGTCTGTTCCTCTGTCTTTTCGATATATCTGATATTCTGTGTTGTGAATTTTGGTTGATTGCTTGAAGTGGGTTTCTTAAAGACATACGCATGTGCTTGATTGCTCCGATAATAAGATTTTTATTTTTTCTTGATGTTTTAGGTATCCATTCATATACCATTGAAGAATAGTTGCTGTTCTGCAATTGTAGACTCCGCATCTATACTGGATTGTTCTGTGTGCAGTTGGGAGCTGATTTTCCTAATGATTCTCGTTATTCTTGATTTTATGCCTCGTTCTTTTAGTTTCGGGTAGATATTGTCTAACATTTCGAGAAGTGCTTCAGTATTCCCTGTGTATTCTCGCGATAGTCCTAAGGGGTCAGGATTTTCTTGTAAATCTTCTAGAAAACCTTGTAGATTTGCGAAAGTGAGAGGGAATTTCTGGGATTTAGTTTCAATCATTTCTTTAGCCAGTTGTAGTAGTTTTCCCATATTTGGTGCTTCAGAATCGGATTCACTAGTAATCTGACCTAGTAGTTTTTGGAGAGCTTGACTGGGATTTGACTAGTAGTGGATTTACGAACGGTTGTATCTCACCTTGTTTTTCTTGTTCTGATGGTTGCAAAGTTGTCTGCACGGAGTTGTCATTCGGGGTTGAAGGTTGTTGTAGGGTAGAACAGAGATGGTGGTCGTTTATGAAAGCAGCTGGTGTATATTGGGGTATTTCAGGTTGGATGGGGCATTAGGTTGCTGTGTGTCCTTCTTTCCGACAGTTGTAACAGGTTATATCTCCGTTGATACAAATATACTGTATTGATTGTTTTCGTACGAGAGTACAAATGACTGTGGGAGGGTTGCAGTATCGTTTGGACTAATGTATATTTGTCTACGGAGGCTGAAAATGTGATTATATTCTTCATCGTGGATGCCACCTCTTAGGAATGTCATAGGGGAGACTGGTTTCAGTTCCATTCTCTTGAGGTGATCTTCAATTATAATATTTGGAACAGATGGACAGACGTTTGATAATACAATTCTTTGTGCAGGGGTCATTAACTGCGAGCTTGAAAAACTATTTCATTTATTGCAATTGATCCATGATTGATCATAAACTGTCCAACCAAGTTTTGGTTGGCAAAGTAAATACATATCCTATTGTTGGATATTCTTGAGCAGAAGGAAATATTTTTCGGGCCCATAAGTTTTCCTAATGTTACTACATAATCTCAGATGGGGATTCCTTCAGCAGCCTTAAATAGTATTGCCTGTTCTTTTTTTGGATAGTTGAAGACGGTAAGTTACATTGGTGGGGTAGTTTTTAACGACGTTACAGAAGGATGAGGTCAGAGATTGTAAATCAGTTTTGGTAGTGTTGTTATCTTCACTTGCAGTAGACATTTCTGTAGTGGGCGATTAGACGGTGTGGGAATTTATCTATGTGTTGTTTTGCTCTGGCAAGGCCAGGTCTACCCAAGTGGTGCAGCGCGATGCGCACTATCTGATAACCGGGAGGATACAAATATGCGACACTTTAGTATGAATTACACTGTGGTTTTAGGTTATTCTTATTTGCCGAAAATAGCTCGCGTCCGCACTCAGTGAATACACACTTGGGACAAAATATTATTTGATATGCTTGAAATGTTAATTGCTATTATAATTATAACGGCTTAAAATGTTGTCATAGCAATATTTTTTAATAATATGAGTATTTAGTAACCTGCATTTTAATTTTTAGTTCTGCAATACCTACATAAAAATAATATATAACTTCTGTTATAAGAAATTGACACAATAGTTTTTCCCTATTTTTACATTAGGTTTTCTAGGTACTACCTACATACGCCACTAAACGGAGGACAGAAGAATATGATGCACGTCATCCAATGGCTACATTACAAAATCACTAATGCATACGATTCAGCGCTAAAAGACCACTACCTATCATAACATCTTTTCCCGAAAACTCCCACTTCTTTAGACTAGTAACTTTTACTTTTCGTTGGTAATAAACACTAAGGTGACCACCTGTCCCGATTTACTGGGGACAGTCCCGTGTTTGATGACCAATGTTCCGGTCCCGAGTTGGTATCGCCCGGGACATAACATTTTCCGATTTAGAGGCTAAATTTATTTTCCCCCTTTATTTCATGTAATTACGACTTCACTTCGTCAGCAAAAGCAATAGCTGACAACATTTTTAGCTCTTTGAAAAAGCACAATCTTCCAAGTAATAGAATATCAGCATTGTCTGGAGATAATGCAGCCGTACATTTTGGAAAACAGAACTCCATCTTTAAAATACTATCTTCCGAAAATGGTAAACTCTTAGTGCACTGTCCAAGATTTTAAGATTTTTACTTCTAAATTGAGTTTTCCACAGGTTTAAAGTCCCCTGAACCCAAAATACATATTTTTGTTCATTGGTCTGTCTGTCTCTGTTTGTGTGTGTGTGTGTGTTTGTGAAAATCTCAAAACCAAAAAGAGGTATGGCATTGAAACTTCATATATAAGTTTTGTGTACTATCTAAATGCGACAGGAAGCTTTTGAAGAAAATCGCATAACCGGAAGTATAGTGTTTACTCTTGATTTTTCAGTTTTTTCGATTTTTTCACTAACAGCTCTAACGATTTTTTTTCAAACTTCACATGTTTATTACATTTTTAATGTATATTGAGGTGAGATAGGTGATTTTCCAGTTTAATACCTCCAAAAAACGTTTCGTTTGTTTTTTTCCTATTTTTTTATTAACTCCTATTTTAAATAGAACATCCGGTATATTATTATTTTTTAAATTCAGCTTAAAAGTTTAGAGAAAATTTGTTTCTTGAACTAACGCTCCATTTTGTAGGTTTCTGTAGAATTTGTAATTTTTGAAAATTTTTGACGAATTAAAAATGACATTTTTGGCTAATTATAAGATCACTGTAAACGGAAGTTGTGTGCTTGTATCACACCAGATTTTTTTCTATTCGTTAGTAGCTATGGTTAATATAAATAAACAGGTGTCAAATGTCCCGAGTTAGCTTTTCCAAAAGGTGCTCACCCTAATAAGCACAGCAACAAAAACTAACACAATTTCCATTGGTCGAATTCAAAATAATCTCTCCCATATTGCGGCATGATCATGAGCTAGCCGATTTTTTCCAATTTCCTCGATTAAACTGTCATTTTATAATTGGAAAAATAACGCTTCCAAAGCAGTAGAATAAAAAATTATGTATGTAACTCGCACGAAAGCAGAATTTTAGACTCGCCTTATTTATGTTCCTTGTTCGCTGCGCTCACTTGGCCATAAACTTCAGCTCGTCCAAAAAAGTACTTAATTTCGTAACATAGATAGCTTTTAAAGGGTCTTTATTTACCTAACATTAATTTTCTGCAACGTGAAATTCATTTGGTGGCTGGAACTTAATTACCACTGATTTTCATAGTTTTATAGCACTGTCTAAGGTCTTCCAATAATTACACTTTAGGAAGTGGTTTATAGTACATAATTTGTTGATTTGGAAGACCAGCTTTTACGTTTAGTAGTTACTGAGGGATTTGAGTTTTGTGGAAAGGATGCTTAAGATGGTTAGAATTGGAGAAAGTTGTATAAGCCGGAAAGTCAGACCAAACCCACTTGTGTTGGTAATTGTAACCTACGCTAACACATATTGAAATCGAACACAGTTTTTGTTAAAACTGTATTAAAATTAAGGACATAATAAGTCTACATTTATATGTTATTTCAAGTTTAATGTCTACGTTATTTTGCTGTTTTTTGTAATTCAACGTGACCTACTGGACTGGCCTTTTTATAGGACCTGTGTAGATTTAAAACTATATTTTACAATTACAAACAGGATCGAGATATTGCAGCTTGACCTAAAAACCATGAACTATGAAAGGCGACGTTTACATTAAAGTAGACTGCAACAATTACAAATTATAAACACAATTTTACATAATCTTTCACCCCTCAGCATCAAGCCAACTGTGATGATAATGAAATCGAAGCCTTCATCAACGTACCCTGTCAATTATCATTACCTGTAAGAGCCTTTTCACCAGCTAGAGTAAGAAAAGAAATAAAGCTCACAAATACTCGTAAAGCTCCCGGATACGACTTAATAGTAGGAGAAATACTGAATCACCTTCCCAGAAAAGCCCTAGTATTGCTAAACACTAATATACAGTGTGTTTCACTTTACATGGAAGCACCCCTGTATTTTCTTTGTTTTTGTACGAATCGATTTGAATTTTTTACCAGTTGTACAACTCACCAAGAGGCATCTATTCATGTCCTTGAGCGCTAATGACGTTATTAGCCTGGCCTACTACGACGAAGAACGTGGGTCGTATTGTCAATATTTTGCGTCGCGTTAGAGTTACAGCAAAAAGTTATTAAGAAAAGTTGTTTAGAATCACAAGAGTACCCCAGATACCGATTTTCGTTTAATAATTCGAATTTTTAATTTTTATCCATAAATTTGTCCAAGTCCCAAATTTCAACTTTGAATTTGGTATCAAATAGTGCCATGGAGAAACAGCATTTTTATTATTGTTGAAAACGTCATTAGCTATTAATAATGGCTGAATTACGTTTAACTGTAGGTGAGAAAGTAGAAATAATTAGAATTACTGGTGAAAATGCAAGGTCCAACAGAGAAGTAGCTAGAATATTTAATGGAAGGCATCCAGGGCGTGCACCTATTTATCCTGACACAAATTAAAAAGTTGATTAAGCTACAGTTAAACTTAATTCAGCCATTATTAATAGCTAATGACATGTGCAACAATAATAAAAATTCTGTTTCTCCATGGTACCATTT
Organism: Agriotes lineatus; assembly: GCA_940337035.1. Classification (NCBI taxonomy): domain Eukaryota; kingdom Metazoa; phylum Arthropoda; class Insecta; order Coleoptera; family Elateridae; genus Agriotes; species Agriotes lineatus. Next base: position 155,502,364 of record OW679198.1, on the reverse strand, counting down.
GATACCAAATTAAAAGTTGAAATTTGGGACTTTGACAAATTTATGGATAAAAATTAAAAATTCGAATTATTAAACAAAAATCGGTATCTGGGGTATTCTTTTGATTCTAAACAACTTTTCTTAATAACTTTTTGCTGTAACTCTAACGCGATGCAAAATATTGACAATACGACCCATGTTCTTCATCGTAGTAGGCCAGGCTAATAACGTCATTTGCGCTCAAGGACATGAATAGATGCCTCTTGGTGAGTTGTACAACTGGTAAAAAATTCAAATCGATTCGTACAAAAACAAAGAAAATACAGGGGTGCTTCCATGTAAAGTGAAACACACTGTATAATAGCATAATAAGATTATATTACTTTCCCATACAGTGGAAGTATGCCTAAATCATTATGATCGTCAAGCCCGGCAAGCCACCCACGCAACCCCAGTCGGACAGACCAATAAGCTTATTACCCCTTATGTCAAAGATTTTTGAGAAGTTACTGATAACAAGAATAAAAGATACAGTAAACCTAGACTAAATAATTCCGTCATACCAATTTGGATTCAGGGAGCACCATTCAACCATCCAACAGGGACACCGTATTATCAATAAAATAATGGAAAGCCTGGAAACAAGTAGTGTGTGTCCAGCAGTGTTTGTAGACATAAAACAAGCGTTTGACAAAGTTTGGCATGATGGACTGTTGCATAAACTGAAACAAAAATTACCAAGCCAGCTTTATGTCCTCTTAACCCTTCAGTACCCGTTTACGGTCTGTGAGACCGAGCAAACACATGATGCAGTATATTACTTAATGTGCTAGCGTTAGTTTACCGCCCATTTATCTACCTTCCTATATATTGCCATTGAAGATCCGTATGCAGTTTTGAGTTCGTGCGTGCAGTGGTTTAAAAGTTATTTATAATTTCGGTTTCAGAGACCGAAGCGGGTACCCGAGTTGTTTTTATTTTTACCTTTGATATACGACCAAAGTGAGAAGAAGGAAGTATTTTCTGCATTTTTAGTAACACTGTTATACTAAAACATTATTACAGTCATGGCAGATTTTATGAGAAAGAACAGGCGCGACTAGAACAGACGATGCGAGATATAATAGCGGAGGAGGATGTCGACAACGCGTTTTATGATGATGTGCCATCGTCTGACGAAGATAATTTATTGGAAACTAGGGAAAGGAACAGTGACACTGAACAGGAAATATCTGATTATGAAGACGTTAGTAAACAAGAAACTAATGCCATAAGATATCTCATTATTTTTATGGAGGTGGCAGAGGGGTGTCGGACTGCGAGACCGGTGCGGGTACTGATGTCTTAGAATTTTGAACGGGTACTGGAGGGTTAAAATGTTACCTAACTGATCGAACATTTCAAGTAAGAATGAGCAGCTCGCTATCAAATTACCACAACATCGACTCCGGAGTCCCTCAGGAGAGCCCATTAGGACCACTTCTATACCTAATATACACATCCGACACTCCAGTTGCAGCCATATTATCGGTGCACGAATCACCTGAGACGGCAACAGAATACCTTCAAAATCACCTCAACCTATTACAAGACTGGTGCAGCAAATGGAGAATAGTAGTAAACCACGATAAATCTACGCAAGTAACTTTTACCAATAAACGTGTAATATGTCATCCAACCACAATAAAGAACGCCCAATTCCGGTCAAGACTGAAGTTAAATACTTTGGATTACTAGTAGGCCACACACTCACCTGGAGATCGCATATTAAAGCTAAAAGAAATTAATTGGACCTTAAAGTCAAACAAATGTATTGGTTGGTCAGCCGACGCTCACAGCTTTCCCTCACAAACAAGATTTTAATACATAAAGTTATACTAAAACCCATTTGGTCTTATGGAGTACATCTTTGGGGTTATTCAAAACCATTGAATACTAAAATACTACAAAGATTCCAATCTAAAACTTATTACATTTGCTACACAAGGGAATTTATTCGCAAGCAAAAAGAAAGAATATCGTATATACTTCACAGCAGGGTGGTCCAGGAATTGTCTAGTCGTGTAGCAAACGTTTGCCAAGCTAATTCCTGAGCAGGAATGGGGGGGGGGGGTTGTCCGGAAGCACCACTGGTTCGAGACGGTCCAAACCAGAAAACCTACAGGTGGCCGTGTAAGTTCCTAAACCCACTCAGCTGTTACATAAAAATAATAAACGACAGAAAACAACATAACTTGGAATTACCTAATTGTTTATTTGCACATACAAATCTGTACCATGCTTAAAAAGAAATGCGACATAAATCTGCGATAAATAGTTTGTTTGTAAATGGAATAGTACCTAGATGTAATTTTAGTTTATATATAAAGTGTACAAGACTCTATGCCAATAAATTTGAAATCCTAACAGAACTCTCTGATCTTAGCTTGCAATTCCGTTCGAGTACATGTAGCTCAACTGTAGTGACGGTAGTGAATAAACATTAACAGCGATAGCGGAATACGGGAAATCTTAATAAATCGTTTCAACGCTCAAATCAATTACCTACTCGCGATTCATTCGAAGTGGTACCATTTCGTGATGTTATTACACTAAAAATTGTGTATATTCAGCGCAGTGTGTTAAATGCAAAGATTCAAGCTCCCGGAAACCCTCGCAGAAGAGATCTGTTAAATTTCGGAACGTTGAGGTACTTGAACGCAACTAAACTGCAAAGGCACTATTGCCAATCGAAGAAAATATTAAATGTACAAAATGAAATTAACCTATTCCGCATACACATTTGCACGAGGTGAACGTCGCCGATAGCTACACAGAGTTTCCTAAATTTCTTGGTACCATCTGTTATGGAGATCACCATCAAACAAGGTAAGCGCAGTGCACAAGCTTTCACAAAACTAGTCCGAACGATATTTCTAGTTTAAGCGATGGGGTGAATAAACGCTAGGAGGTAGATACCTGGGGTTGTTCAGTGGCGCAGCGGCGTCGACAGAACAGCCATGCAGGGGTTTGCTCCACGGAGATGTCCTCTAGTTGGAAATAACTTCAAGTGCAACAGGTTCTTGCACCGGGGGAAAAACCTCGTGGTTGTCACACTCGGGAGAAGCCGTACGTTCAAAGGCCATCACATGGATTGATGGTGCCCAGACCGCGTGGGGGTCCTCCAGGTGCGATAATTGAGCTCCAGATCGTAAGCGAAAAACAGGAGCACTAACGTACCAATTAGGGGACTATAAAAGAGCCAGAGCCCAGGGGGCTACGACAGAAAAGCCTAAAAATCACACGATATCTGAATTCGACGTCCAACGGAAGCACAAAATAACATACCAGAGCTGTTGGATGGCCTGTGAGTGAATTGCAGAAATACATAATCATCCCAGTATAACTGGCTTCATTTCAGCAATATAACACCATATTTCCTAGGGCTGAACACAAAATCTACCGATAATTTTTGGAAATTACTTGATCCACCTAAGTGAAGTATCCAAAATCACATGCAGCCCCAAAAGGAAATCATCTCACAAAATCAGTTTCATAAAATGGCCGCCGGAAATCGTACTAACAATGTTTTTTGAAAATTGTATTATAATCCCCTAGAATTTTCAAGGTTTTCCAAAATCATCCAAAAATGCAAAAGTGAGTATGCAACCAAATCTACACCTAGGAACTACAGGTCAATCTAAATCTCGGAACTACATCTGAATGTATTTAAGCTAAAATCATACATAACAATTCTTGACTGCAGCTAAATGTAAAATTACACGTAACAGATTTTCCTCCCCAACCAAAGATAGGTGAATTTATAAAATTTACCGACGTAGAACTTATGCCTGCATCATAATGAAGCTTAGAACTTTACAGCTATCACGATGATCTTCAACAAACCCGAAACAAAAAAGAGATGTGATCACCACGTACAACTAAGGCAGTACAAATAGTTTAGAAAAGGATGAGCAGCCTAAAAGAATCGCAAAATAGAAGGCGAAAGGAAAAAGGGGGAATTTACAAAGGGATGCAAAAGATTGAGTTCAGAAAAGTACCGTGTAGCGAAAGAGGCGGGCTCCATGAATCCAACAACAGTAGACACTACACAAGCGCAAAAGAAACCATCCTCAATCACCAAACACGCCCCAAGAAAAAAGAAACGTAAGCTAGAAACGAGATTCGCTTGTGAAACAAAAAAAATCCGCATACGCGAAAGGATACCTCAACAAAACCAAACACAAAACGTACAGCTAAAGGCAACACGACAACATCAGCTATACATTAAAAACCTCAAAGGGGTATCCAAAATAAATTCCAGAAATCTAAGCTCGAACCCACACAAATAAAAAGAACAAAAGAAAACCAAAGAACAGAAGGAAGGGATAAACAGGTCTCACAATGAATACCGCTCCAAAAAGGACATCAGAACATCCGTCGCTGCTGGGTGGAAAAGGCGCTCCGTTGGATGAACTGATCCAAGCCCAATTCGAGAAAACGTCCACTGGGAAAAACTGTCCAGCAAGAAAAAGAAAAAAAAAGAACCAAAAAAATAAAAGCAGAAAAGGGGAATGGGATCAAAAGCTCCAGGAAATAAAATACAACAAAAAACCCTTGTTCCCAAAAAGCTTAACCTAATATTCAAAATCCTAATGCCAAACTCGAATGCAAAGTCCTAATGCTAAGTTTGTCTTCGTTACGACAATCCAACAGAATCTAATTTTCTTCATCTGGCGGGTGTTTCTTTATGTCTTTGACATGCCATGTACCGCGAAATGTCCCATCTTCATCTTGAAGCTCGTACGTAACAGATGATAATTTCCTTCTTACAATTAAAGTGTTAAGCCATTTTGCAGCCTTAGGCAAACAAGTAGAGCATCTAAATCTTCAGCACAGTTTGTCTGTATCTCGAATCAGAGGTCAGCACTTTCAATTTCATTTAGCAAATATTCACAGATACCAGCTCTGTTCTTTCCCATTTAAATCTGAACACCCTGTGTATGGGCGTAGCTGTTTCGTTTCAACCATTTCTAGATCACCATTTGTATAACGCGTGCCCATCTAAGGCGCGAGGAACTGGTTTAAACTGGCGAAAACTCCGCGTCGCTATTGGTTGTTGCTCCGCGGGGATATAGCGTGGAGTCACCCGGATGACTGCAGACGCGAGTTCCGGCAGAACTATAGACAAGAGAGGTTGTGTGTTGTTCGAGTGGCAGTCATCACTTCTAGGCGTGGGTGCGATGAGCTTTGCGAGTCCGTTTCTGCTCTTGTAAGTAAGGGGTTGTCCCCTTTAACTCGATGCTCGAGGATCTATCCAGCAGGACGAATTAGATCTCTTTTTGCCGTAGTCGTTGTACTCGTAGGAGTGCTTTTCATGGCCGCCATATTTGGCGGATCTTAGTTCGTTTGCCCCAGATGCCGTATCGCGGCTGATTCAACGCCACGGATTGCAGCCAACTACCAACCGATTACACGCCATTCTCAAGGACCGTCTACGAATTATGGTACCTGTAATAGAACCATTTAAACAAAATAGTTGTTACTTGTGCAAACGATGTTGCGTTTGTGGTTTTTCTGCGAAGGCGTACTTGTGCCTCTTGCTCGCTTATTACTATTTTATGCGGCGCTCTGGGGCTACGATGCCTTGTGACGCTGCCGTCGCTAACTTTCACTTAAATGTTGCATGGGTGCGAGCTTTGTGCCTGACCGTATAAAGAAATTAATGAACTTTTTGCATATGTTTCTGTAAGGCGACCGTTGCTAGCCCTAATTTCAGTAATTGCATGTGCGTAAGCTTGGTGTTTAACCGTATGAACAGGTGGTGAACTCTTCGTATCGGTCTGTGTGAAGCGGCCGTCGCTAACCCTCATTTTAGTAACTGCAGGTGTGCGGGTTTGTTTGTACCTAACCGATTAATCAGCAAACGAACGCATCGCATAGCCGTGCGACGCCGTCAATATCACAATTTGTTCGAGACTTTTCATATGTGCTCTGGCTTCGTGCCTCGTTCAAGTTCGTTTATCGCATGCCTGGGCAACGTGGCATTGACTGGAATATATATTCAAAATTCACATATCTTTGCGAGGCTATGTTAGCCCCCCTTTTTGGCCAAGTATTGTAGTTACGCTGCCCCCTCTGCCTAATAAATTAGGCCGCGAGTTAATTCGTCGCATACCTTTGCTGCGCCGTGTTTACCAATAGCTACACTGCTTCCCTCGCCTACACAGGCGTATGATTCATTGTTATGAACTAACGCCCATTTTTCACTGTTCTGGTTGATGTAAAGTGACGAACCAACAGCGGCCAGTCACGTGTTGTGTGTTGTACCGTAGCATTAGCGCGTCCATCAGCTAATGCGTATTTTTCTTAAGAGATAACATAAGTTTGACGGCACGATTTGCTGCCCGAATGTAGAAATCGACCAATAGACGCATATATAATTAAGGGACGTATTATTCTTGTTCGCTTGTGCATGCTCTGTTTCAGATAGTGCCCTTCAGTGTAAAGATTGGTGTACGACGGGACTGAGAGATCGGAGAGTGCAGGTAGGTTTGGTCGTTGAGCAGCCGCGGCCAAAAGGTCCCAATATTGCAATTCCAGTATTTTCAGTCACGAAATTGTTGTCCGAGCTTACCGCTCGCGAGTACCCTTATCGACGGAGTATCTTGAATACTTCGCCACCGATGACCGTCCATGCCCGGTTATTCGGTCACACCTTTACTAGAGGCTTGGTGGCGCCCTTATAATTTCGACGTACCCTGTATATGTCTTAGCACGCTTGCCCAACGACGTACCGTTTGAACCACGCCCGACTCCCTGAGCGCTTCAGCCGAGGCCTTTAGTCTGTTTTAACGAATCTCAGGGCAAGTGCGACGCTCACCTTGGATGGGTGTCGTTAAGTCATTTTGATACCGTAACAAAAGGCCCAATAAATTTTAGAGCGAGCTTTGCGGTGAAGTGTTTGGTGGCGTCGGACAACACAAAATTGCGTCGGTAAACTCTGTCGCCCACATTATATGTCACTTCTCTGTGTCGTAGCTCACATCGTTGTTTAGATCTGGCATGAGCATTCAAAAGTCTCTTATGTATATCTTGATGTAATTTGTCTAACTCTTTAAGTTTATCAGATATCTCACATTTATCTGTTTCAACCTTTACACCTGATTTAAAATAATCACCTCTAGGAACATGTTGACGCGCAAAGTTGGCAAAGAACGGAGTCACTTTAGTTCCTTCATGAACCGAACTCCTGATAGCGCAGCCCACTTTGGGCAAAAGTTGTTCCCATTTTTTGTAATTATCTGCAACATATGAAGCCAACATAGTTTTGATGACACGATTAACTCTTGCTACGAAGTTAGCTTGAGGATGATACGCAGGAGTGAAAATAATTTTCACATGGTAGCTGTCACATAACTGCATAAATTCTCGTAAACGGAACTGCACACCATTATCGCATACTAAGTACTGAGGACATCCAAAGAATAGAAAAACATTTTCCTCAACTAATCGGGTTATAGCGGCAGCTGTAGCTTAACGGAGTGGAAACAGTAGCACAACCTTGGTAAGTTGGTCTGATATAACTAAAATGTAACTGTAGCCTCTGGATGGTCTAGATAAGGGACCACAAATATCCACTGCAATCATCTGCCAAGGTTTTGTGACATTCGGAGGCTGTCCCATAAGACCAGCTGGACGATTCTGTTCAGGTTTCATGGCAGCGCAGATCTTACACCTTCGAATGTAGTTGGCTACATCGGATCTCATTTTCGGCCAATAGAAGCGATTCTTCAGGCGTTCGTAGGTTTTGAAAATGTGTGCATGTCATGCTGCTAATGCGTTTTTCTTTCGGCACAATTTCCTTCCATGTTTCGTTATTGTCTCTCAATTGCGGGTAGGTACACTTAAGATATTTATAGATTATATTATCTTCGACTCGCCACTATGGAAATTGCAATGGTTTTGACATAATTTTTGTTCTCAGATTCTGATACCAATGATCTCGAATGGGTGCTGGTTCTTCGATGGTTAACACCACATAATCCGATCTGGAAACAGGCTTTGACGGCCAAAATTGCTTGAAATCATTGACCGGCTTCTCCCTTGTTTTAGAGCACCGGGTCCGGTCGCCTACCGTGCTCCTCGTTCGTTTCCCGAGCATCTCTTACAAGTGCGGCTGGTTACTCCTACTTGCCCGCATCTATAACAGTACATCCGTTTAGGAGCAGTACACTGCATGGCTCGATGTCCTGACTTGGAACAATTCCAAAAAGTGAGTGATGCAATAGCAGTTGCGGCTTCTGTAATTATATTACTAGTCTTCTCTCTGGCTAGGTGGTTCTGGGAAGTGTTTGTTGGAAGCTCCATTTCGCCGAAGTCAATCAGATGCTTTTCTTCGACTGCACAAATTTGTGGCCTTCCAGCACGCTTGCAGTAAGCTAACTCTGGTTCAAGTAAGTATGAGTTAGGCGTAGGAGGTGCTTTAAAATTATTCGAAGCTATTTTGGCATCTTCTAAAGCCATACAAGTTTGAGTAAGTTCAGTGATAGTATAAACCGGGTGTAATGCTAATTGCATAGCATAATACGGTTGTAACTTCTTCTTAATTATTGCCAATCTTGTAGTTTCATATGGAAGTTAAGGCAGCCTGCTGAATAAGTTGTCCATGGTTGCTATATAAACGACCACTTTTTCGGATGGGTGTTGTGTGCGGCTTTGAATTTCGTCCCAAAGGCGGATCTCGTAATCGTGAGGTAGAAAGTTTGCTTTCAACTTGCTAATCAAGTCATCCCAATCGATGATAGTACGCTTCACTGCTCGGTACCATATCAGTGCGTCTCCAGTGAAAATTTCTACTGCTGACTGAAGCAATTGAGCTTTTGAAATTCCACGTGCTTCCCTTAGCTCTTCTACACGCACTAAAAAGCTTGTTAAACTGGACGATTCACCATCATAATGAATGTTCCACTTGCTGATTGGAATAAAGTTGCTGTACATAGGTCGAGAACACTCTGAATGTCTCCGACTTTTAGTGGTAAGTATGTGTAAATTTCCAGCTTGTCTATCTATGCTTGTTGTAGGTCTTACAATCTAGCTCAGTTTCATTTACTTCAGTTTTTGCTGTAAGTTGCTGTCGTGATGGGAAACTTCAGCATTACGCTCTGGCGTTGACTCATGGAAGCTCACTCTACATTTCGATGGTTCAAATCGTGTTGGGAATATCGACATCTCATGATCAATGAGTTGCCCGATGGCAGTTGCATTTTCTTCTGCACCTGTAATCGCCAAGGATGTGGTAACTGGAAGTAGTAATTTAGGTTCATCTAGAATAGATTGTTGTTGAGACTGAACTGTTGCTTGCTCATGTATAGTTTGTTCGTGGTAACCAAAATAAGCTTGATCGATAGCTATAGATAACTGACCTAATTGGGTAGACAGTGTTTGCTGATGCTGTTGTTGCATGTGATTTTCGGCATTGATTTGACGTAAGCGACCTAAAACATGGCACATTCTTGCCCTAATGCGTTGTACTTCATTATCTTTGTTATTGACATCAAAATGTTCTAATGCCTCTTGTAGTTCGTGAAGTTTTGTAGCACAAATCTTCAGTTCTTCATCAGGCTCGAAATACATTGTTGTTGTCATGTCTAGCATTCCTAACTGCTGTCTATGCATAGCGTCTCGCAAAATTGATCTCTTCTCGGTTACGTTCGAACCCACTGGACACCCACGAATTAGCAATTCATACTTTAGCTCGTCCGCCAATAATCTTCCAACATCCATTGTAATTGTCGTAACTAAACAATTCTATACCTATACTAAAAATACTAAACCTTACTAATAAAAGCACAAAAAATAGACCTTAAGTACTAATAATACTAATACCTACTAATCTGCCCAAAAATGTACCTAATCTAAACACACATCCCTAATTTCTAACAAAATTCCTCAAGATATGCAACAATAATCCGATAATTACCGATACGAAAGGAATCAATCGATACTAATCAAATACTCTATACTGCACTAAATTCCAAACTACTTAACCAAAGGCTCAACGTCGGGCGCCAAATTTATTACATTTGCTACACAAGGGAATTTATTCGCACGCAAAAAAAAAGAATATCATATATACTTTACAGCAGGGTGGTCCAGGAATTGTCTAGTCGTGTAGCAAACGTTTGCCAAGCTAGTTCCTGAGCAGGAATGGGGCGGCTGTCCGGAAGCGCTACTGGTTCGAGACGGTCCAAACCAGAAAACCTACAGGTGGCCGTGTAAGTTCCTATACCCACTCAGCTGTTACATAAAAATAATAAACGACAGAAAACCACCTAACTTGGAATTACCTAATTGTTTATTTGCACATAGAAATCTGTACCATGTTTAAAAAGAAAGGCGACAAAAATCTGCTATAAATAGTTTGTAAATGGAATAGCACCTAGATGTAATTTTAGTTTATGTATAAAATGTACAATATTCTATGGCAATAAATTTGAAATCCAAACAGAACTCTCTGATCTTAGCTTGCAATTCCGTGCGAGTACATGTAGCTCAACTGTAGTGACGGTAGTGACTAAACATTAACAGCGATAGCGGAATACGGGTGATCTTAATAAATCGTTTCAACGCTCAAATCAATTACCTACTCGCGATTCATTCGAAGTGGTACCATTTCGTGATGTTATTACACTAAAAATTGTGTATATTCAGCGCAATCTGTTAAATGCAAAGATTCAAGCTCCCAGAAACACTCGCAGAAGAGATCTGTTAAATTTCGGAACGTTGAGGTACTTGAACGCAACTAAACTGCAAAAGCACTATTGCCAATCGAAGAAAATATTAAATGTACAAAATGAAATTAACCTATTCCGCATACACATTTGCACGAGGTGAACGTCGCCGATAGCTACACAGAGTTTTCTAAATTTCTCGGTACCATCTGTTATGGAGATCACCATCAAACAAGGTAAGCGCAGTGCACAAGCTTTCACAAAACTAGTCCGAACGATATTTCTAGTTTAAGCGATGGGGTGAATAAACGCTAGGAGGTAGATACCTGGGGTTGTTCAGTGGCGCAGCGGCGTCGACAGAACAGCCATGCAGGGGTTTGCTCCACGGAGATGTCCTCTAGTTGGAAATAACTTCAAGTGCAACAGGTTCTTGCACCGGGAGAAAAACCTCGTGGTTGTCACACTCGGGAGAAGCCGTACGTTCAAAGGCCATCACATGGATTGGGGGTGCCCAGACCGCGTGGGGGTCCTCCAGGTGCGATAATTGAGCTCCAGATCGTAAGCGAAAAACAGGAGCACGAACGTACCAATTAGGACTATGAAAGAGCCAGAGCCCAGGGGGCTACGACAGAAAAGCCTAAAAATCACACGATATCTGAATTCGACGTCCAACGGAAGCACAAAATAACATACCAGAGCTGTTGGATGGCCTGTGAGTGAATTTCAGAAATACATAATCATTCCAGTATAACTGGCTTCATTTCAGCAATATAACACCATATTTCCTAGGGCTGAACACAAAATCTACCGATAATTTTTGGAAATTACTTGATCCACCTAAGTGAAGTATCCAAAATCACATGCAGCCCCAAAAGGAAATCATCTCACGAAATCAGTCTCATAAAATGGCCGCCGAAAATCGTACTATCAATGTCTTTTGAAAATTGTATTATAATCCCCTAGAATTTTCAAGGTTTTCCAAAATCATCCAAAAATGCAAAAGTGAGTATGCAACCAAATCTACACCTAGGAACTACAGGTCAATCTAAACCTCGGAACTACATCTGAATGTATTTAAGCGACAATCATACATAACAATTCTTGACTACATCTAAATGTAAAATTTCACGAAACAAACTCTTCGAATGATGGCAGACGCATCATGGTACGTCAACAACCAAACCCTGCACAAAGACTTGGGAATACAGTTCATAGGCAATAAAATACAAAGAATCGCAACCACCTACCACAACAAGCTCGTAGGACACCCAAACGACCTAGTAGAACAACTTCAGAACCAGCCAGCAATCGAAAAAAGATTACAACGGCAATGGCCACAGAATTTGCTGTGACACACCATCCAGGACTAACCTCCATGTTTCATAAGGGGAAAATAATAGTAATGGCTACATCCCCTTCGTGCCATGTACAACATTATCAAATTTATTTATTACTTTTGTCAAAGTAAATTGTAAATATGCAATTAAATTAATTTTAAAAACACATGATCTTCCAAAAATTAACCCAAATTGTGTATGGTTAAACATAGTTTGTAGGAGCATCAAAAGCTTATGCCAGTTGTTCTAGATTAAACTTGAAAGATTTGTCACGTTATTTTCACCTTAAAATTGCTTTTTTAGTGTAAACTCTACTGATTGTTTGAAACTTCATTAACACTGTTTTTCTAGTGTGGAGATTCTAATGTAATTTTAGGGATTGTGAGTGGCGCTTTTCTAGCATAAAAACTTTATGGCAGGTTGTTCAGGATTAATCTTAAAATATTTAAAAAGCGACTTGTGCGCCTACACATTATTAAATATTTACGTTGTGTGTTGTATTTCAAAATGTAGCGCACTTATTTGAGGCGCAAGTTTAATGCAAGTGCATCATTTTGCGACGCACAAATGTGTGTTGTGTGTTGTGTGTCGTTGATCCGCCTGTTCGTCGATTTGCAGAGCGGAGAATTGGGCATTCAACGAAGATGCATTGTCACTCATTCAAGAGTACCAGAAGTATATATTATTATACAATCCTAAACATCAATGGCATTTCGTATCTATTCTCTTAATTTTTGGCCCAATCATATTAATGAGGATTTTAAGATCCATATACGAACAAAGTTGTGGAATTGTCCTGTGTTTTCATCAATTTCTAATGTCGTACAAGCCGCGACCGCCATCCTGATTTTTATATTGATAAAGTTGTGTCATCCAGTAACGTCTTTCTTATTATTAAGTTTATTTTTATTTTATCGAATTAAATGGTGCATTATAATAAAGGCCGCATATTTCTTTTTTACTAATACTCACTAGTAAGGCATGGTTAATTAATAATTTCCTTTTACAAGTTAGAAACCTCATTCCTAAAAATAAATTAAAATTAAAACAACGCGAACACATATATACACTACCAATATACGTCTACATCAGTACAACGTTGCGCAGCAAATCTCTTTCCAAGTAAAAACTGACTGGACAATGGATAGCGTGCGTCGTTCGTCACGAAAATATTTGTGTGCGTTTGTGTTCGGCGAACCATCCACATCTACATTAATTTCAACGCACACGCACAAATTTGCGTCAAATACAACGCGCAACGTAAATATTTATTAATGTGGACGCGGCTTAACACTGCTTTTCATCAATGTGAATTTTATGGCTTGTTTTGAAAATCATTATCACTCTTTGTCTAATTGCAAATTAATATTAAAGTGTACAAGATGCTGAAAAGATTCAAATTTGTAGTACGTATTATTTATTAATGATCTGCTATGCAGTAGAACTTCGCAGTAACGTTTCTCGTGGTGTATAATAAACAATAATAATACAGATGTGAAAAATTTTAAAACTTTTTATTATTACTATCCCTTGTAATTTTATCAGATTTTGGAAATTTTGTGCCAGACTTGAAAATTAGCAAAATTTATTTTTCATGCATTAACGAAGGTTGGTAAATTGCAACTTCTGTAAATTTTTCGACTTAGCGTGAAGACCGTACGTACTGAGTTAATGTGCGAATCGGGGCAGCGAACACCTAGGTATCAATTGAATTGTTTTCGATTGTGACGAGTTATTTATTTATTTATTTTAGAAAGTAGCCAACAGATCAACCAATCACAGGCTACTATTAAAAAAAATATACATAATCTGCACAATACATACAAAAAGGTATTAACTAGTTAGATTGTATGGTAGTGGCAAAGTAAACAACTAAGAATGAGTACTACTGACGAAAAACACCTATAACTATAGTTGACATAAATATTAGATAGCAATATTACAAACTTGTAAATTAAGAAAAATAAAAAAAGATCTATATAGTAACTAGTTGCTAAAGTACTTGTAAAACAAAATAAAGAACAAATCAATTATTATAATTTCTAAATAATTTATAAATAGCTTGCGTTTAACGAGCTATCGCTCTATTTACATAAAACTTAAATTGTTTTAAACTGTAACAATAAATATCTATCTCCGAAAAGTTGTTACAAATCGAACACACGCAACATTGGCGAATTATAGGCATAATTCGTTCTGTAATTCGGGATTGAAAAAACGAAGGTATTTCTAGAGTTGTGTGAGGGTACATGAAAATGCAGCTCCGATAGAAGGGTATCACAATCTACAGCCGATCTAACTAATTTGAATATAAATATGCATGACTGCAAAGCTCTTCTTTGTTCTAAACTTAAGAAATTAGACTCTTTAAGCAATTCGGTATAGGGTAGATAGAGAGGATAGACCCCATGCATTTTGAAATATAAGAAGCGTAAAATTTTTTTTTGGACCTTTTCTATTAAATTCTTATAATTGTTATAATATGGTGACCAAATACCTAACACATCCATATTCTAAGTGTGGTCTCACAAACATATTATATAACGATGTTAGGAAGTGAATTTGACTAAACGATCTGGCGTTCCGTATACCAAATCCAAGTTGTCTGTAAGCTGAGTTAACGCAATGAAGAATATGTAAATTAAAAGTAAGTTGATTATCAAACTGTATACCCAGATCCTGTATATTGTCTTTCCTACAAATATTTTGATTATCAAATGTGTAGTTAAAGGTTACAAGTATAAATTGATCACCAACGCATAACGCGGTTCTTTCAGGGTGTCTAAAAAAAGTGTGGCGAATCAAACTTACCGTTATTTTTAATGGAATGTTCTATATTTAGTTAGCTAAAAAGTGTTTTCATTGAAATACTAATCATTTTAATATGAAGTATAGGTCTAACGTCAACTGTTTTGGAGATATTAACGATTCTATGGAAGAAAATGCTAAAATTCATGCGGCTGCTGTAAGTAACAGGAAACAGTTGAGTGAAGAAAATCGTTACCAAAAAATAATCTTTTTCGTGAATTATCTTTACAGCCAGTCTTATAAAGGCTACTAATCTGAGGTTAACCTTAATTCATTGTTAAAATAAACAAAATCTCATCAACATTTGTTCACTAATGAATAAAATGCCATAAGCACTAACGTTTTTATGCGCTTTTGTTTATTTTAACAACGAATTAAAGTTAATCTCAGAATAGTGACCTCTATAAGATCGGCCATTAGAGTGTGAAATAGTGGCATGAGTATGAATTTCATTTGTAGAGAAATACTTGTCAGCTAATTGTTTAAATGTAACAATAAATCAAATATATTTCGACTTAAAAAGTCTTCTTCAGTTTACATCTTTTTAAAAGTTTCTGTAAGTTAAACTACATTATTAGATTGTTAAAATAATTAGGGGAGCCAATAATTGGACATTAAGAATTTAACACGAGATGAAAAAAAATTGACCGGAAGTCGACCTCGGAAAAGAAATCCGATTTCCGGTTTCTATATATTTTTGAAATCTACTCTTCAAGCTGAGTCGAATGATATATATCTCGTCCTCCTAAAATATATCTCCATTTTCTTGCTTCTCAGTTAATAATAACAAGTTAATTATTGATTGTTTGCAAGAGTAGCGAACTATATCACATTTATTGATTTATTTATATTAAATGAAAGGCGGATCACAACCGACCATTGAAAGATTTTTTCAAGGTCAAATTGTAATAAATGACAGTCGTTAATGCAAGATATCTTCTTATAAATTTTAAAGTCATCAGCAAACAATAGACATTTAGAATGGGCTATTACATCGGGTAGATCATTAACTAAGATCAGGAATAGTAGCGGCCCTAGGTTAGAGCCCTGTGGGACTCCTGATAAAACGTTAAACTCGCACGATACACAATTATTATAGACTACATACTCACGCCTGTTCTGAAGATATGACGCAAATAAGCGTAAAATTTGTGAAGTGAAGCCAAATAAATATATATTTTTTAAAAGTATAGTGTGATTTACCTTGTCAAATGCTTTAACATAGTCCGTATATATTACATCCATTTGAGTATTATTATTAAATCAATTTACAGTATCTCGCGTAAGTACTAGTAAATTAGTAGTAGTAGATCGTTTGGGAATAAATCCATGTTGAAAGTCCGAGATATGAGGTTTCACATGACTGTATAAGTATTTGTAAATAATTCATTCGAAAATGTTGCAGGGAACTGAAAGTAGTGCTGCTGGTCTGTAGTTCGTTATATCACACTTTTTACCGCCCTTGTGTATTGGGCACACTTTTGTTAGTTTCCAGGCTGTAGGAAATACAGAAGTTTCTAGAATTAAGTTGAATATGAATTTTAAAGGTTCAATTAAAAATTCGGAACGTGCTTTAAATAAGTACGCAGGTACACTGTCAGGACCAACTGAACGTTTTGATTTCAATGGTTTTATATATTGAACTACATCGTCAGAGTATATGCTAGTTATGTGAAAACTGTTGGAACAAACAGACATGCCGGTAAATTGATCCACATCATATAGCTCTAGGCCATGTAGATAAACGGATTCGAAATAGGTTGCAAAAGCATTTACTATAAGTAGAAATGCGACAGTTTGCCCCCACTCCTTTTAATTGATTCGCGGATTCGCGGTTTAATTCGCGGATTTATTCGCGGATTTCGCGGTTTTCATTTTAATTCGCGGATTGACACAATTAATTTCGCCATTTGATCTAATTAATCACATATGAAGTTTGATATGTAATTTACATATGTGCTACTGATTAAATTACGCATTAGCTTCCGATTAAATTACGCGCGGCCATTTTTAATTTGCTTCTGGAATTACGCGGCGGCCATTTTATTTTCGCGCGAATATTTGTATTTGAAATTTTTCAGATTTTTTCTAAGTTCAAATTTTTGAATTTAAACTTCCCGGGGTGTCGGCCATCTTGGTTTTCTGCGTGCGCACTTCTAGCGGCTGTCGTTTTAATTTAAATTTTCGCGGAAATATTTGAATTTTAAACTGGTAAATCTGTCTCTCTCTCTTCTGCTCCTTGGCTGTCTCCCTCTGTCTTGCATTCACAGAAGGGCTATTTAT
Organism: Agriotes lineatus; assembly: GCA_940337035.1. Taxonomy (NCBI): domain Eukaryota; kingdom Metazoa; phylum Arthropoda; class Insecta; order Coleoptera; family Elateridae; genus Agriotes; species Agriotes lineatus. The sequence continues at coordinate 155,485,245 of OW679198.1, read as the reverse complement.
ATTTAAAAAAGCTATTTGTATTACGATTCTGAGCCTTAGTCAGCAGAGCCACCGGGGCATCTTGGATATAAAGGGTTTGAACAAAACGCCATTTCCCTGCCCGGACATCACGCTGAACGAATTTAAAAGAAACTATTTTTTCAAAAATTTAAATTATAAGAATGGGAATGTATAGCTTATTGTGTTTAAAGGTTAATACAATTTTTAAAAAATTATATTTATAACAGCTTTTGTTAGAAATAATTCGGCTATTTTTATAATTTTCGATATGCTCAATGTCCCACTCTGCTATATAGTTGGAAATTTCCGCTCGACCGTCGAAATTTGAAAGCTATATGAATAGACATAATTACTTTATTTTATATAGCGAAACCACTGCATTACTTTATTCAAAGCTCATTATAATATTACGCATTAGCTTCTGGTTAAATTACGCGGCTGTCATTTTCAATTTTCGTGTTAATATTTGAGTGACTAACAGTTATTTATCCGTTAGAGCCTACAACGCAGGCATCGACATGCCTTGCCCCGCTATGTGTAATTAGAATAGACGTTATAGCCCGGAGCCAGCTTTCTATTCGTCAGCGTTTGTGCGTCATTCTCTGCAATCTTTAGTAACGTTGCAGCTTTCGCGGCTGGTCGTGTAATAACCCTATTCTGCCTCAAGCTGTTGTAGCCAGTGTTTTGTTTGTGCTTTTCAACTGCAGTCATGAATGCCTCAGAGTTGTCTGTTTGCGAAACTCTTGATTATTTCAAGAATGGGCTATATTCAAATGAGGAATTCGTTTTACTCGGTTTTAAAATCATTCAACATAAACTAATTAACGAGAGTGTAGTGCTGGAAGCTGCATATTGGCCTACTTATTTCGAATTATGCCAAAGCGTCGGAAGGATTCGTGCAAGGCGTTCGTTTGCATTCCTAGCGGTGAGTAAAAATATATTTCCTATTTTTAGAAAGTTATTAAATGTGCGATAGTTTCCTACCTTTTGTAGCAACAATTCTGAAAACCATTAGTTTGAAACTCATTTGTCGTTATTCATTTTAAAGCAACACATAGGGGCCGTTACTTAAAAATACTCATATAAAATTATAATTTGCAGGAGGGACCATCTACGTCGACGGCAACTGCTGCTAATAAACGTTATTTAGAAGAAGATACGTGTCATTCGCTACTGATTAATTCGCCAATAAATGTAAGTACACCCGTCATTTTTTATATTTAAATTGACCATTAGAAAATTATGATTTATGCAGGCTAAAATAAAACCCATATTGGATCACTATACACAATCAATTTTCCTGGAAATTTTTGTAGTATATTTCTTTTTAATTTTAGAATCACCAAATGAATAGCCCAAGGCCCTCGAGCTCGTCCGCCATGCTGGAGCCAGTAAAAAGTATCCATGCGGGTCAGCAACGACCTATCCCAAGGACGTCTACATTGGGCGACATGTTAGCACATGTAAGTTTTCCCAACCTATTTATTAAAAAGTTATTAAATGTGCAATGGTTTCCTACCTTTTGTAGCAACAATTCTAAAAACCATTAGTTTAAAACTCATTTGCCGTTATTCATTTTAAAGCAACACATAGGGCCGTTACTTAAAAAACACTCATATCAAATTACAATTTGCAGGAGGGGCCATCTACGTCTACGGCAACTGCTGCTAATAAACGTGGTTTGGATGAAGAAGATACAAGTCGATCGCCACTGATTAATTCGTCAATAAATGTAAGTACACCCGACATTTTTATATTTAAATCAACCATTAGAAAATTTTGATTTATGCAATCTAAAATGAAACTCATATTGGCCCACTATAAACAAGTAATTTTACGGGAAATGTTTTGTAATATATTTCTTTATACTTTTAGAATCACCAGATGAATAATGCAAAACCATCGACTTCGAACGCCATGTTGGAACCTGCAAAACATTCGCCGATGAATCATCAAGGGGTTAGCACAAAACCGGCTACATCTACCGATCAGCCAGGATATGTAAGTTGTTATATCCAAATTTGTTACAAAATAAAACAATGTCGTTTATTTTTAGGTACGATCTGGGATCCAGTACATTACGTTGATGTGCGAAGGCCGCAAGCTGATAAAGAAATTTAACACTGAGGCGATTACCTTGACTTTCAAATTCAACGAGGTAGAGGATGCGACGAGCAATCCCGTCATATGGCTTAGTGTAAGTATAACTATAAAACACCTGTTATCGTGTATTGAAAACAAACATTCTAAATTTACGCCGGAAGTTATTTATGGATTTTAAATGGGTTTATAGTTTATTTTTTAGTCACATACTCTAAATTCATGGCTGTAGTTTTAGCTCTGTTTTACAAATTTTGAAATTGATAGTTTAATTATTTCAAACATTTGCCACGTTATATACTCAGTAATATTTTGAAATATGATGAGCTAGACGTTTTAACTTATTGAAAACCTTATTTGCAGAATGCATTCGAGGAGATCATCACGCATATCACCAGGGGAGCAGAGGTTTAGTTTTAAGAAATGACACTTTTCCGACAAGCCGATAGTCATTTCTTTCCGCCGTGTTGACCAGCTCAACGCCGGTGTTGTAATGTCAACCTTGGAGAAAATTCTTCAATCCAACGCCAAATTTTTTGCTCAAGATAAAATGACCTTACATGTAAACCGAATCACTTTGCCTGTTGGGTATGGAAAAAACCGTACCAGAATGACTGGCGTTAGTTTTGAAGAATTTTCTCAAAGGAAATACGGTATATTAACTGTTGTAAATAATGACAATTACTGTCTTGCCCGAGCTCTTATTCTGGCCAAAGCTTGAGTAGATAATGAGCCAGAGTTGCATCTCTACAAAGCAGGTTATCCAATCCTAACACAGAAATCTTACAGCTTTGTGAAAATGCCGATGTTGACCTTCGCAATGGAGCCACACGCGAACACTTGGAGCAATTCCAGCTGTATTTAGTTAATTACACCATTGTTGTTTATAATTCGCGTATTGGCGCCAGTAAATATTACGAGGGACCTAGGGGACGCAACAAAAAGTATTAAATTTATTATTGGAAGATCAACATTACAATGTAATAACCAGTTTAACTTCGGTCTTTGCTACCGGTTATTTCTGGGAATTTTGTTTAACCCGCACCAATAATAAGCAGAGACACAAAAATTGCCCTCATATTTGCCCGTGTTGTTATTCAAAACCGCCCTGTAGCCTGTTTTTGGGTGCAATCGCTTGTAATATTTACCATAGGGATTTTCGTGGTCAGGAATGTTTTGACGAACATAGAAAATCATTGTGCAACATTTTAAAAAGGTGTGTAGTATGCTTCATTACTTACTGGCAAAATAGCAAGAAAAGTCATACGTGCGGTGTAAAATATTGTCATACCTGCGCCAAAGAAATGCCAACCCAACATTTATGCTATATGGCAAAGAAAAAGAGTCCTAAATTGTCTGAAAAGTTTATTTTCGTTTTTTATGATTTTGAGGCAAGACAAGAGACGGCTTTAGAAGGTGTACCCAATGTATTCTTGCACGAACCAAATTTATGTGACGCACAAAATGTCTGCAATACATGTATTAATTTTGAAGATGTTACGCAGGCTTGTAACATTTGCGGTCCTCGTCAACATGTGTTTAAAAATAACCCTGTACAAAGTTTGGTAAATTATATTTCTAAATTATCTGATATCGCTAACATTTTTGCACTGGCGCATAATATGAAGTGGGCTCCGAAAATTATTGAAACCGGCACAAAATTAATGTGTATCACCTGCCCCAATGTAAAATTTATAGACTCTTTAAATTTTTTGCCTGTAGCATTAGCTAAGCTGCCCAAAACATTTAATTTTGAAGCTCCAAAGGGTTACTTCCCCCATTTATTTAACAAAATAGAGAATCAAAATTATATTGGGGTAATGCCCCCAGTACACTTTTATATGGCTGATGAAATGTCCCCTTCCTGTCGCGCTGAATTCCTTGAATGGTATAATGCGGAAATTGCACAGAATGCAGTATTTAACATGCAATCGTAAGGTACTGTATTCAAGATGTCGAGATACTGCGCAAGGCTTGTCTAGAATTTTGGCGACGTTATACTAGCGAAAATGGAGTAGATCCTTTTAGGGAGTGCTGCACGATAGCCGGTGGGTGTAGTTTAGTTTATCGTCAAAATTTTTTAAAAGAAAACACGATTGCGATTATTCCACCGAGTGGGTACAGATTAGGTGATAGGCAATCGACGATTGCCACTAAATGGTTTTTGTGGGTCGAGCACGAGCAAGGTATCTCAATTCAGCATGCTGCCAATAATCGCGAGGTTCGATTACCTGAAGGTATTTTGGTGGATGGTTTTTGCGCTGCAACAAATACAGTCTATAATTTCCACGGATGTTACTTCCACGGTTGTGAGGTATGTTACCCCGATCAAACCGTAGAGCTAGCAAATGTAAAAAATGACACGATGTTTGTTCGTCGCGAAGCAACAGAGGCAACTGCAGCAAGAATTAGAAGGGCTGGCTACACCCTTATAGAGATGTGGGAGTGCCAATTTAATTTATTTTTAAAATTTAACAACGTTGCGTCAAACTTTTTCAATAATGCTGTTATTAGGAACACATCATTAAACCCGCGAGATAGTTTTTTCGGTGGACGCACTAATGCGGCGAAGCTGTACTATAAATATCAGGAAAACGAGCAAATAAACTATTTCGATGTGTGTAGCCTTTACCCTTACGTTAATAAATATTCAAAATACCCCGTAGGACATCCCAAAGTATACGTTGGTGATGAGGAGTGTCGACAACTTCCTTTCGATACAATCGAGGGCTTAGTCAAATGTACCGTGTTACCTCCGCAAAATCTTTACCATCCTGTTCTACCCGTTCGAATGCACGGCAAATTAATGTTTGTGCTATGCAGGTTATGTGTCGAAACCAGCTTCACTGGCGATTGTAACCATTTAGAAGATTCGCGCAAGTTTACCGGTACATATGTGTCTGATGAACTAAAAAAAGCTGTTGAACTGGGATACCGCGTGCTCGAGTTTCATGAAATATGGGCATACGATATTGTGCAATATAACAGGTATATTAAAACAGGCGGTCTATTTTCAGAGTATGTGGACAATTTTTTAAAATTAAAGCAGGAATGCAGTGGGTGGCCTGCTTGGTGCACTGATGAAAACACTAAGGACCAATATTTAGCCGAATATTTAGAAAGAGAAGGCGTAACCTTAGAAAAGGATAAAATTTGTTTGAATCACGGCATGCGTTATATCGCCAAGTTATTACTAAATGCATTCTGGGGTAAATTTGGGCAAAGGGACAATTTGATGCAGACAAGTATTCTTTCAGATTCTTATGACTTTTTTAAAATGATGACTGGTCCTTCTATACAGGTTCATTCAATTATGATAGTCGATGAGGATGTAATAGTTGTAATCTGGGATAGACCTGAGGAGGGAATAGTTTCGCTCAAAACGGTCAATGTTGTATTGGCTGCATACACTACGGCCAATGCAAGACTTGAATTGTATAAATATTTGGAACAATTAGGGGATCGCGTTTTGTATTACGACACAGATAGTGCGGTCTATGTCCACCGACCTGGCCAATGGAAGCCTGAAACGGGTGATCTTTTGGGTGATATGACTGATGAGCTGGGGGAATATGGTCAAGGTAGTTTCATTACGGAGTTTGTTAGCGGAGGGCCTAAAAACTATGCGTTTAAGGTTTTCTCAACCAATAAAAACGATTACGAATTTGTATGTAAAGTAAAAGGTATAACTTTAAATTACAAAAATGTGGAAAACATTAATTTCAACACACTTAAACGCATGGTTCTTGACAATGCCGAGGCGACGTATGTAGAGACCGATCGGAAAATTGCCCGTACAGCCATGTATCAAGTTATATCTAAGCCTGAACAGAAAATTTATCGGGTTCAGTATACTAAACGTCGTCGCATAGAAGATAGTTATGATACATTACCTTATGGGTTTAAAACAGACTAGTGTCTATATTGCGTCTAGTTTCATTCTTTTTATACCCAGCTGTTTTATGACTATATTTTCAAATATTTCACATTTTCCGCTAACTTTAAATGCATGTTAGGCTTAATTGCAAGATAGATTTAATTGCATGTTAGGTTTAAGAGTCTGTTATTTTTTTGTAAAATAAAACAATGACGAATTGTGAAAATACATTTACTAAAATATTTTGTGTGTAATAAAAATAAGTTTAATTACAAACTATTTGTGTTTTTATTTTCTAAATAACATTAAGTAAGTTTATTAAGGTAAAGTATTGGATATACCGGGTGACAATGAGACTAGGGCCATGCTTATATCTTCTTTATTTATGAATCGATTTGGATTAAATTGTATACCAAGATACTAGACATAATTTCTGATTGGTTGATAGATATAGTCAAAATGACTGACTTCCAGTTTTACCGGAAATGATACTAACTTTGATTTTTTAAATGAAACACCCTGTATATTTTATGTTTTTCTACGAGTTAAATTACATATTCATTTCAATTCTTTTTAACAAAAAAATATTTTTTCAATTTTTATTTTTTACTATGAAAAATCTATTCTAATTGACTCTAGCAACTCTTAATAATAGCTATTTTATCAATAAGGTCAATAACAAACCTTTAATAAAAGAATATAGTTTGCTAAACCCGTTTTTTAAGAAAAAGTAATTTTTTTTAAATGGCACCTACCAAGGGCCATCTTGCCATTAAACGTCAAATTTAATTACCAATCTAACGATATGCATCATGCACTACTTTATCTTGATCTGAAACTAATAATTAATTAATTAATTATTTTTTTAGATAATTTTATGTAATTAATAATACCAAAGCAAATTTAGCAACACTGTTGTATGTAATTTGAGACGTAGATTCCGAAAACATAAAGCATATAGAGGGATCTATTTAAAGAACCAAAGTTAGTGTCACCTCGGGTTTCACCGGAAGTGACACCAACTTTGATTTTTTAAATAGATTTAAACAAATAATTAATTCATTAATTTTCGGTTTCAGATAAAGATAAAGTAGTGCATGATACATATCGTTAGATTGGTAATTACATTTTCTATCTAATAGCAAGATGGCCCTTAGTAGGTGCCATTTAAAAAAAGTGACATTTTCTGAAAAAACGAGTTTAGCAAACTATATTCTTTTAGTAAAGATTTGTTATTGACCTTATTGATAAAATAGCTATTGTTAAGAGTTGCTAGAGTCAATCAGAATAGATTTTTCCAAGTCAAGGCCTTCTATGAAAAAAAATAAAAATTGAAAAAATAATTTTTTTGTTTAAAAAAAAATGAAATTTGGCAACACTGTCATAAGTAATTTGACTCGTAGATTGAGAAAAACATAAAATATACAGGGTGTTCCATTTAAAAAATCAAAGTTAGTATCATTTTCGGTAAAACCGGAAGTCAGTCATTTCGACTATATCTATCAGCCAATCAGATATAATGTCTAGTATCTTGGTATAAAATTTAATCCAAATCGATTCGTAAATAAAGAAGATATAAACATGGCCCTAGTCTCATTGTCACCCGGTATAGTGCTTTTACATAATTGTCATTAGAAACTAAATTATCAGAGAAATTACCTATGAAAGCTAACATAGACACATTGATTTTGAAATGTAAATACATTAAACAATATATACCACAAACGTTAGACCTAAAATCTTGCAATATTTTTGGATTATGAGACCAACGGATGGAATTTTGTTGTAAAAATTTTAAATGATAACCGCTTGGAGGTCTACCGTATGAATCAAAGTACTCCCCATATCCATATTGGTCTATATACACAGCATTCCAATGTTCCCCAGGTCGGTTTGCTGGATTTGCGTTGACGATAATTGCCACAGGTCTTGCAATTCTTGTAGGGAGTTGATCAGAAGCAAAAACATAGCGTTTCACATTTAAAAGACTCGGGATTGTTTTCAATATTTTCTGAACCTCCAGTGTATTTATTGCACTACCAATCAGATAAAATTAGGATGCTTTCCAATGCACACACAGGGGAACGGATGTTGTGATTAAGACAACGTACGGCAGCAGCACTTTTCCGCAAAACTTTTAAAGATGGGCACTTGAAATCCTCCAGATTACGACGATTTTATTCAGAAAACTTAGAACTTCCTTCTTTTCTTGACCTTTAACGTACACTTTTTCAAATTTTTTGAGAACTCTTGTTAGCTCAGTTTCAAATTCGTTAAAATGTATAGAACCAGAATGCCATGCTAGACCGTGGTGTCTATGCTCCAGATAGTTTATGCTTTTTTTAACGAAATAGGGCAGAGTGTTATAATTTGCAGGGGGTTTTAAAACGAAAATTGCTAACTGGTTACCATCTGCTGAAATAACAGCGACTTCTTTCGGAATAAACTGCTTCTTCTCATCACAAAACCCTTGCAGATCTACGAAGGCACTGTCCATACTGACGAAATGTTTGAGCATGACTAAATTTAAAAAAAAAACTGTTGGTTTTTAACTACTAAAATTCACCACCACATTTCTGTGTTTGTCAATTTCTACGACGTTATCAAACTCTGCATAAACTAGACAATTAATAGTTTCTTCTAGCGAGTCTTGAAAACCCGCCTCTAAACGTAATGAGCCATTTTTAAGAAGGTTCCAATGCGTTGTGGCATTTGCAGACAGATCGGGGGTTAAATCAAAAGCAAATAGACAGTAGCCATGAGGGTAATCTTCACGTTTTATAGCGTTGCCTTCATTGAGGAAATGTATACCGCTACCGGAAAATAGTGTGTGATATGCTTGAACGTACATGCCATTCTTAGAGAAAACAGGCTGTAGAGGTTTTGAAGGAATTTGTTGACCGTCGATGTATAGGGAGAAATAATTGATTTTGTAGTTATTAAAATTTAAAGGGTTTGCTGCATAATGGCCGTTAAATGCTTTATTCGATACAAAACCTACTATGCATCGTTTTGGTAATTGCCCCAGAAAAACATTATCTAAAGGTTTTCTTTGCACACCAGCCGGAATAGTTAACACTTTAACATCGGATCTTGTAATGGGGTATTTAGCAGGCGCAGTCGCCAAAGCTTTGGTATGAGCCAACAAAATAGACGGGTTTATATTCATTTTTCTCACTAGTAAGCTGGCATCACTAATTTTCACTTTGAATGTAGATCCTTCGGCGGCCATCAAATTGAAAGAATCTCGGGATCTGATAAATTTGACTTTCATTTCAACGCCATTTATAAGAAATTTTTCTTGATTGAATAAATCGGAATGCACATGTCCCATCATTTCGACTTGCTTGCTTGCAGCAGTAAAAAATTTCCGCTTTACAAATCCTTCATTATGCGTAGTGATGTCATTCATTTTATTGGTTGTGTCGTTGTACCATAGTGTGCATGTTAAATGGGTTGATTTAGCACCATTGCCGCAATTCAGCAGAGTTTCGATGTATGAGCGGTATGCGTATGTATTGTTTGAAGGGCTCACAAACTTCTGATTCAAATACACCTCAACTTGATTAAACATAGAGTGCATCCAATTATTAACAGGGCCTACATCATCTTTGTCAGTTAATGATGTATCATCTTGTTTAACAATTTTAGCAGTAATGTATAACATGGTCTGACTTAAATCGATATAATCGTTACCATTTCCAGGCACAATAAATTCAATCGGTGCATCGTCATTAAGCGAGGAAAGAGATTTGTAAAAAATCCGTTGTCCATTTTCAATGCTGGTCTGGGTCGCCGGTAATGCAAACACATCTAACTCGGATTTAACACACTCACAAGACTGTGCATGCAAAAACGCCATTGTAAAAACTACTTGCTGGTAAAGATATCGGCGTATGTGGGTTTGACCAGCTTCTGCCTAGCGTTTTTTCTTGTAGACTGATTGTAATTCAGAGTGCGTTGCCTTTTATACCCCGATCCTTCCATTAGAGTATCTATTTTTCTGTCGGCTTTACGTTTGAGGTTCTTTCCAGCCTCCTGTACACGGTTATGAAACGCTTCTTTTAGAGGTCGATTTTCACTAACATCCCCTAAAATATTAGCACCTGTCCTTAAAGCTTCCTTTCCAACAACTTTAGCACCGGTTTTAAAAAGAGGCAGGATACTACGAAATATTCCTCCAAGAAAGCTTCCGATGCCATGACCTCTCTGGTAGGATGAACCTCTGTAGATAGCTCCAACGCCCTAACCTGCCTGATTGGTGTAGTATTGTTGATAAGGACAATCCATAGCAGCTACTATATCCTCTTAAAGTGTAGTTTTAAACTCAACGTTCCAAACTCGAATGGCATCACACCCGACGTTTCGGTCCTTATATTTATCTCGATATTCTCAAATTCCCTCTTCATGACATTTATATAATGAGTCGGCGAAAATATGGCGTCTTTGTGACAACCGTAATTATAATTATCAGAGGTCACGTTAACAATATGAAGAAGCGGTGCCAAGACATCTCCTACAAGCTGTGGTTCCACAATATCGCAGTAAATAAACATTTGTGATGGTAAACCGACCCAGATATTTGCGGGGTGACTGGGAACAGGTGCTTCAGCTATATTTATATCAGGTTTATAACCAAGTTGTAATGCCAGACCTTGTGAAAATCCTAGCATTTTCAATGACGACGTTTTAATTTCAAGAGACACTCGTTTTGTTACTCTATTATATTGAAAATTCAGCAACCTTTCTAATAACTTGTGATTGTTAATTTCGGCTGTTATATGTTCAATGTTTTCATAATTGCCGGGCTGAATACAGATTACGTGCCATCCATCGCTACCATAGTAAATTTGCTCTCTATCGCTTTTAAAATATGCATTAGCGTTTTGCATTACTTTTTTCAACTCAGTATACGTTTCTTCTCCGGTTTGCACTTTAGGTATTTCTGTGCGATAATAGACTAGATTTTCTGTATCTGTCACTGCCAAAAAGGAGCATGGATATTGCACTTCAGCAATACCTGTAACCCATTGCCCCGGTAACCTTATTCGTTTATGGAGCTGCGTTATGGATTGTGCTGTGATGTTATTTGGAAAATAGCCCATAGAACTATTGCTAAGTAAAGTTAGGTAGAATTCATCGTCTGTATTCATAGTTGCTGAAGATTAGCTGCAGGAATTCAGGAGTTAAACTTGTCGTTATAATTTCTCCACTTTACAAAGTACTCTTTGCGCTGACCGTGTCCTCTTTCTTTTAACACTTTTTCGACTTTAAACAAGGCGTTATCATCCAAAGTCACTGGCTGTAATTCCTCTTCATAAAAGACTCCCTCTATCGTGTCGTCGCTTAAATCAGCTATTTCGTACACAGGTGGTTTTCTAAGAATCACTTTTTTAATTATAAACATTTCGCCGCTCCAATTAGTTTCATATCCTTTCTCGAATGCTTCCTTCGTTCTACTAATTCTTACATGTTGGTTCACTTTATATTTGGGCTTCCTGTCGACTCCCATCCCATTTCTGTACAGATTGTTCCACACTTCAAGTATATTGCCCTCATTTACAGCGGAGGGAGCCATCTTGATGCTTGAATGATAGCGGTTGTTATACGAAGTCAGTAAATTTTGTAATACGTCTATGTATTTGTATGAATTAGAGTATGTGAAATAGCGCCACATTCTGGTTTTTAATGTTCTATTGAAACGCTCAATGACTGAGGCTTTAACATCGGGGTTTTGCGTCACATAAAACGTGATATCGTGTTGTTTGAAAAAATTCTGTACGGCTCTAGCAATAAATTCTTTTCCTTTATCGGTTTGTAAATTTATGGGCTTGTTACCCACTTCAGCAAATATTTCACGAAATGCGTTTATTACTGAAGCAGCCGTTTTAAATTTTAGGGGTCTCGCCCAGGCCATTTTACTAAACACATCAATTACGGTTAGAATAAAATTATATCCGTCGTTGTGGGGCGCTAAACTACGCATATCACAGAGATCAGCTTGCCATAATTCAAAAATGTTGCTAACAATGTACTTGTTTCTAGGGATTTTTTTTCTTGCAGTTTTGTGAATAGTATATGCGTCCTGCTTCTTTAGCCAATCCTTTACTTCACCACTGGGGTGATTATTTTTCACGGAAGAAATTAACGAGTTTGCGCCTGCGAAGCCTGAAGGGTTAGCGGAGTCAAAGTAGATGGCGTCCAAATTCATTCTGCTACGTTAAAGTTTAAGACGTTCCCAGTCAGAAATGCCTTTCATTGTTGATATCGATCTTTGCGTTGTTTTCGGTGTTTTTCGCGTTGACCCCTCTTGCTTGGACGCTGTTGCAGTCGCTATTAATTTTAATTTAGGATCGGGATCGACGTCACTCTCCATCTCTGATTTACTCACGTCTGACACATTTTGACGTTTAGGATCCCCCATCAGCACTTGAGGTACATTGTTCTCTTTAATGTAATCGATGAACTTGTGTCGACCTGAGGGGTTTGCAGTTTTCTTAGCTCTTAGAACGTCATGCACTCAATCAATAATGTTGGAGGATGGTAAAATTTTACCTTTTATGCTGACTGTTCCCTTGCCGTCCCATTCCACTTCATCTGACATGCTTAGAAGTCGTAAAAAGGCTTCACCGTATCCTTAAAGCGATGCATGAATTCAGGCGGTACAATAATCATTTTTCGGAAATTTTCTATTTTTACTTAAAAATAGAGCTCAATACACCAGTAATTAATGGAGCTAATATCAGTGGTAGGAAAGCGCCCCCCTTCTGTATTAGTATTTGGCGCTTCTTTTTTATAGACTCTCCAGGTTTGACTAAGCTCCTAAGAACAGCTTTATGCTTCGAGATCGTTGATTTTTGATTAGGCGATAAAGGTATTTTTCCTTTTAAGGTATTCATTCATTTATTCAATTCGCACTCAGGAAACAGCCGTTAAGCCAATTATAGGCGTCGCTGTGCAGTTATGAGGACTTCCAACCCCACTAACGACTGTCATGATCTTGTTAGACCGCCGGGACCAACTTTTTTCCGTAATAGCCGTACCACGAGGCGCCGAGAGATGCAGTCGTGGAACTCCCATCCAAGTTCTGACCAGAGACAGCGTTGCTTAACTCTGCTGATCGAACGTGGACGCTTGTTCAAGCTACACCACTCGGGACCCACGCACACACTCGCAGATACAATGAATTTGTTTATCGCTTACGGCTTTTAATAATGCGGTTCGCTCCTTTGGCCCGAGTTTATGTAGAGCACGCAACAACTCAGAATTTCTAATTACTGATCGAGACATTACTAATGAATGAGAGTAAATTGGTTAGTGTACGAGCTTTTATACTTCTTTTTCGGAATATAAATATAGCACGCCCCATCTTGTCGAAAAAGCGATGTTCTATACCTCGCTATATCAGCTGTACTTTGTTTTAAGTCGAATAACAAATACCCGTGTGGCCTAGCTGTGGCGTCTTCGTAAGCTTCTTGAAGGAATCGCGGATTTTCTGGACATATCTGTCTGGTTAAGTGCTTTATTTGAGCTCTATCTCGCGGATTTTTGAAAAGAATAATGTAATGAGCATTTAGGGAAATATCCCGCTGTCCTTTTCCTTGGTGAAAAATGTTTTGCGTAATAAAAAAAACACTGAGGTTATGGTGATGGCTTCCCTTTGTGAATATGTTAACGACCGAACTATTTGTCTCTCTCATTAAATCGTCGATTATTAAAAGTTTGGGTTCGGACCCCTCAAAAGATGCCATGTCTGGCAGACCTTGTTGAAATTCGACTAAAGATTTTAATTCTTCGTACATTTTTTTCCACTCGCCATAACACCAGATAACTTTAGCGAAATTTACACTGCAGATTTTGCCCATATTTTTCAGGAAATTTATTACAAAAAACGATTTGCCCGATCCTGAGAGACCTGCCACAATAGCCGTAAAAAATGTGAAAAGTGATGCTCCATTTGTATGCCGTGAGCGATTATTACAGTAGGGCCCTCTCTAATAAACTAACTTAAAAATCAAAACACTCATAATAAATACATAAAAAACATGGTAAGTGAGGGAATCGAACCCTCGACCTCTCTCGAGAACAGAGCTTAAATCTGACGCCTTAACCACTCGGCCCACCTACCGCACGTATAAACTAACACTCGCCACATAATTAAAAAGAAATACAGTTTAAAACATTTTTATTTACAAATTCATGCAATATTTCATATAAATTAAGTCATGTACGGTTTCATGCGCTCATCTGCATCAATCATCTTCTGCAGTTCTATAATAACATACATTTTAAATTTGAACACAAGTTCCCACAATAAGACGTCGTTAGCGTAACCCCAGCGCAAAGTATTAAAAATGATTGAATTATCAAGACAAAAATTTTCTGCATGCACGACTTTTTCAACAATTACTTCTGCAAAAATTTCGAAATTACATTTTGCGCGTTTCAAATCGTTGATCTTAACTACCATTAAGTTATACATAGGCAGTAAATTTGACAGCGTGTCATACGTCACGTAAAGCGTAAATTTGCTCGCGGGGCCTGTTACGGTATTAATTCCTCAGTTTGACAATGATCAACATTATTGTCCAAAATCGGGTACAAACTACAGGGTTCGCCGGTTTTCCCTAGAAAACACAGATCTTAATGTGCTGGAGCAGATTTTGTTGCTCCGGTTACTCGCACTTAACCCAGTCGGGAAGGCGTGGTTCGAAGACTTAAATGGAAAACCGACGGGGTACTTACCCTAAGCTTGCTTAAAAGAATTGCCAAAAGGACGCCACTTGCTTTTAAAAAAGGTTGCTTACGTGAATAAAGCAAGAACTTCACGAAGCTATGAGGAGGTCTTCGCCTCGCTGTCCAAGCATCCACCGAGTCTTCAGGAAGAACACCAAGAGTGGCCATACACAACGACTTACCTTAAGGCACACCCTTGCTAAATAGCAACACAAAAAAAACACTAACACTAGCCCAGAGCTTGGGGCTTGCTTATCAAAAAGGCGTACTTTCAGCTTTACAATGCAAATTACACTCGGCCTTTGCCACACTGGATTAAATGCTGACCCAGAAGGGGTCCAGAACTCAACAAATAATCAAATTGACTTTAATGGATTTATTAATTAGGGAATTAAAGTTTACACAAATCTTTACATTAATAAAAATCACCCGGAGGCGAATTTAAGCTTAATAAAACGAAAAGACACACCCTACATGAACATGAATTAGGATCCCAAACAAAGTTACCTTATTGTCTAAATATATGGTTACACAACGGACAAAACGAAATAGAGAACAGGGGTGAAGCCCCTGGTTGGCAATAAACAAAACAAAACATGGGCTTACGTTTAAATAACGTGCGCAATCTTTACGAACTCTTTAAGAACACCCACAATTATAGTCGCACCTTAACTAGGCACAATTGGAGTAATACATAGCTCCTACCTGATAGCTGTAAGTACGTCGTTAGTTTCTGCTATAAACTCGTCCTCGGGGAAGTTTGGCAGGGCGTTGCAGAAGTGCAGAAAGGTCTGGAGCCGGACCTGGCCGTGGCTTAACGCCGACCGGCACTCAAAAAGATGCGGGCGTCGCACTGGGATGAAATGGCACAACGAAATCGGAGTTTTCACAGATGCAACCAGAGCACTACGATGATGACACGCGGTGGGCCTCACTTCGATTACGATTTACTCAACGTTGGTAATTTAAAAATGCAGTATGCAAATGGTTTTTCCCCACAAAGGCACGGGAAACCGTTAATCACAAGCTTAGAGATGCCGTCTCAAATCGGGTCTGCAAATGATGCAAAAAATCTTCCCCTGGGAAGTAAAACCAAACTGAAGGAGACGAATCGGCTTACTTTTACCAACGCTGACTGAAATACGTTCACTCAATTGCCCACCGCGCGTGTTTTTCTTAATACTCCGCAGGAGTCAACAGTCGTCCCAAAGGTTTAAGCGGAACTCACTTAAAAATCCAACACCACGTAAAGCACACAGAATCCCTTAACAAAGATTTTCCCCCGGTGTAACAATGCTTGTTACACCGGGGGGGCGCGAAAATTGCACACACTGAACTGCTCGAAGACTCGCTGCTAATTAATTCGAAGTTTAGAAGCGAAACAATAATTACCCCTCCGGGCCGGAATAATGCATCTCACTCTAACAGTGTTGCCAACCAAGGAAGCATTCCTGCGTAGGTTTTAAAGAAAGGCAAGAGGGGCTTTGAACAAGCGAGATGGACGTTGAAGCTTCTAGAAGAAATTTCTGCTGCCGCAACGAATCTCATGGTGTTGAATTACAAAGATTACTTTTCCAGAACTTCCAGTCGTTGTTGACAAGAAACACAAAATTTCAAGGCCTAATAAGGAGAACAAAGAACGACTTTGCTTATACTTCGGGGAAAAGAATATAACCAGCAACAACTGTGATAAACTACGCGGCCGTTGAATTTAATAACAGGAAATCTTAAGCTACGCTGCCTAAATGTATTGTTGCTGAATGCAAACAGTTTGTTTTGAATTTAAAAAGAGAACGCTTACGGGACGAATTCTACGGATCGTGAACGCATTATTGTCTGGGCCAAATTATATTTAAAATGTAGCTTTAAGATCCAGGGTTGAACTTTAGGCAGGGCCGTCTTCAGAAATTTTTAAATCGAATAATTTCAGCTTAAATGCACTAATAACACCCAGACGTGGAATTGATGACAAGGATAGCTTAATGACGTCAAAATCACTTAACAGGCCCTTTGGAATAATCCTGCAAGTGTCTTTGGTCACATGTTCCACAGTATGTTCACTTAAATCACATTTAAAAGTTCCTTGTTTCGCCATCACAAACATGTCCGGTAGAGCCTCCAGAAAAATCATGAACGACTCCGCCGTGAATGAAACGCCTGCCCCAATGTCGGTCTTGAAAATTCTTACCACAGGAGAAAAGTTTTTATAACGATCTAGCCCCAAATGAACAGCTTTGCTAGAACTATTGTTTAAAGGCACACAGAGATCACATAATAAACGCTTCTTTTCACGGCGAGTTTGACGGATCTCGGGGGTCATCACAGGAGCTACGTCGTAGGAAGGCATCGTCTCCTGCACGAAAACCCTCAGGTCCTCCTCGGTAACGTCAAGATGTGGCGAAGCACCCCGTGCCCTCTCGGCCATGGCTGGTAGTTGTGGAGGTGCACCGTGTTGTTTTTTATTTAAAAGATGCGTTTTCTTACTTGGTTTTTCTGTTGCCGGTCTCCTGCTGTAGGGGCCTGGTTTTTCTTGGCACTTATTAACACTTCGAGGATCCATCTTAGGTAAAAGTGGTGCTGTTGACACGACGACTGGGAGTGAAGCAATTCGATGCGATATAGAGACCGCAGCCACTTTTATACAGGTACTAAAACATCACGTCAGAGGCACCCCACTCTCGAGGCAAAATCATGTCGGTGCTTGCGTTTTGTAGTGCAGCCTCTGACGGACAAAGCACTGTTAGTCACAAAACACATGTTTCGACCTGTTTTAAAAAGGGAACTTAGAAACATCTGAAAAATTTCAAATTCGAATATTAGCTCGAAAATTGAAAATGACCGCTGCGAAATTTAATCAGAAGCTAATGCGTAATTTAATCAGTATCACGGTAATATTATAATGAGCTTTGAATAAGGTAATGCAGTGGTTTCGCTATATAAAATAAAGTAATTATTTCTATTCATATAGCTTTCAAATTTCGACGGTCGAGCGGAAATTTCCAACTATATAGCAGGGTGGGACAATGAGAATATCGAAAATTATAAAAATAGCCGATTTATTTCTAGCAAAAGCTGTTACAAATCCGTGCCTCCCTCTTTATTTCCCTAATGATTTGAGCATTAAACCATTATATTTCGATTCACGGTTTATTCCGAATGTAAAATTTGATTCCCTAGCTCATTCTAGGGAGCGGCGTGCTTATGCCGACTGGCGCATTTTCTGTTGACCTTCATTTCCAATATTAAGTGCATTTTAAAGCTAATCCCGATGTTCGCGTTTGTGTACCCTTTCCATCGCTGTGAAAGTGAGACAGATTCATCGTCGTCCTGTAAGTCACGTGGACATTTCTCATAAATGCTATCCTTTGTTCCTCCGAGTGCTATCAGAGATGTCAACAGTCAGAAATCGGTCACTACTTTCCAAGACACTGCGCACTGCTGTATAAGATAAAGATTATTGCAGCTGCATATAATACTTGTGTGTTGGAAACTATTATCAAGTGAGTCCATTTGTAAACTGTTCACCTGTACGCACCTACTAAAAACCTCTCGAATCAGCCGCGAAAAAAGCCCCCGTAAGATATTGCGTATTGCCGTGTTAGCTTGACTATTAAACCCTTCAAGTACTTCATATTGTCATGTTTTTTTTTTATTAGTAGATAAACCAGATCAACATACAAGAATGTTATACATGGATGTGTTAAAGTATATTTTATTATTTGTAATGGTGTTCTGAGTGGCTTCGGAGGTATATGGCTCTTCGGGAGTACATACTGTGATGATTCAGCTTACTTTGTAAAGGTGAATGTTATTGGATGGTTATTGGTTGACGTTTTCCGAATATAAATCTTGAGGTAGTTTCCTCTTCAGTCTTGTGTGGATATTTTTGCGACCTAATTGTTGGAGAATGGCATTGTCTGTGGTGTCAAGTTTAGAAAGAAAATTTCTAGTTAGATTGCTAATACACTGTTCTATTTGAATTAATCCTAATTCGTAGTGGATTTGTTGATTCCTCATATACCAGGGTGCGTTAATCACAATTCGAAGTACTTTATTTTGATACGTCTGGATTTTGTTGGTGTTGGTTTTTGAGGTCGTGCACCATACTGGGCAAGCATATGTGAGAATTGGTCTCAAGAGTGCTTTGTATAGAAGTACACCACATTGCTGTTGTAATGGCGTTTTCCGATTTAGAATGGGAATGGGTCTTAGTCGAGAGTAGGCGATATTCAATTTATTGTTGATGTGAAAACTCCATATCAGACGTGTGTCTAGATAAACGCCTAGGTACTTAATGGCTTCGTTATGTTTATTCCATGGGATGTTCATTCCATCTAGTTGTATACTAGTGTGATTCTTGATGCCTTTCAGGGTGAAGATTTTTGCAGCACATTTCGTGGGATTCAGAGATATGCACCATTTTGTGAACCATTTACTGAGTACATTGGTAGCTATTTGCAGTTGATTTATGGCTACTTCTAGATTAGCATGTTGAGTTATAATTATAGTGTCGTCGGCAAAAAGGGCTAATTTACAGGATTCGGGTATTGGAATATCGTGGATATAAATATTAAATAAAGTAGGACCGAGCATGCTTCCTTGGGGAACGCCAGAAAAAATGTGTTCTAAAGATGATATTGTTGCATTGATGCGTACGGCAAAAGTTCTGTCTTCCAGAAACGAGATGATTATTGATTTTATGTAATGGGGAAGATCTAAGTGTAATAACTTATACACGAGACCTTCAATCCATACCTTATCGAAGACCTGGGTAATGTCTAGAAAAACTGCGACTGTATACTGTTTATTTTCATAACCCTTTTCGATAATCTCTGTCACTCGCAGTAGTTGCTGTACTGTGGAAAGCTCTTTTCTGAATCCAAATTGGAATTCCGGTATTATTTTATTGTTTTCCAGTGAGAAATTTAATCTTTGATTTATTACTTCTTCTAAAAGTTTGGACAGTTGGCGATAACTACTGCAGTCATGTTTAGTATTTCCTGGTTTATGAAACAAGATAATGTGGGCATGTTTCCATAGTTTGGGAAAATAACCTAGTCTCAGGCAGGAGTTAAAGATTGTAGTCAAGAAGACTATTGCCTTTACGGTAAGATTTTTCAGGATCACATTGTTAATTAATAATAAAGTTGTGGAGATAGATAGCCAAAAAGTTTATTGTAGTAGGTATAAAAAATATGATTGTTCCTTACGGTCCAATCGTCATACATGTAAAGGTTGATAAAATATTTTACGTTTCGCCACTTTAGATGGCTTCATCAGAAATTATTGACAAGTGATATAACAAAATGGCTTCCATAAAAGTTTATAATAATTGATAACAAAATTTGCAAATGACTAATTAAAGCCACATTGCAAATATACGGCGTCTAAATGGAAATAAGTGAAGTATTAAACAATCATTATTGATTGAGGTTAAACATTAACTATATAATAGATAATGTAATTAAAACAATAAACTTTTATTTAAAAGTAAAGAACATCTTGTTTTGAAGAAGCAAGCTGCCAGAATGAGGAAAAATGCATTCTGGCAGCTTGCTTCTTCAAAACAAGATGTTCTTTACTTTTAATTAAAAGTTTATTGTTTTAATTACATTATCTATTATATAGTTAATGTTTAACCTCAATCAATAATGATTGTTTAATACTTCACTTATTTCCATTTAGACGCCGTATATTTGCAATGTGGCTTTAATTAGTCATTTGCAAATTTTGTTATTAATTATTATAAACTTTTATGGAAGCCATTTTGTTAATATTGTCAATAATTTCTGATGAAGCCATCTAAAGTGGCGAAACGTAAAATATTTTATCAACTTTTACATGTATGACGATTGGACCGTAAGGAACAATCATATTTTTTATACCTACTACAATAAACTTTTTGGCTATCTATCTCCACAACTTTATTATTCATCGAAGCAGCCAAATTTCATTCACCTATTATTGTTAATTAAGTCATATCCAGGAGACTTTTTGGAAGCTAGTGTTTGGATATAAGTTTTTATTTCACTTGGTGTAGCGGGCTCATTGAAGTCGTCTATGATTGGCAAATGGGTTTCGTTGTAGATTGTGACCGTATGTGAAAAATTTCGGTTCGAATTGGAGATTACTGGAGTAAATGTCTGCTTTAGGTGTGTTGCGAACAATTTTGCTTTATCTTCATCGTTACTATGAGAAATACCATTTGAAGTGAGTTTTGATATTATTTCCTGCTGCAGTGTTATGCGCTTGGTGGCTTTCAATAGTTCTTGATCATTCGATTTTACGCTTCCGATATATTTCTTATATCTTGCGATTCTATGATTGTCGATTTCCCACCTAATTTGGTGAGCGATGTTGTTGACTTGGTTTTTGGTTCGAGGGTCTCTGGTTCTTTGCCACTCACGTCGTAATCTGCTTTTCTGTTTAATTTGCTCTAGGATGTGTTGCGGAGGAACATCGGGGTTGGGCTTTCTTGGGTTAATGTAAAGTCTTGTTGATACATGGACTGCGTCTGTAGTGTAGTTTGTAAATTTCTCGATATTGTCAATATCTTGATGGGTTTTAATGTTTGATGGTATAATTATCAGATTATCAAGTTCTTCTTGAAACTTCTGCCAGTTAACACGTCCATTGATTAATCTGGGCAATGAAGGTATGTTTAGGGAAGTGGTGGTAAAGGATATAAGCACAGGTAGGTGGTATGAGTCGAGTTCCGGTATGACCTTTTGTCGGATTGGATTTCTAAAATTTTTAATTACTAGTATATCTAGGATATCTGGTTTGTGGTCTGTTCTGTAAGGATAGTAGGTATATTCGGTAGGAGCCTCAATTTGTAACTGGTGTCTCATTGCATATTCATTTAATTTATTGCCATTGGGGTTGCTTTCGCGACATCCCCATAGACTGTTTTTGCTGTTTAGGTCGCCAATGAGCAATGTAGATAAGTTTGTATTAAATATATTGATAATGTCTTCTTCTCTGAGAGCTAGTTTTGGTTGTCTATAGCCAGTTACTATTCTAATTGGACGAGAGTTATGAGGAGTTATCGTTATTGAGATTGTTTCTAGATTTCTTGTTTGTATTTCAATAGGTGTACTACTTGACAGTTGCTTTTTGGTAAGGACAGCTACTCCACCCCATGCTGTTTTGGATGGTGGGTCCTTTCGGAAAATGTTGTAGCCATTGATTCGAAATGTTTCATCTTCGGAAAGATGTGTTTCAGTTATACAGGCGATGTCCACGTTGTATCTGGCGAGGAAAGAAACAAAAAGGGATCTTTTATCCCATTGGAGTTCCAGTTTAGCATTGTTATATTGTGAAGGGATTTTTGTGGATTACCATTGGTAATACTAGGAAGGATGTGTTGTATCAGGAAAGATTTGATTTTAGGTAAATGACGGATAACTAGTTGTTGGACTATCTGAAGGATGATGTCAACTACAGCGGAGGAAGAGCTATTTGGAGTAGTGTTAGTGTGTTGAGGTATAGCTTCAGTATTTGTGTTATTGAGTGGATTTGTAGAGGTTGTGTTTTGATGGTGATTGTCTTGACGAAATAGTGTATGTGGTGTTCTCCATGCGTTTCTGATTGGGATTCGCGCTTGTAGAAGTTGTTTGTGGTGTGGACACCCTCAGTAGCTGGCAGGGTAAGCTCCGCCACAGTTGACGCAGTAAGGAGGTTGATCGGGTTGCTTACTGCAAGCATTTGGTGCATGATCTCCTTTGCATTTAACGCATCGTGGTTTTACGGAACAATAGTTTTTCGTATGTCCAAATCGTTGGCATTTGTGGCATTGTAGAATAGTAGATGGCTTTTTCCTTGCTTCTACTGTTACAATAGAGTGACAGAGTGTTTTCAATTTATAAATCTCGTTAGCTGTTTCGCTTGCAGTTAGAATAACTGCACAGACGGTGATTGGATGTTTATCTTTGTTTAGGAGTCGGGTAACAGATTTTATTGGTAGTTGTTTTTCTAAGAGTTCTGTCTTTATGTCGTAGTCAGTAATTGAGATAGGGACATTTTTAATTACTACTGATAGCGGTTTTTTGTTTGGGTCTTGGAACGTGTGAAATTCAACATTTTGTTAGTTTACGGTAGTCATCATGAGTAGATAAGTTTATTTTTAAATATTTATTGCTATATACGGTTATAAATTGACTACTTTCGGTAACTTTTTTATATCAGCTACAATTTCTTTGTGATTATTTAAATTATGAAGAAATATTGGAGGTATTTTGTATTTTACCTGAGTTGATGGGTTGGGTTGGCTGCTGTTGTCGGTCGTTGATAGGTTATCACCGGCGTGCACGGTTTGGGATGATAAGGGATAATAGGGATTCTTTCTTATTAGATGGTCGCTATTCCATGTGTAGCCATTGATAACTTCATTGACGGGTGAAGAAAGTTGGTCGCTTCCTCTTTTGTTGCATAATGTTGCCATATTGTTGATAGTTTTGGGGTTGTTTTAATATTTTCCCCCTAAGGGGAAAACTGGTCTAATATTTGGTCGTTCTTTTTGCGATTCATTTTGGTAATTATTAGTGATGTGAGCTTGAAAAGTTTCATGAAAAGTTTCAGTGAAAAGTTTCAAATTTTCTGAAACTTTTCAAATTTATAAGTTTCACATGTTTCAAAAATTTCCAAAAGTTTCATAAGTTTCATAAGTTTCAAAAGTTTCTTATAAGTTTCAAGTCAGTATTACAGATTGCTAGTGAAGTCAAAACAAAGCAACCTAAAATACATGAAATTGATGATGATGAAGAAGAAGAACTTAGATTTACAGACTCGGAAGAGTCGGATGCTTCTCTATCTCAAGATGAGGAATTGATGAAAGACTATACATTAAATATGGCAGAAGTTAGTAGTGTCGAGGTAACAACTGATGACTATGGTTACACTGAATTAGAAAATAATGAATAAAAATAGGTTTAAATAGTAAATACTAATTTTACTTATATATGTTATTTTTAAAAACTGTGTCTTGTAATTTCATAATTTCTAACTCCTTTTAAGTAAAATTAATATTCTGTTTAAATATTATATATTGGTATTACTGTATTAGATACTTTAAAATGCTGAAAGCTACTTAAATGTACAGGAATTCTAAAAGTTTCACAAGTTTCATAAGTTTCAAGGTTTTCATGAAACTTTTCATGAAACTTTTCAAAATTATAAGTTTCATGAAACTTAACATCACTAGTTATTATACTAATAACAATGAGAAAAACCGATGCCGCGTAAACGCGGAGCGGATAGGTGCACGTTTGGATTGTCGAGATAACGCTTTCGTGGCAGACGTCCGCACTGATTGAGAGCTAGCACCCGATTCCATATTTTCATGTTAGTTTGACTAAGTTCAGGGCTTCTACGTATTGAATATTGAATAACCGAGTTAGATATTACACACGGTAACGTGACCTAGGGAGCGATTTAATTTAAAACCTACTGATTTCATTATCACCCCCCTCCATTTGTGTTTTAATGCGTACTTTCAAGTGAAAGTTATGAAAAGCTATTTGGGATTATACTTGAAAGATTTCTAAAGTTATTATTTAACACCGTTTTACTACAATTTGAACTTCATTGGTTGCTTTCATTTACTTTAAATTACAATTTTCAAGAGACCACAACTTTGTAATGTGTTGTTTTGAATTAAACTTGAAAGAATCAAACAATTTGTTCTCTACTTTAAACCTCCTTTTCACTGGTTGTTTCGAATTTCACTAAGTTACTTTAGTATAGAAAATCTACCGAGTTATAAATAATAATCTTCATAGTATTAACATATTAAGGGGTTTCATTTCGATTCTACTTGAAATATTTATGGAAGTCCTAGTACTTTCCAGAAACTTTTAATGGCACTGCTTATAACATTCTAAAGGGTAGTTTCGAACCAAACTAAAAAAGTTATTTTCTACTTACACTGCCTTTCTGCATTGGTTTGTTTCGAACTTTATAGTTAGTGCATTTGCCATGTCCAAAAGTTATAATTTTTTGAGACTCCGAGTGACAACGTTTAAAAAATTAGAATTTTAAGAACGATCGATATAGATTAAACTTCAAATATTTAAAAATAGGTTAATTATTAAGAAGTTTATACAATTAGTATTCCTGTTGTTTTTCAAAAACTGTTACGTTGGGAGCATACGTTTACCAATACCTGAATAAAATGGATAACCATAAAATGGCAATATAAATATAAATAAGGAGCTGCCTTTTTAAAGTGTCTTACTTAAAGTCATGATTAATGTATTAGCTTGTAAAGACGCCCTTCAGTATTTTACAATTATAGTCATGCCAAATGGTAGAGAATAGAGGAAAGTTTTGGTGGAGTTTTGATATTGGGTTTCTATATGTTATTACATATTCCTCGGATTTGTGAAATTAAGAACTGCTCAAAAAGTTTTGCACAATGCGATTTACTATCTGAAGCTGTGGAGATTTATAAATTTCTTGATAATAAGAGATTGCTTTGTGAGTGAAATCAAGATTCAGTAATGAACATATAATGAATTAATATATTGCAATTAATGGGCGTATTATTATTTTTTATATTACTCTATATTTTGGTAGTCACTCAAAAATGTATTGTTTAGATATTAGGTATTATAACCTTTAATTTATTCGTTAAATGTTTATTTCAATTGCCTAGTTCAGTAGAACATGAATAACTCAAGTCAGGTTTGAGTCTTAACACCTGGGTAAGAATAATTTTATACATTTTTCTATTCGATCCAATACAAACTAGGTTTAATGATATTTTCAGATTATTTTGAGTAAATCTGTGTTTAAGTTATTTAAAATAACCTTACTTGCACTTAATTCTGAATAAAGCAACCAACTACAGTTTTTTAAAAATCAGGTTGGTTTTATCTCTTTGTATTTACTAACCTTCGTGTGATAAAAGAAGGATCATTTTAAGTACCTGTGTAACCGTTCACCACATCAATGCCGCACCATATGTCCTCTTTCCCGGGGGCTACTTTCAATTCTACCACTGGACTATACAGTCTGGAAATAAAGAACCGAACGAACTCCAAACTCAGGATTATCTTGCGGCCCTAGATGGCACCGATCCAGGAACCAGCTAACGTCTTTTTTAAATGTTTTAGTTCCTCTATATTATCTAGTAAATGTATCTCATTTATTTACATCCACTTAATACTAGATTCCACATTAATTTTTCTAAATGTCAACGAATTTGACACTTGTTCACTTGTGGCACATTTGAATGATTCCTTTCTGTTTACGCTTTTAATCTTGCTTTCACGTTCCTCTTGACTTATTTCTTATCTACAGTTACACATTCTTTATGTGATTCGTGTGCAAATGTTCCCTAAATTGTGGTCACACTCGTGTAACTATCGTCTTTCGTTATATGACTAATCCAATATTAGTTCTAGCACGTATTAACAGTATTAGCGTTTACTTTAATATCGCTGCACAAATACCTTCTACAGTCTAAGTGCAAGTTTGAGCTGAGCAGTGGATTTTCTTTTGCAAGACAGCCATTTATTTTGGTCACAAACAGAAATAAATTACACAACTGATGCGCTTTCTGCACTTACAACCCCAGCCGAGAGCACTGGCTGTTCCATTACGTGAAACGAATTTAAATTTCACTACGTTGCAACTGCTGAACCGCTAACTCAGAAAAGCCGTTGTAATGTGACAGCCGGAATAAATATTAAGTACAATTTGTATATACAGAAATAAGTACATTTCCTAGTCCTTTCCCAGATAACGTATCCAAATTATTCGACACGTACGAGTCTCTGGGGAGTGCTCTATTGTGGAGGTATTCCCTAAGCTTCATAAAACGGTCTCCTACGCACTTCATTATAATATATTCGATCTAAGGATCCAGCTGCTCTCGTCCTGCAGACACAATTTTTGAAAGCGTAGAAAGCCTATGCCTACGATTTGCCTCCCGCAAGGGGATCTATTTGAAAGCAAGGATGAAAAGCTACGAAAATTTGATCCCAATGAAATGTGATAGCAATTACTATAAAATCCACGTTTGTTGGCCCGATGTGAGTCTCTGGTATCGCGTTAGTGCTGCATATTGTACTAAAAAAAGGTTGGGAAAACAAAATGAAACAGTTTTCGATTAATTAAATTTGCATGTCACATAACTGACGTTGATTGTGGTCCTTTTAACAACTTTAATCTCATACATATGATGATTACTTCGTTCATTATATTCGTTGTTAACATACTTTTTGTTGTTGTACTTTAGTTTGTCGTAACTGCTCCATAAATTGCGACTGACCCGAAATTATACGAAAAGTCTCATAAAAGTTTGGAGAAAGGGTAAACTTAAAACTTCTTAATGAAGTGGAAGGTGGGACAGAATATATTGACAAGAAGTGGAACAACATGAAAACGAAATTATTAAAGCAGTAGAGGAAGTACTACACCGGCAGAAGATACTATTCTGTAAAGCCTGGATCACAAAATAAGTTATTGATCTAATCGAAAATAAGAATGCCATAACAGAAGCAGCTAAAGCAAAATGAACAGAGAAGCTAAACTAGCTAAAGAGCAATATATTAAGAACGATGCGAGAAAATTGAGGTATACGTTCGAACTAATCGTACAGACCAAGCATATGAACAAATAAACAGATTTTTACCACAAGTAAAACCAGAACAAAATGAATAAATAATAGAAATGGAGTAGTGTTGATTGAAGAGAAAGAAATTGCTGGTCGATAGAAAGAGTTTATAGAAGAATGGTATAAAGAACAGAATGAGGAAGACAACGATTTAGTCGATAAAGGGTGTCTGCGATGCCGCTTGAATCCGGCTCAAAGGACCAATATCTGCGTTCTTCCTTGAATTTATGTAATTCCTTCGATTTCTTGCACTTGTTCAGGAAGTACGTCAGAAATGTAACTTGTAGATTTATAAGACCAGGTTATTTCACTGAAGGGGTTGAAACTTGTTAAATGAATGAAGGGGTGTATGATAAGATGTGAATGGAGAAGCTAGACCTAACTACACCTTAAGACAATTGTAGCCTACGTCAGTTCACAAATGAATGCACAAAATTGCTAGAGAATGTATTTAAAGGTTCATCTAAATATACACTGCTTATATACAGACTTTTGTGTCATGGATTGCTTATTCTAGTCTATACGGTGACCTAGTGATTTACTGGACGAAAATTTAAAACAAACGTCTGCAAAAACTTCCTTTTTATGGTCAAACGTTAGTTTGAACAAAGGGGAAAGTAACGTGTTTATCTTTAAAAACGAATTAAGCAATGGAAGGATTAAAGTCTAACAGGAGTCCGGAGTGGACATCATGGATTCAGAAATCATAAAATCTATAAATGAAGATACAAAACATATGCTGTGTAGGTACATAAACTACCAACGGATATGCACGAAAAGGAAAAACTACCCATAGATTTTACCACCACAAAACTAATACCAATACAAAAAAAATCAGCAAAGATGGACGGTGCCGATTACCGAACAATAAGTTTGAAATTTCCTGTTTCAAAAATTTAAAAAAAAATATTTATAAAAGTTGAAACCAATACATCGAAGACAATTTGACTGAGAGCCATTTCGGTTTTCAAAAAAATGTAGGGGTATGCAAGGCAATCCATGCATTACGGCTAATAATGGGGAAGACAATAAGGAAAGACAAAATATGGACATAGCTTCTATTGACATACAAACCACAATAATAACTCAAAGTGAAGAAAAAAGAGAAGTACAAATCCATAAAGGAGCAAGACAAGGGTGTTCTATTTCGCCAATAGTGTTGAGCCTCAATATGCAGCAAGCTATAAATAATCTATCGGAGAGTGATAATGTGGGAATAAAAATACATGCAGTGCGGATAAACATGATATGTTACGCGTACCAAGTAGCTTTAATAGCTCAAAATTAAGAACTTAAATTACAATTGGAACAGATTGACAATTAAATACTAGTTGGAATTCAATAAAAAGAAAGCCAAATAATAGTATGTGGAAAATTGTTACACGAGGAATTGATGCATTGCACAAACAAAACGCTGTGCTTTAGGAATTGTCCTGTGGTATAGCAAAGTTTTTCCACCTAGATTATGAACAGGAAGGGGTAGGGTAAATCCCTAAACCACATAACACTTTCCACTAAGAAATAAATAAAAATCATGTATAGTTCTAATCCAATTCTTTATTTGCACTATATAATTATACCATATTAAGCTCCAAGAAGAACATAATTGTTGCTCCAGCAAATATACTTGGATAGCACAAGACAAATGCCGAATGCTGCATGCACTCATATAACTTAAAATAAAATATAAAGAATATAAACATATGCTTTTGTATATTTTAATGGGTTTGTAATTACCTTATTTTATTTTTTATTTTATTTTAATCTAAGTTTTTATTTTCTTGTACTTGTAGTGAATGTGACTTTAGTTTTATTCCAAATGTTATACAACTTATATCAGTGCAAATGTAAACTTGTTTACATGTACACAGTTGGAAAAATTTAATTAAAATAAACTGAATAAATATCAAATAGTTGTATGATTTCCTCGCAATGCCCTTCACAAGCATACGTTTTCTAACCGCTAGCGAAAACAGGGCGAAAGCTGGGCACATGAGCTTAAATTCGCATACATATGAGGTTTTATTAAGTAAGAAACCGAAATTAGCTCGCTAGACCTATGACGACCGAATTATTGTACAATTAATTCGTATCGTAAGAGTTGGTACACTTTGTGTTTCCTCTCAAAATTGTCTTAAAAATCGGTTGTCCTATGTCCAATACAAAGCAAAAGACTGAAGGCAACTAAGTAGTGGAAACTGAAACAGCCACTCTCAAGAAACCGAAAACCCTTTCATGTCACAGAAAACTCAAAAAGTATACCATAAACAAAACTGCAGTCGATTTTCAGATTTTCCTTAAGAAAATTCATGGATACGTGATTGTAAAGCGTAGGTAGAAAATCAAGGCAATGAAAAACCTACAGCAGCTGTAGATAAGCTGCCCATGCGGCATAGTTTAGCTTTGCGAGCGTTTCGCAAGTTGACGAAGTGCAGTGGTACGAGGGAAAAAAGCCTCAAACACTGCCGAAAGAGGTATTTGCCAACGTAGGTGGACAGGACCCCCAAAATCGCTTATTAATCTTATCGCCAAGTGCGTCACATAGTGGCAATAAATCTCAACCGGAAGAAATATCAAACGGTGTAATAAGACGCCGAGCTTTGAGACGGAGCAAAAATAAGTTTTGCTTCTGAAAAACAAGGTCAGATTTTTAAGAAATCTACCTAGCCATAGAAAAAACAAGCTATCTAATTCATTCCCTATTAACAAGTAGCTGTGACATTCCTAAAAGCAAACAGGACAAGATTAATTCAAACGTTTGTTTAAACTGTTAATATGAGGTACAAGCTACAATTATTGAGAATAAAGAAAACGATTACCTTTTTTCAGGATTTTATTTTAAATATGCTCAAAGTAATTCCCTTCAGCATTAATACACTTGAGCATTCTTTCATTTAATTGCTTAAACGCTGCCAATCATCTTCTTTAGGAACACCTTTCAAATAATCATGAACCCCGTGCGGGGTTGCTGGTCCCCCATCGGGCGCCTCCCCAGGTGGCGGATAGGGGAACGCCTACCAGATATGGTGGGTATCAGGGAATAAAATACCTGGGGCGGACCAAAACCAGCAGCAACCTACCGAATGGTCGCTGGTATAAGTGATCGTCCTTGTATTGCCAACAGCCTCATCGAGGGTGGACGAGCAAACAGAACGTAGGGCACTCCCCTGCCCTTGGAGGGAGAAATCGCTCCTAAAGGCGGAAGAACCTGAGGTCAACGGCATGAGAATGCAGAAGGCAACGGGAAACTACTGCATTCAAGATCCATACGGATATCCCTAGTCAAATCAACATGGCTGAATTCAAAGCAAAATATTCCGGAGTTAGTTTCCCAATCGGATCTCCGAGGGGAACGGTTTTGAATAATGCGATAAGAAGAAAGAAAGACATCAAGATAGGGACGTGGAATATTCAATCTATATATGAACCAGGGAAAATTTACAACGTGATTCAAGAAATGCAACGCCTTAGAGTAAATATACTGGGACTCAGCGAAACCAGATGGCCAAACTCAGGAGAAATACACATTAGTCAAGCAAAGATATACTACTCAGGTAACAAAGACTCACATCATCGGAATGGTGTAGCGATAGTAATTGACAAAATCTTCAGTAAGTCAGTAATTAGTTTCGTACCTATCTCAGATAGGGTAATCATGCTACGAGCCCAAACGGTCCAAGGAATACTAAACGTAATGCAGGTGTATGCCCCCACTGCGGATAAAGATGAAGAAGAAGTAGAACAGTTTTATAACGATGTACAACAAGCTACAGATATCACCAAAAAGCGAAACAGCACGATTATAATGGGGAATTTTAATTCAAAAATAGGAAGAGGAGAAGTGGGAGACATTATTGGTAAACATGGTCTAGGAGTACGAAACGAAAGGGGAGATAGGCTGGAGCAGTTCTGCCAAGAACAGGACATGATAATATCGAATACGTTCTTCAAACTACCTGAAAGAAGACTGTACACGTGGAAGTCACCAGCTGACAGTGACAATAACATAGTTAGAAATCAAATAGACTATGTGCTGACAAATAAACGATATCGCAATGCCATTAAATCAGCCAAAAAATACCCGGCTGCAGATGTAGCAACAGATCACAATCCAATAATAATAAAACTCGAAATACACTTAAAGAAACTAACACCACAACAAAACAAAAAACAGCTTCAAATGTCACAACTAAAAAATCAAACAACAAAAGACCAATTAAAAGAAAAAATTAACGAGCAACTACATAAAACGGAAAAAAGCCCAGATGGAGACTCGAATAGTAAATGGAAATCATTCAAAAGTAAAATAATAACTCCAAGTAGAGAAATATTGGAGATACCAAAGACTAACAACTTGAAAAAAGATTGGATGACGAATGAAATATTGGAATTGATGGAACACCGAAGAAGTTTTAAATATAGGAATAACGACATGTATAAAACGATACATAAGGAAATAAGAGAGAAAATACGAGAGGCCAAGAAGAAATAGTTTATAGATAAATGTGTAGAAATAGAAGAATTACAAACAAAACATGACAACTTTAATTTACATAAAAAGGTTAAGGAAATGGCAGGTATAAGAAACTTAAATAAAAGTAACATCTTATTAGATAAAGAAGGTAAAATAATTTCTGACCTCCAAGGAAAATTAAAAAGATGGAAGGAATATATCCAGCAACTATTGGAGGACGAAAGACAACCAGAGATAATACAAGAAAACGCAAAACAAGATAGCGGCCCATGTATAACAAAAGAAGAAGTGATACATGCAGTAAAGATGGCGAAATGTAATAAATCCCCAGGCCCGGACGAAATTACAGCTGACTTGATAAAATTAATTGCAGAAGAACAAATACACGTATTAGTAGACCTATATAATACTGTATATAATACAGGAATAATTCCTACAGAGTGGCTTAAATCGACGTTTATTACTTTAGCGAAAAAGGCAAATGCAAAAGAATGCAATGACCATAGAACAATTAGTTTAATGAGCCACACTCTTAAGATATTCATAAAGATAATACACCAAAGAATCTTTAAGAAATTAGAGCAGGACCGTAGCGAAACCCAATTTGGTTTCAGGAAAGCAATGGGCACCAGAGAGGCTCTGTTTGCATTTAATGTGTTAACGCAGAGATTTATGGATGTTAATCAACCAAAGTATGTTTGCTTCCTTGACTACAACAAAGCCTTTGACAAAGTTTGTCACAGCCATCTCATGCAACTACTTAATGACAAAAACATAGAGAGGAAAGATGTGAGAATAATACTTCATCTATATTTTAACCAAACCGCTAATGTAAAAGTCGATAAAAAATATCGGAAGATATCCAGATACAAAGAGGAGTGAGGTAAGGGTGCGTACTCTTGCCTCTGCTCTTCAATCTATATGCAGAGGAAACAATCAGGAACGCGCTGGAAGAAACATCAGTCGGAATAAAGGTTAATGGGAAATGCATAACTAATATCAGATATGCAGACGACACTATACTCATTGCAGAGTCATTAGAAGATCTACAAAGAATATTAGATGAGGTAGTAGTAAGAAGCCAGGAAAAGGGTCTGACACTCAATGTTAAAAAGACCAAATTTATGACGATCACAAAATCGCAACAACAACAAGAAAATTTATGGGTTGGCGGTGAACAAGTGGAGAAAGTACAAAAATATAAATACTTAGGAACAATTGTCAACAAAAATAATGACTATACAGAGGAAATTAGGGCAAGGATTGGACAAGGCAAGACAATATTTAATAAAATGAAGAATTTATTATGCAGCAGAGACCTGGATCTACAACTTCGAATCAGAATACTGAGATGTTATGTATTTTCAGTAGTATTGTATGAAATGGAAGCCTGGACGATGAAAAAACATGTCAGCAAATAAGCTGGGTAGAAAGAGTAACAAACGACTAAGTGATTAGAAAGATAAAAATGATAAAGAAATATTAAACATAGTTAAAATAAGAAAATTTCAATATCTAGGCCATGTAATACGAGAAGAGAGATATGAAATCCTACAAAACATTATACAAGTGAAAATACAAAGAAGAAGAAGTAGAGGAAAAAGACGTATCTCCTGGTTAAGTAACTTGAGAAAATGGTATAACTGCAGTTCCATTGAACTGTTCAGATCTGCAACGTCAAAAATACGAATAGCCATGATGATAACCAACCTTCTAAGAGGAGATGGTACCTAAAGAAGAAGCGGTATCAATCTCTTCCTCAGACGAAAACCTCCTACTCTTCAAAGGTCTATTAAGCCCATAAAATAGACAAAAAATAGCACATTGCTAAACCAGGGGAGCACGGCGGGCGTTCTACTTCTTTTATATTTTTTCCAGTCAAAACCTGCAGTGTTAAAGCAGCCTTATGGGACGATGCATTTTCATAATGTAGCATAATTTCCTTCTCTGGAATTCAATTGAACATTTCAGGCAAACATTTTTCAGTGTATCATGTAGCTATAACTGTCTTTTGTCAATCTATCTTAATTGCATTGACTAGACCCGTACTTTTAAAGAATACCGCATACATAACTTTTTCAATAGGTCGCTACTTCTTGGTCATTGCTGGAGGTTCTTCATCTTCTTGAATTCATACACGACTCTCTTGGCGGGTAGGTACGTCGAAGAAGGGAATATAAGTTTCGTCACTCATCAGAATATTGGAAAAAAAAATGTTTGTTTGCCATTACTTAGAAGATATAAAGTTTCATTGCCAATTCTGAAACGTTCAGTTTTTTAGGAATCAGGAAGCCAATGCGGCACAAAACGATTGATATTTTTTTTAAATGTTGGCGATAGTGTATGCTTGTGTTAACAGCTGAGAATCTAATCTTGAGTTGATGCTCTATTACCGCATAAGTGGGTTTATCGCCCTCTTCAATTATTTTCTTAACAGCAGCAATGTTTTTTTTCGGTAACGGTCGTAGGAGCATGCTTTGCCCCTTTTTGGTGCTGAAAAAATTTCATTTCGAGTTAAAATTCTTTATACTATGGTAAATAGTAACAAAAGAAGATGCGTATTCACTAAAAACCGAGTCTAAATTCTCTTGGCACTCATAAGCTCTTAAACGTATGTTAAAGTCATAATAAATCATGAGTCGAAAATGATCTTTGGTTAATTCCACTTTTTTTTACTTTTAATGCCATTTAAAAAAATTAACAACTCGCGTTCTAACTAACGTAACTTCAACAACTAAACTTTAAATGGCAGATATAGAGTTACTCTAAATAATACTGTATGTTTTGTTTTTCACGGCCTAGTTGATTGTCTTATTCTCAATAATTATAGCTTGGTCCTCGTATGGCTCCGAAATTGAACGATTGGAGCGAGAATCAAAAAGAGATTGGAACCCTTCGAACATTAATGCTTTAGAAAAGCATTGAAGATAAGCTATACTGATAGAGTAACTAGGGAGCCGGCACTAAGAAGAGTAGCAGAGAAAAAACAACCGTAGAAGACCATTGAGAAACGGAGAAGTACATCAATAGGACACGTAATAAGAAGAGAGGTATTTTTAACAATTATAATTTAACGGAGCATGACAGATACCGGTTTGAATACATTCAGCAAATAATTAAGGCTACAAGATGTGTCACCTACAGGCTAATGATTACAACGTGCATGAACAGACAGCCATGGAGAACAGCAACCAACCAACCAACCGATAGGCTGAAGATCGCAGAGAGAAGAAGAGAATACATGCTGCCACTCTCTAACTTTTTTTAATCTTTCATATTTTTAACAATAGAATAATTATCGAAGAAGGAATTTGAGCTTATCGCAAGCATCTCGCACAAAGTTGAGTGTTCTGGACACTAACAAAAAGTTTACTTCCGGGAACTATTAACGATAGAATTTTTGAAAATATCGCCGTTCCTAGTGTAGATATTAAATGCAGATAGACACCAAATCAATTTAGATCTAACAAAGTTAAATGATAGTCAATTTATTATTGTAGAACCTTAATTAATTTTTTTTGATGAACTAATTGCAATCCAAAAGAAGCCAAATGATGTTATACAGTGGGATGTTCTGGACAGTTCTAGGCCCACCCCCATCACTTGGTCAATGGTTGCCATCATCCACCACTGGCCCCAAGATTACCAATTCCGAACACTAGCTCCACATGGTCACCCTCCCCACTAGCTTCAAGGTTGTTAAGTCATTTTGCTGTTGTAGATGCTTAATTGCATTTCACGCCTTTAGGGCAACTTGTTGCTATTTTAAAACCATTTTCAATTTTTGCGCACAAGTACAATCTCATCTTCCGCACATTTGATTCAGGTCATTTTGTATTTTAATTAGCCACCTAGGCTTTAGGGCAGCGTGCCCGTATGCTAAACCCTTTTAGTTACTTATTTGGCTTCATCGTCTAGTTCCATAATGGTGATTTTGTTGGTACTTTGACAGCCCCGTGTTAACGCTTGCAAGATTTTCGAACCTTCTAGAAATTACGCTGTTGGTGCGACTGCGAGGCCTCGCGCTCTCTTTGTCACCGGAACGTATTTGTTTTATTGGGCGCCTCGCGATTGGCTGCCGCGATATAGTCACGTGGTGACGCCAGCTTCCCGCTAAATTGTAGCTTGGGGACGCGGGGTTTCGTCATTCCGTTACGGGCCGTCGACCAGAACAGTTGCTGCAGTCGGGTTAATTTTGAAGTCGGGCGGCGGCGCCCCGGGCTCTGCCGTGGGGTGCCGCCTCTTCCATTTGTGCCGTTACGGCGACGTGTTTCTTTAGCCTTTTTCCTTTATGTTTTTCCGTGTTGCTTCAGCCAGTGTGTTACACAAACTATTTCGCCTTTGAAGAGTCGGAGTAAAGCCGCCAACAAGGGAGGTGTGTGTCGTTTAGCGGCGATCTTATTACGCCAAGGTGTAGGTGTGATGGAATTCTATGCCCGGTTCTACGTCGTCACGTAAGGGAGTGTTCCCTTTAGCTCGTTGTGCGAGGATCCCGTTGAGGTAGGACATGATTGGGCTAGCTTTTCCGTCGTAGCGGCGTTTGTTGAAGCGCCAGCCTTTGTCGCCATTTTGGGCGCATCCAGACCATTTACACCGTCGGCCGTTTTAGCTGCGAATTAATTGCCACAGGCAACCTGTTTCCCGCCAGCTGGACCGCATGCCGATCTCTTGGGCCGTCACCAATAAAACTAAGGTATTTGTAACCATTCAGTCAACGCGGCCCCCTTTTTGCCTTGCGAATTGGGTTTCTAACTAATTCGCAGCATCTCTTTGCTGCGCCGGATTCTGCCGACAGCTACGCTGTTCGCGTCGCCTTTGCTGTTACATAACTCGATTTTTATGAACAAACGTTCCCTTTGTGGGACTCATATGTCAAACTGCTCTTGATTTTGTACAGTTATGGGTGTTGTTTAGTAACAGTAGTGCGCCCATCAGCTGATGCTTATTTATAAGAATTAACCCAATGTTTGCGGCACGCTTTGCTGCCCCAATGTAAGATTTGAATAATAGACGCTTATCTAATTAAGAGACGCTTTATTCTTGGTCGATTTGTGCATGTTCTGTTTCAGCGTGCGCCCATCATTGAGAAGATAAATGTACGGTGGGGCCAGTGAGATCAGAGCGTGCAGGTAAGCTTGGTGGTGACATTGCCGTGGCTGAAAGAGCCCCACTTCATGATCTAAGTATTTTTGCCATCACGAAATCGTTGTGTGAGTTTATAATTCACGAGTACCCCTATCGACGGAGTGTCTTGAATACTTCGCCCCCGTCTAACCGCCCAGACCCGGTTATTCGGGTTAAGACAGGCTTGGTGGCGCCCTCTTTATTTTACCGTTATTTACCGACCCTCTGGCCGTTACCCTTAGATAATCTCGCTAAGAACCCCCCCAACTCCACTGAAAGTCTAGCCGGCCTATCTTGTTGCGGCTGGGTAGCGGCCTAAGAGAACTTTCGTCCCGATTTCGTCCATTACGGCAAGCGCCGGCCGTTCCGTTTATGTATGAGCCGGTGCGGTGTCGTAAAGTCAGTTCAAGACCGTAACAAGGTTGCCACCTCCACCAGTTGTCTCTGCAAGACCTCTCCTCTAAGTTGAAGTGATGCAGCCCATTGGTTCAGTGAAGGTAATAAATTCTACACAGGTAGCAATGTCAACAGGTTAAATAGACTCTAAGAAGGTGCCTCAGTAAGATTAATACAAGCATCATAAGATGGGCATACCGTTCAGCACCTGTGGGAAGTCTGTAGGGTAGGCCAGCCTGAACAGTAAAAGAAGTTCGAACTACTGGAAAACTGATGCCTGTACTAACATAACTTTATGCTAGCCGCTTTCCCAAACACCAGGGCTACCACCCATACACATAAGTCATTTATACGTAGTACTACTGTAGTTGTGGGGTTATGGAGGGGGGGGGGTTAGTTTCAGTTTGAAGTACTAACATACTCACCACCAGTATAGTATGGGACAGTTATGAATACGTTCTATGCAATTCAAGTCTAATATGGTTATATATTTCTAAATAGAATTCAAGAACAGATCCACCAAAATCTGCCCAGTAGACAGTCCTTACCTCTTAATGGAGTGTGCAACGCTACCCGTTTCTACAATACAGTTGGGCAAATAGGACGGCACTATCTAAAACCCTTGGGTACCGGACTGGCGTTCGAAACTATTCGCCCCCTATACGAGATTATATGAAAGAACAGCATGTGGTAGTAGTTTTAAGTTAGTAAGTTTTGTAAATATTTGTATATGTATTATGTATTTGTACATGTTATTTACTATGCCGCAAAAAAGCGATACTTAAAACTTGTAATTCTCTTCCATATATACGTTATATTACCTGAGTCAGATTGTTATGTTATTTTAAATTTTTAAGGTCACGGCAGTTAATTTACTTCCCACCCGCCTGCAGCCTGGCATTTAAGCGGTGATGTTGGCTTCAGTCCTAAAAATTTTACCACGCGCTTCTGTACACTTATGCGTATGCCGTTTGCCAGTCTCTCAGCTTACGTCATCGTGCCGAAGGTTTCCGCCACTGATAAAAACCAGACGTGTCAATCTGCTCACTCTGCATTTCACGTGACGGTTGATTTAGACTTTGAAAGGATGCGTACCGTAAATAGAGCACTGTCTCAATAATATAAATCGGGACATCTTCATGGCGCTTTCGTGTACGTAGTTCTGCACAACCCGTAGTCTGGCTACTCCAGGAAAGTTGTCGCCATCTAACCAGATTTTTGTATGTGACACTAGTGCTTAATTATATCGTGCTTCGTCAGTTCCCGCCAAAAGTGATGTCGTGTAATATAAAATGAGCTATTGAATATTATATTAGTACACCAAACCACAGTTAAGTTTATGAGCCCTTTGAAGTGTAAACTTTATTGAATATTAAGCCAACGCTTGCTGGTATAGTGTTCTACATTAGAGTGTAGATAGTGACGTCACTTACGGTTTTTACAAACTTAAGCTTATGTGCATGAACTCAATTTTTAATGTATCTGGTTGTGTGTTTATTATACCGGCCTGAATAGTTTCGCCATCTTCAACGACCTCCAGACGTACCAAACAACCCATAATCTTATTTCCGTAATTTGGGAGATTAACAGCTGATCTCTATCAGAGATCAGATCACGTGGTGCCGTTTACTCTAATTAACATTATCGACTTAGCTACTATTGAAGCGTTATTCCATTGTACGAAGATCACCACATATAATGGAATAAGGTATTAATAGTAGCTAAGAAAACAGGTACCGTAGGAAACTGAAAGAAACTGCATACATAGCGCTGGCAAAAGAACCGATTAGCCAGGTAACGTCATAGTGCAAAGTATCGCCTTTGCAGCCCTCCTCTCTGACGTGCACTACGGGTCCCAAACCTGCGTAGAAGCTTAACCATCCTCCGTTGTTTATTAACTTTGATCTGTTTTATTTCACTGAAATTCATGTAAAATTAGTTATATAATATATAATATTAGAGACAATATTATATAATTCATCCAAAGTGTTCTTAATCTAATCAGTCGAAGTGATTAACGAGCCACTGGCTACTGATCTACCGAACAAGGCACATGCAGACGAAAAGTCAATTTAAATATAACCATTGTGTCGCATGTTACAAATCTATAATCTGTCGAATATATAAATTGCTGTAATTCTAAAATTTCAATATTTGCCAACATATTATCAAAGCATATTTAGGGGTAGAAAAAGCCATAAAAGTAATTTGGCTATTACTCAGATACAATTTCTCTTTGAAGTTAAGAACATTTTCATTTGCTACTGCTGCTTCGCGATGGATTTATTACTATCATTAGACATTTTCAAAGCACACAAGTTCAAGCTTGGATTACTACAGTACACAAAATGAGCTGGTTACTGCAGATACCTCTTAGGGCGCTGCCATGGTATAAAATGAAACCAATAATATATCGCTAGCTTACAACACTCTGGTTGGCTTCACATGAAAAATCGTAGAATATTGCAATGTTAAAGTATTTTTCATCAAATTTTAACGACTAAAACTCCTGCGTATTTATATAATAAAATAACTTTTTTGACTGATATTCATAATATTTCTACAAGGTTCAGAGGTCTTTTATCACCGCCACTCCACTCCTCGGCTTTATATAAAAGATAATTTGCTTTTCAAATTTATATTATGTAATAGCCTTCCTAATTGCTATAAAACATGCAAACAATATTTTTAAAACCAAACTGCATTCCGACTTGTTTCGTAAACTGTCCCGAAATTAAGTATTAATGACTTGCGCTATTTCTTTGTGAGCTTGGACGACAGTGCAGCATTCAAATCTTCTTTAATATATGCGCAATGAGCTATTACAGAATTGTATTTCTTAAGTTATAGTAGGAATTATTTCTGATTATATTAGTAGATAATGCAATGAGGGAGAGAAATTGCACTGAAGCAAAATAGCATTCTCTCCGAGTTGCATATACTATTTTTTTCACGTTACAGGAAGATTTAAAACGAAAAATCTGTATTTTTTTAACGTCATATATGACATTTTAGTTACAATTATTTTAAAATTAGTAGCCTATGGCAAATTTTAAAGTTGGTGGCACTGTAAGTCATCATGACAAGAGCTCACAATTATGTCAAATTCGAGGTTAGCAGCACCTGATAACCTCGAATTTTGACATGATTGTTGTGTCAGTCATAATGAAAACTCCCTAGGGAAATTTTTGTCTTATTTAGTCTCTAAGGAGTAAATGTTTTACTTCTTTCACAATGTTGATGCTATAGATACCGACTTCTACTCCCGGTCGTGGAAAAAATTATTTTCGTACGTACTGAAGGTATAGGTGGTAGAACAGTAAAAAATATTTGTTGTTCTCTAAACCTCGGCTTCTGGTTTTCTGATTTTACCTAATCACCCTTGTCGTACTTATAATAGTTTTATTTTGTAATTTCATTGTTCAGAAGATAAAGATTCTTTAGTATTAGTATTAGTATTGTTATTATTATCTCCAGGAAACTTAATTCACCCTGATTACACAAAGAGTCTAAGCAAAACATATAAATCGATACCACAAGCCACTTTAGCCTTTTGCATGGCAATTCGTTTATGATAATATCGAAATTTGCTTAGCGTACAATAAAGCAGAGCGAATGAGCTGCTTCCTTTCAGTCATAACTTCCAAGCCTGTCGTTATCTTAGAATCTTCAAAATGCGGCGTATAAACCTGAGAGCATTCGAGTGTTGAGCAATCGGCTCCTTTTCAGATGAAACCCTAATAGAAAAATTCACTCTGAAAATTTTATTAGGTGCCGCGAAGAGGCTTATCAGGAATATATGCTTAAGAAGCAGGAACTCTGATATATAAGATCGTTTTATGACGTTCGTGGTGGAAATATTTCATTTACGCTTCAAATCTTGTCGGGGACATTTTGACGGACGACGTTCGTTAACCGTAATGATGTGGCGAAGCTCGCCCTTTACGTTTATGCCATTAAACTTTCTAAAATAATTCGAGAAGAATGTTATTGCGAAAATTTTGATGCTAATAATACTGAAAATATATTTGGTTCTTTTTATTCAACTACATAGTGTTTGTAGTTTTTTTGCGGGAGTCCCGGTTCCGTTGCTTCGAACGATTCCGCCTGTTTTATTTTAACTCCGACACGTGACAGAATGTATTTATTGGTCGTGAGCTAAACAAACCGGAGAAGTAGCTATTTAAGAAAATGCCTCGCATAATCAGTGGCGTAACTTCAGATTTCGGGCTCCCCCGCAAAAATTTGGTGCGGTCCCCTTATAGGTTCTTAATAAAATAAAGTAGCAAAAACATCAATAATAGTAATAATCATAAGATTAGGCACTAAAAAACAATGTTTTAACTAAGATGGTTAAAAAAATTAAAACGAGATTTCAAGCAATATGCTTACGCCTGGCCGGCTTTAATGTTTGCAAAATCTGTAATAACCTCTTGCAATTCCATTTTATTAGCTATCTCCGATTCAGTGGATAATAAAGAAAGGTTTTCCAATCTTTCCTGGTAGATACTATTTCCGAAATAATTTTTAATTTACAGAAGCTTCTTTCAGCTGAAGCGACCGAAAGAGGTAATGTTAAAAATAAATGAGTTCTGTCGTAATTTCAGGAAAAATTGATGATAAATTCCGGTTATCATCTATTAAAAACTTAGCAAATTGTTTCACGCTTTTAATAGTAGATTATGCAATGAGGGAGAGAAATGCGTTATTTTGCTGAGGTGCAATTTTCACTGAAGCACAATAGCATTCTCTCCGAGTTCCATATACTATTTTTTTCACGTTACAGGAAGATTTAAAACGAAAAACCTGTATTTTTTAAACGCCATTTATGACATTTTAGTTACAATTATTTTAAAATTAGTAGCCTATGGTAAATTCGGGGGCACTGTAAGTCATTCTGACAAGAGCTCACAATTTTGACACAAACTGACGCAAAACCTAACCTGCTAACCTCGAATTTTACATAATTGTTGTATCAGTCATAATAAAAACTCCCTAGGAAACTTTTTGTCTTATTTAGTCTCTAGGGAGTAAATGTTTTACTTCTTTCACAATTTTGATGCTATAGAAACCGACTTCTACTCCCGGTCGTGGAAAAACTCTTTTAGTTTATCTAGATTATAAGTTGTTCTCTGAATGTCATTTGTTGACAGTGCTCTATTATGATATGTTTTTCCACTGTCTAGGGTGTAAATCACACAACGTTTCGGGAGTTTTGATCTACTCCCGTCTTCAGGTGTTTCTGGTTAGTCCTGAGAAGGACTGATATACGTTTTTCTACGTAAATTTGTGCCTCCCCCGGGGTTTGAACCAGGGACCTCTGATCGCTAGTCTGCCACTCTAACCACTAACTGCCCTGGTGGCCTAGTTTGACGTTCCGATGGGATGATATTACTAATAAGTTGCATGCACACAAAAATAATTACACCAATAAATGAGAGATAAGTCGCCGTGTAGGTTATGTTTCTTACATATTTAACAGTTCAGACGAAATTACATTACAAATAAAGAAATATAAAGGCAGTGCAACTTACAAGACATCGAAAGTTGAGTATTGCGAAGGAGTACCTAATGAGTGGAATAAACATATACCTAAGTACAATGGCAGACGATGGGATAGCAAAAACGGTAAGAGATTTTAAACCAACAAATAAAAGATCGCCGGGAAGACAAAATAAAATGGAAAGTTCCTTGAAATAAACAGGATTTAAGACCTTCAATTAAGAAGAAGAGGAGTATTGAGAATGAGATATTATGTAATTCGATTGGTATAACTTCGATATAGCAATGGTCTTTAAGAAATTACAAGCATAAATACGAGTATGAGGTATTTAAAGCTACGCCCTGCATTCATGCTTAAATCTTTTACACTTTCATTAATCGCTACTGCACAACGTCTCATTCTGTTTGATCTAAAGATTCAACTTCGTAGGTAACCTTATTCTCAGTTAAAAATAAATGTTTTTCCTAAACATGTAGTTTGGCAAATATAAATCGCAGATGATCAAGATCATGTTTAACGTTCTCTCTGGTTCATATTACAATTGAAGACTTTAGTTACTTAATAATTTTCATATTTTTGCTATTAATTTGTTACAAGCAATCCAGTGAGACAAATGTCTCATTTAAAAAAACAAAAAAGGCCGTTTTTCAAAT
Organism: Agriotes lineatus; assembly: GCA_940337035.1. Taxonomy (NCBI): domain Eukaryota; kingdom Metazoa; phylum Arthropoda; class Insecta; order Coleoptera; family Elateridae; genus Agriotes; species Agriotes lineatus. Next base: position 155,441,763 of record OW679198.1, on the reverse strand, counting down.
AGAATGCGTATTAAATAAAAACTGTACCCAGACCTGGAAGGTGTCAAAGTGGTTGCCTAACCCGATCGACGTTTTAAGGCGCAGAGGGTCGCAGCTCCGTTTGGCCACTGAAACATTTTTATTTAATACGCGTTCTATTTGAAAAACGGTCTTTTTTGTGATTTCTCGAAAACCGGAAGTGTCACGTGACTGAAATTCGGTTCCTGAGCTGACATGACCATTCCAAACATATAACTTTCATAACTTTTTTCTCTATCTCTTACGGTTTGGCTGCTGAAACAGCGTCCCGGACGGACGGACGGACGGACAGACAAGTCTATTAGATAAAGGATTAATTTTCACCTTGTAGCAAAGGCTTCCACGGCGTTCTGATTTGTGTAGATTTTTGAGCGGAAAACAACAGTTTGTCAGAAAATCGTCAAAGTGTGTTCAGGCTATATACTGTTTGCGGCTTTGGCGGTTACTCGAATTATTCTTGTTAACATAGAATTTCGGCGTAGACCGCGTAGTCTTTGTGGATGCATACCCAGCATTCTCTGGCTTAATGTACATTAGCTCTTATTGCAAACATGATTAATGATATGAAAGTAAAATATGTGTTATAACTATTTATAATAAATCACTCTTGCATAAACTAATTTCGTTTTTGCGCGAATTGTTATTTGGTTGGGCCGCTGAAATCGGAACACTAGAGTTGGTAATAAAGTGTATCGTATGAATTAATGTGTTGTCTTAATTGGTAATTTAAGCAAACTTCTGGATCCAATTTTCAATTATACTTATACTTCTGTACAGCGTTGTGTTTCAGTACTTTTTGCAGTCCGCTCTTTGGAAGGCCCGGTCCTTAAGACACATTAATTTGATCTTATTAACATGTTAGAACGGTTCCTTCGATGTGGGAGGGGAAACCACTAGATTCCGGTATTTCACATTCAAAGGTGACAGTTGCTGCACATTTGTATACGAATCTTTCAATAATTTTAAAAAAATACATTCGGTGCACAGTTTCACTCCTGACATTAAGCTTTGCAGCCCAACTCTGTACCATTACACCAACGTCTTCCGCAGTTACGTGGCAGCCTAAAGGCCATTACTGGTATCATGTGGTGAGTTAAGCCCGTGCATTCATGTGAAACGGACGGCCTCGCCAGATAATAGGTCAGTTTTATTTGCTATTTATTATTACATCTTTTCAATTAAACTTATAATACTAAACGAATAGACCCAAAACACAAGGCCCCCTCACGTAGGGGCAACCCTCTGTAACAAAATGCAAACAAGCAAACGAACGTCAGAACACTTATCGCCACTGATAGCAGTGTCACAAAAACGATATAAATGGGAACCAGAGACCCTGATAACAAAAAACAGATACTACGCGCTAAGCCAGCAAGAAGAAACAGTATCTCAACCCATAGAAACTAGCACAGAGGCGGTTAAAAACACAAAAATACCTCCTATCTTTCTAAACGGCCAAGAAAGTTGTGGATGATATCAGAGACAATATAAAAGGCAAATTTACCACTACTTATTCAGGCAATATGCTAAAAATAAATGTATCTGTTGAAAACGACTACAGAGCATTAGTCAAGTATTATGTCGAAAATAAAATAGAATATTATACGTATCGCAACCCGAACTCAAGACCTCTCTCGGTGGTTATCAAGAACGTGCCACCTTCTCGCAGCGAAGAAGAAGTGCTGATCTTAAAACAACACGATTTAACAATACTAAAATTGTGCAGGCTATACAACAAAGAGAAGCTGCCCATACCAATATGTGCCGTGGAACTAACAGCAAATGAACGGGCGCAGGAAATATATAAAGTGAGTCGATTATTAGATTGTGTTGTGGCAGTTGCACCACGACGAGCAACAAGAAATACACCGCAGTGCCATCGCTGCCAGCGAATGGGCCACACAAAAAATTATTGTACCATGTCACCACGATGTGTAAAATGCAAAGGAAGTCACCATTAATCTACCTGCACTAAAACGAAGAATGTGTTAACTGTGGCGGTCAACACCCAGCCAACTTCAGAGGATGCAAATACATTATTGAAACACAAACCGATCGTCAACCGACTCGAAGACAGTCTACAATAAAAAATAGCAACGCAACTACAATTCGATCTTACGCTAACGATCTCAGAAACACCCCTTCTACTGACAACCAATATTCAATCAATACCAACAGTACACAAACCTCTTCTATCGTCAACGATATTCTAACCCTAGTTATTAAAGCTTTAAAATTTTATTTCGAACAAATCAAAAATCTTATAACAACTATATTTTCACAATTTGGAAATGGACCATAAATACACGCTACTTTCTAATATCAAACTTCTAAATTGAAATGCTGACCTAGTGAAAAGACAAAAAACACTTTTTGTAGCCTTCTTGGCAAGATACAACATTGATGTAGCTTGTATAATGAAAACTCATTTGTTGCCAAGAGAAAACTTTAAAATATCAGGGTACAAAGTTTATCTCACCGACAAAGACACACTGCATGCGTCAGGAGGAGTAGCAATCATTGTCAAAAATAACTTGACTCACTTTGAAACGCCTAAACTAGCTTGTAAAAACTTAGAAACTGTACGGATCAAACTAAAGATGAAATACAACAAGCTAATAAACTTAATCTGCTTATATAAACAGCCAAACAGGTCATTACTCGAAGCAGATGTGCTAATAGATTTTGGCACAAATGAACCAATAATAGCATTTGGTGACCTGAACTCAAAAAGTACCACATGGGGATGCCGCAAATCAAATCCAGCTGGAAACAAACTCGTAAAGCTAGCGGCAATGCACGCCTTCCAAATTATTGCTAATAATGAATATACATATTACCCATACTGTTCAGATTACCAACCGGATATTCTTGATATCGCAATGCAGATAAACTTTAACCAAGTAGCATACCAGACGGTATGCACAGAGTTAGACTCCGACCATATCCCTGTTATCATCTCATTCACAACTCCGCCGGCATTCAAACCACCACTGAAAAGACTGGTAAATGGCATTACGAACTGGAATGACCTTAATAAATTATGTACAAACACATATATTCCAATGTACAACGCTTTCAATACCGTACAGGACATAGACGAAAGAATTCAAGCAATCACGACTACCATCGCTATGAACATCCGCAGAGCAACCTACGCAAAGACGTATACCAAACCACAGAATCACAACACAACACCAAACTATATAGCAACACTAATAAAACAGAAAAGCCAAGCAAGACGAGAATACAACGAACACGAAATCCTCACATGAAAACCATAGTAAACACCTTGGCACATCGCATTACAAAAGAACTTGATGCTTACAGAATGCACTGTTACAAATACCATCTCTCTAATTTAAAACCCGGAGATTCCGAAACGTGGAAGGCAACTCAAAGAATATTAAGAAAACCGCAAGACATACCAACCATCAAAACGGCCAATGCGACTCTAAATACGGATAAAGAAAAGGCCGAAGCGTTCGCAATCCACCTTGAAGCAACCTTCACACCAATAATCAGCAGCCTCCCTTCCCACACAAATGAAGTAATAAACTACGTAGAAAGTCACATGCCATGCCCCACTAATAACATCCAACCAACGTCACCTAACGAACTAGCTAATATAATTAAAAAATTACCTGCAAATAAAGCACCCGGACCAGACCAAATTACAAACAGAGTCTTAAAAACCTGCCAAACAAATACCTGGACTATTTATCCACTACATTTAATTCCTGCTCAAGACTAGGATATTTCCCCAAAGCTTGGAAACACGCCCACATCATGGTATTGTCAAAACGAAATCGCTAACTACAGGCCAATCAGCTTGTTGTCTACTTTTTCTAAAATTTTAGAAAACGTAATATACTCCAGGCTTAACACCGAAATTGGACGTAGAGAAACATTACCACCATTCCAATTTGGTTTTCGAAGAGGATTCTCCACTGCTCGCCAACTTCAGTGACTCGTAAATTTCATAGAAGATGGATTCGAAAAGCGCTGCTACACTACAGCACTTTTCCTGGACATAGCACAAGCTTTTGACCGCATTTAGCTTCACGGATTGAAATACAAAATTATTAAAATTGGTATACCTATTTACCTGCAAGCCATAATCTTTTCCTTCCTTGATGAACGAAGTTTCCGTGTATTAATACATAACACCTTGTCAATAAACAAAAATATAACAGCTGGAGTACCGCAAGGAAGTGTGTTAGGCCCTTTTTTGTTCAACATCTATATGTATGGCATCAAGAGCATTACAGCTAGCTTAGCTATGTTCGCCGACGATACTGTGATTTTAACTCAAGACGAAAACCTAAACATAGCAATCTCAAAACTTCAACAAGCTGCAGATTCTACAGTCAAATGGTTCACCACATGGAACTTTAAAATTCACCAAATGAAGTGTGAATCAAAAATCTTCACTCTACGTAAAATACAAAGTCCTGTCCCAATCAATATAAACAATACCATCATCACCTGGAAGAACCACGATGAGGCAGTGAAATATCTTGGCCTTCAACTTGATACTAAGTTAACCTGGAAGCTCCACTTTCTTCAGAAACTAAATCAAGGTACTCGAGACTATCACAGCTCTTCCCAGTAATAAACAGAAGGTTGTCGCTGTAAACGGAATGCACTATACTAATTTATAAGTAATTAATAAGATCGATGCTGATGTATGCCAGCATGGTATGGGGAAATACTTCAACATCTCATCTGCACAAAATACAAGTCCTTCAGAACAAGATACTTCGGATAGCTGTAGACGCCCCCTGGTTAGTAATAAACAACCAGCTACACACAGAACTAGGCATTCAAACGATAAACGAGTACATCAAAACAACTACAAAAAGATTCCACCAGAATATCAACACCTGCAGCAGCGCCGAACTGTACGACCTAAGCAGACGCTCTATTCATACCAGAGTGAAGCGCAGACTCCCGCAAGATATCTACTTAGAACAAGATGAGAATGAAAACAATTGAAGTTTGGAATTATCCCAATAATGAGCCACGAGGTGAAGAGGGCCATCCACATTAATTTCTTGTAAATTGCTATGTAAATATAACACTGCCATGTATAACATTAATATTATTGTTGATCTGGCAAATAAATTTAAAAAAAACTGGTATCATGAATACAAATCGAAAAACACGTACAAAAGAACGACCAATCTCGCTCAAAAGTTTTTAATTTCTTTGCATTAGTATTTTACACAAACTGGCGCAGAAATCATTCTAATGGGTCATCTCGTTCTTCAGACAGCTTGTTGCATCCAACCTGCAAGACCCCTTCACTAAACTGCATTCTCCGATGTTCCTTTAACGCCGAAGTGGTGGCTGACGTCACAAAGGTCATGCAGTTTTATGAGATTCTTCATATGTTCTTAGTTTGGTCGTAAATGATTGGGGGGTTGCGGCAAACACTCCGAATTAATAAAAGTGGTTAGACCCGAAAGCAATACTTTCATAAATCACGTCGAAATGAATGTACAGTGGTAACTTGAGCTAGCTCGTCTGAGTGTGTTTAGAATATCAATACAATATGCCACCCATTTCAACATCTGTATTCATTGTTGTTTGATGTTATAGATTTAGGTTTACGTGCGATATTATGTGTGTTGTGCATTGTTTACGTCAAAATGAAGGTTTGGTAGGGTGTATAAAAATCTTTGTTTGTGCGTGATAGTTTATCAAAGTAGACTGAAGGTAGACTAACGCCAGTTAAAGTCAGAATTCCTACGTGTCCTAAGGTAAATCAGAGAGCAGGAAAGTGTTTTTATAGAGGCCTATGAGCTGTACAGAAATTCCGAAGTCTTGTAAACAGTGCAGATGGGCGATTAAGAGAAAGACAGTCTGTAAAGGAAGCAAGAGCGTCGTCGAATAATGCTAAGTAGAATCAGTTATTTGCTTCGTGGTTTAATGTTTAGGTTTATTATTAGTTAATGTTGAAAATATAGCTCAACTACGCTTCAATTTTTTAAACCAACATTTTCACACGAGTACAAACCAACTTTTGGCTATTTTCAACATGAACTATTCTTAACCCGACTAAAGTAAGTAAAATAAAAAGATCCCATTTCTATTGAGCTAGCAGGCAATAAGAGAAGGCAGACGTAATTAATAAAAGCGTTGCTGCGATGTTGTTGCGGGATTGTCCCAGTCTAGACACGATAGGAACGACACAATAAACGAACAACAGAATGTAGATGGTATACAATGTACATTATTAGAATCCTTCAAAATTTTAGAAATCACATTCAATTGTCTCAACACGCGTGAGATTTATTGTTCAAAGCAACACGAAATAAATTGTATTTAATATATGTAATCTTTTACTGACACTACAAGGAAGATAGTAATAAAGTTATGAAAAACAAAGCACTCAAAATATTAATAGACAACTAAACAGCTCACAAAATATACATTATTCAGTTTCAATTTACATATGCATTCTAAACTTAATAAAAAGGGTGATAAAATTAATCATTGTAGCAACACAGAAATATATGCAACACAAATAGAGAAAACGGGATTACAATATAATTATCATTTCTTAAAAGCTAACGCCAACACTATGTAGACATAACTCATTTCTTGTTCTTCTCGCTCCAATCTCAAGTAATGGTTTCTGCATTTGTTTGGGAACCAAAGAATATACACATTAACAAACATTTTGTCCATTTCCCACAATAGCTGATTTTCTATAGGTTATAAACTTTAATGTACTTTTAAAATACTTATAGCTTTTTTATTTGTAGAATCTTATAACAAACTTCTTATCAATATTTATATACATAACAATAAAGGTTTACGGACGTTTCGCCCCCACCACCGTTTCGCCCCCAGCCGTTTCGCCCCCTAACCGTTTCGCCCCCGAACCGTTTCGCCCCCGAAGTTTTACCTCTAGCTTTAGCCAGTTTTAGCTGTTTCCAGTTGCACCACGAGGAGGTAGGTAGTAGGATTTCTGCAACACCAAAAAAAATTTTAAAAGTAATAATAAAAAACGGTTGCAGAAATTCTACTAGCTACCTCCTCGTGGTGCAACTGGAAACAGCTAAAGCTAGAGGTAAAACTTCGGGGGCGAAACGGTTCGGGGGCAAAACGGTTAGGGGGCGAAACGGCTGGGGGCGAAACGGCTGGGACGAAACGGTCGGGGGCGAAACGCCGGCGGCGAAACGTCCGTATCCCAAAAATAACATACGTATTTAATGATCCAGTGGGTCATCACGTCTTTAAAATTATTGTCGTTAGGATAAAATGACAAGCATCTTCAGGGCTAAACTTTAGACTAGGAACACGAAATGGGGGAGATATCGCCCGAATTAGCAGTCCCTCTATAGCATAAATGAAAGCAAGGTACGTGTTTGAGAGCACTGTGGCAGTTAACGCAATGTAACAATTCTGGGAAGCTTACCGGCCGTTTCTAAATAATCTCAACTGTTGTCACCTCTGACTGAGCGATCATAGTAATAAAAATATGATGATACTAGTTACCTATAGTTCTATCTCGAATTCTAGGTTAAATATTAAACTATTTTGATTATGTTCAGAGAAGTAAAGGTATTTAACTATTTGAAGAAAACAAAGAAGTTGTAAGCTTTGTAGGAAATACACAACAATATTTTTTTGAGTTTGTAAGCTTCCCATGAACAAAACTTGTATATTCATCACTAACTCAACCCTTTTCAAAAGATGACAGTAGCTGCTAGAAATAGAATATTCCATGCCATGCAAAACTATAATTAGTACTAAACACCTTGCTAGGACAATTTGACGATTTTACTACTTTTCGAAACTACCGCACTTGATTTTCAAATATTGACGTTTTCCTGATAGTTTAATACATTTTGGTCAGCGTTTAGTGCAAATCTTAGTAGCTAGAGAATTATGTTGCACTCAATTTATAAGACTGCAGTTATTCATTAAAGAACACTTTGTTCTGCTACCTTGGAAACACTGTTACCCGCTAAAACGACAATTACGACAATGCGCCAGCTTATAACGGTATTTACGAAAAGTCACGATAATGCTAGATAACTAGCGCGTACAATAATTCACAAAATCGGGAATGTAACTCACATAGGACCGCTGCCCAGCCCATAAGAAGGGTTGCAGACTAGGCTTAGAAGAGCGAGGGGTGGTCCAACACAGATAACGCAAGGGCAACGGCCTAATAAACGGTAAACAGATCTAAAATAATAAGGCGCCACCACAATTTCGTCACAGTAAACTAGAATGCACAGGTAAACTCACTGAGGAATAGTGGAAGCATATGAATTCACCTTTCAACTTTAAACTTGGCAGTAATCTGGACAGCAAGCCGATTCAGCACCATCGGATTTACCTATTCAAAATCCACTTGATCAAATGACCAAACTCCTCTTACAGCTGTAAAATATAAACACACAAATGGCATGCACAATAACAAAGAAAACCACAGTTAAATTACTATGACATGTATTGACCAAAATATTTGAATATGTAATAAAAGGCACATGTAAATAAAAAATGCATGTAATGCAGTGCGGTAAATTGCGCAACGTCTTAAATCTATTTATATAACTCCGTATATTTGACATTGATCGGAAACACGATAAGAACAGTGAACTTTCAGCAAATAGCGAAAATCAAAAGGCTGCATGGAACTATATTATGTAGCGGATGTGACACATGACAAGGGCTACTGCATAAAGCTAATTCATAAATAGGTAAATGAAATGTAAATGACAGGTACACAACTATAAAGGTTTGCCAATACAAACGGTACACAATAAAAGCTAAATAACGGAGACGTTACAACAAGTGTTCGATAATTCGATGTAACACACTGTATATAATATGTTAAGTTGCACACTAAACACTAATAAACAATACAAACGATACCTGTAAAGAGCTTGAATGTACGATAAGTGATGTCCTAAGCTGCTGCAATTAGCCACTGTACCCAGATACTGCAGAGAACGAAACGGAAGGGAATACTGCAAAATCTCAACGGGTTGCGGAAGATGTGGGCCGAACAGATGGGCGTAAGTTCGCACGAAAGGCCGATCGGTAAAACGACAGCTTCACGAACACTTAACACGGCTAGTGAGTTCCCACAAAAGAGTCCGTCTAATCGACGAGATATAGGAGCCTGCTACTCCGCGGCAAAGACGGAAACTCAAAAGGTTTACGATAATCGACATACCAAACGGTCACTCACGTCTATACAGCAAAATAGTCTCATAAAATGCGTAACGTACGGCCAAATGCTTTCATAGGGCGGGAGATAACAATCAAGCCAACGGCATTAGTGTACAGACCGAACAGCACAAGACATCAAAGACCGTCACAAGCGCAACCCAGAAGAACGCACTGCAGAAAGCCACTTCAAAACTAAACTGATGCTGGCGGAAGCCACGATCTAACTGAACTGACCAAACCATGCCAGACAGCGCGATCGATAAAAACGCGGGGCAGCCGAGTTGTACCTTGCTCTCTCGCACCCATGGCCGTTGCCTCTTAAGTTTACGCCAAAAGCACGCCTAAAAGCAAGTCGTAGACGGATCGATATTTGTAATCTAGTGTTCTAACGAATATACGCAAAGATACAGAATGAGTGCCTTTTAGAACCGACGGCGGCAAGGGCACAACACAGCTGTGTACGCTAGAAAGCTAATAAATGCTCGCACCTAACTCGATCTGCTCAAATTCAGGCGGAATAATACGAAAAATATAATAATATACAAGATGGGCCGTAATTTACAAAATCGGTAGCCGCTCATAGATGGGCCCCGCTGGGGCATACCGTAAGCGACAGCGAGACAAATAGGTTAAACTATGTTCGATACTACGGGAACATCGGCTATCGTGGGATCCTGTCCAAATTTAATGTAAAGTTGTTGTTCTTGTGCTGCGGGCGCGCGGAGTCCCGTTGGTTTTAATTTATGAACTATGGTACGTTAAAGTTCCGCCGTTATGATTATTCTTCTTCTGACACTTTCACAAACAAGTCGTAAACGGAAGTCGTTGGTAAATCTTTCCTTAAGTTCTGGGAGTGAATTACTCTTTGTGTTTGGGTAGTATGTAATATGCCAGCAGACCTACTACGTTTTATCGATGAATTTTGTGCAATTAACACCTCGGCAGATTTGTACGAAAGAGGCTTTAAAGTGCAAATCCTAAGGAGCAGTGGTAATTAGTCGTCGATATACCGTCTTTAAATGCTTGCTTCAGCGAGGGCGCTCATGCTATGCCCTTCATTTTGGTAATTCAACTCTTAACGTCGTTCCAACAGCCAGTGAATTACACTGCCTATTGTCGTCTACAAGCTTCCTGCTTCAAGGCGAGACGTTCCAGCTGCATCAATAAACCGTTTCTCCGGACAGTAACAGGTATTGTAAAATAGATAATACAGTGAATTTTAAATGGTATAGTGAAGAGCCGTTTCCGACGTTGTATAAAGTAATTACATCGTTGCGACAGCTAAATTTTGAACGGATAGGCGTTACCTATATTCAAGGTAAGCGTAGTTATTTTTTACCACCTTGATCAGATTTGTGTCCGCAGTCACTTTTGACCGAGTTCTTTAGATTTGTTGTGTGTTCACCACTACAACTCTCAACATAGCAGGTGAACCTTTTTTGCGAATTTCTTTATTAAATATTAGGTAATCTAGGGTTACTAACCCCTTGATATTATACATGGTAATTGTACGAGTATACATGCATTTTAGATTCTAATAGATTTAATTCTATTTTATTTCCAGTGTCTTTTATTAATGATATGTGTAGTATGTGTTTGTTTATCTTTATATATATAATTCTTCTGTGCGTGTGTATGTCACTGAACTCCTCCTAAACGGCTGGACCGATTTTGATGAAATTTTGTGTGTGTATTTGAGTGGGTCCTTGGATGGTTTAGATTCACAATTAGACTTGGTAGGTGGCGCTGCAATCGGGTTCTAGGATTTTTAAAAATTTTTGACGAATTTCTTTGTTTTAATTTTTAAAAGATTTCTCGCATATCAGAACATATAACCCCAAAATTTCACCCTCCCCCCACCACCCCCCAATATGTTTTAAAATTAAAAAAATCGAAAATTCGAAAATCGAAAAAAAGTTTGCTGAACCCGCTAATACCAGGCAGCGGGCAGGACGTCTGTCGGGTCCGCTAATAGCAGGCAGCGGGCAGGACAACGTCTGTCGGGTCCGCTAATAGCAGGCACTGTTTCCATTCCCTACGTTAATTAGGGCCTGCAGGAGCCCGAGATACAAATTAGAATCTGCAATGCATTTTATGCCTCGTAGATGCCGGGGGCGTGGCTTACGCCCCCACTCCCGACTTTTGTACACTGCTCTACCTCACTAACGCATTGAAATACTTTTAGTGTCTGTGTGTGTAGGAGCGCGGTAAATTACGATTCAAATTTTTCAACCTTATTTTGGCCACATCTTCCTCAATTTTCCACGGGATGCTTCTGAATGTTCTCGATACGCGAGACTATTATACTATACTATATGCTTCATACATATAATATATTGGCATTAGAAAACCCAGTACTTGTCAGTATAACAATAAGAAAACGAAGCTATTACAGTCGCCCCGTTTTTTATTTTACGCGGTGTGTGGCAGCATACTCGGGAAATACGCGAATAATAACAAAAAAAAAGTAAGCGATTCCGACAAAAATTGAGGAAGATGTGGCCAAAATAAGGTTGAAAAATTTGAATCGTAATTTACCGCGCTCCTACACACACAGACACTAAAAGTATTTCAATGCGTTAGTGAGGTAGAGCAGTGTACAAAAGTCGAGAGTGGGAGCGTAAGCCACGCCCCCGGCATCCCGATGCTACGCGGCATAAAATGCATTGCAGATTCTAATTTGTATCTCGGGCTCCTGCAGGCCCTAATTAACGTAGGAAATTGAGACAAATATATTATGAAGAGGAACGATAGATCTTCATTATGAACCAAGTGTAAACACTGTAATCCTTTCCGTCTCTCTGCTAGGGGTCGGAAACATTTGGCCCCGCCCCTCGCCTCATAACCACCGGACAAAAATGTGCCCGAGTCCAGATTGTGGGAAAAAAAACTGCGTCCCATCATGTAGTTTTTTACACCCTTCGTTTTTTCTTACCTCCAAACGGTCAATTTTAATTAAAAAAATTAGTAAAACAGGCTTTTTTTACTATATTTTTTTTATTTACCGTGCGTTTTTAAAATCCTTTGTGTTGGGTAAAGGAGGCACAGCGCGGGATTTTTTGGCGTTAAGATTTTTGAAATAGGCCAATTACAGAGGCAATTAGGCGGGTTTGAATAAGTTTTCGCGCCCCCCCCCCCTCCCCCTCTGCCCCCTTTAGACCAAGCACCTTACCCGTGGCACATATTTTCGTATGCCCGTGAATCTATAAACAAAAAAAAACGGACGCTCTGATTGCATGCCATCCCCCCAAAAACAGGATCCGACCGACCGCCCTGAGTAGGAAATCCCTGAGAAACAATTCCAACGGGCGAGGTCGGTCAAAGGGCTGTAACATTCGCACCGGTTAACCGATTTTCGTAAATCCAAGCTCAAATTGTTTGTATTCAGAATAGGTCCATTTTTTATTCGAACGTTTTTTTATTTCGAATTGAATTGTCGAAGGCATCCGTGAAAAACCCATTTTTGCACATTTTTAGGGCCAATTTATCCCCTCCTCCATTGAATAGTGCGGTCACATTCACCTCCAGACATAAATACAGACCCGAAGTATATAAAAAAATTTTAAAAAAATAATTGCCGGAATCGTTACCAAGCCATTCTCAGATTTCAAGTACTCTACTATAAACTTCGTCCACTTGAACCGAAACTCGCTCCCGCAGAGTTTTAGCCGATCAACTAACCGTTACAGGACAGTTGAGAGTGAGGTTCGATTTTTGTGTTTTAAAGTGTCCTGATGACCAATTCAGACTATTCCCGATTATGTGTTTATCCCAAAGTGTGGCAAATAAATTGTGTTTTGTTTAAGACCAGTGCAAAAATTGTGGCATACAGTCCCAAAAAGTTTTTTTAGCATATTTAGATTATTCATCGCTTTGATGAGGCAACAACAACTACACGAAATATTGTCTTTAATCTTGAATAATTCATTTCTGTCGTTAGGTATAATCTTGCGGTTTAATAACAAGAAACACTACAATTCTTCAAAAACATTAACAATAAATACCCAGTGATCATATAAATCAGTGGTTCTGGGTTCAAACCTCGTGGTAGACACAAGTGTACCAGTGTACGTGAAAAGACTTACAACAATCGGTTCTTCCCAAGACTAACCAGGAGCACCTGAGGACGAGAGTAGATCAAAAACTCCCGAAACGTCGTGTGATAAACAGCCGAAACAGTGGAAAAAGTCCGATAAAAGATATCATAATAGACGACTGCCAAAAAAATGACATCATTCAGAGAACAACTATAATACTGCCTATTATTACCATATAAAATAATAATTCCGACTGTTTTAATTCTTACAATGTATGATAATAAACGGTGAAATTCAGAAATTTTCCACTTAACCGTTTAGTTCAATTAATATTAGAAATAACTATATCTATTCGAGTTGATTTAGTGACATGGCTGTCAGTCTATAGATTTACAAAAAGAATGATTTATTGGAATGGTCAATGGTGTAGAAAGGTATACAGTTATTTAAAGGTATACAGAGACGATATTAATATTAAATTTTGAAGATACTTCCTTAAGTAACGATGGTATTCACAGAACATGCTGATTGTATGAAGAACCGTCCTTTACTTCTTACATTAATATTATGTATAGCATGAGCAAACAGAAAATTCATCAAAGATGCCTTTGAAATTTTGAAGTCATAACACCAGAAAATTATACCTAATCCTTGTAACTGACATTTTATAGACAGCGGCTAATATTGCAAGGTGATCAGAACCGCAGTTAAGACTTCCCGTAATAAGAGCAACTAAAATATTTCCAAAGCCTGCAGAAGAAGAAGAGCATAGCCTCATTGTGTAACAAATGTCAAACTACAGCTTTATATTCTCTGGTGTTCTAATACGTATGACTTCAAAATTTAAAAGGCACTCTTGATGAACTTTCTTTTTGCTCGTATTGTATGAGCAAACAGATCACAGTCAAATTAATCTTTTTAAATACGTACGTTGGAGTTTTGAAAATTATAATCTTATGAAATAATTAACACAAATCTCCATGTCCATGGACTCCATACGGAGTAGTGCGAGGTGTCTTAGGTACCGACTGCTATTTCTATGTGGTCAAAGTCCTGCTTAGAATTTTCCGAGGCTAACGAGTTCCAGCCTTAGCAATATATTTTTTACATGCCATATATCGTAGCCACATGGACCCGCAGATGGCTGTCCTTAAACATTTTCATCTGCATTTTCTTACTTTTATAAACCTCACCGAGACCGAGATTCCAACTCGCTATTCTTCGATCAGTAATAAGGATGCTTAACCACCGATATGTACAGCCGGGCTAGATATTAATTTATTAATATTCTAAAAGCGTGCGCAACCACTTTGTGAAAATTTCGCCCACACAGACCCGTCAGCAAGCAAGTTCGCAGATCTCTGACAGCATTGCATTTTTAAATTTAATAGCATATTGATCGGCCCATTTTCAAACGGATGTAATAAAGTGTACCACCCATTGGCATACTGACTCTGACAACACATTTTATGAAAGCTAACGGAAAATGAAAAGGCTTTGCAAACAACATGAAACAAATAAAATGTGAAACGGTCTACAAAAAATCACTTAGTTTGTGGATTCTAAATTTTAAAATACGTAGTTTAAAGCAGTTTCTAAAAACGCATCAATCATTTTTAATAATTAAAAACTGTTAACAACTCAAACAATTATTTGTACATAGACGTGACACCAATTGTGAAAGTAATTAATGTACTCGCCAAACGGATTTATTACGCACTGAGCTTGAAAAAAATAAAATGCAGTTGCAAAAGCTTATTAAAACGGAAATCAACTTTCAGCTATTAGAGAAATGGCTCGCATAATGGAAATTTTCCAAAATTAAATGACCGCTATAAAATATTTTGCTTAAATCAGCAACTGCATTGAAAATCTATAATTACATAGAGTTACTACTAATTGAACTTTGTATGAATCCTTTGGAAGTTCTAGATTGCGATTCCAACTTTCTAATCATGTTAGTAACTGGTAACGAGACTTGGATACTACACTGGGATACAGAGACAAAACTAAAGTCCATGCAATGAGTTCATAAAGGGTCTCCTTCCCCAAAGAAAACCTGCACCCAATCTTTAGCTGAAAAACACGTGACAACATTTTTTTGGGACGTGCAAGGTATATTTGGATTGAATGTATAGCTAAAAGCTCTACAATCAATGCCTAGACTTATGGAAATACTTTAAAAAAGCTGCGTGCAGCTATTATCAATAAACATTCTATGACCTGGAGATTTTTTTAGGAAAGTCACTTTGTTAAGCTAGACCATCCATCCTACAGTTCGAATCTAGCGCCTTCAGACCCCTGTCTATTCAGAAATCTAAAGTATATTCTAGGAGAATGTCGTTGCCTATACTAAATAATAAAGTTACAAAAAATCAAGCCTTGACTTTCATAGTCAGCTAGATAACATTCATCTTATTCAGACTAAGTTCACTAATATCCATTGTTTAGTTTATTACCACACTTCCAACGTTACCCCGCATTCAGCCACGTTGTTTTGACCTAGATGCCAGCCTGTTGATTCGATGGGCGTAATTTTATATCCGTCCTGCCCACCATATCTAGGGAGCATTCCCCCATTCGTCCGCTACTTGAAGACGCGCCTAGGGGTTACAAAATTCTTCAAGGGTCATTGAATTTATTAAACACTTCTTCTTCCTCTTACGTTAGGCAAGTGACCTGTTCTAACCACAAAGTGGTTCTATGGGCCCTCCTTACTCATATGCCAGGTAGGTGGCTAACCTTGCCCATCGGAATGAAGAGTTTCCTTATTAGGGGCAACGACTACCACAGTAGTTAACATGGTAGCCGGGGAACGTACGATCTTTAAAATCCTTTTATAAGTCGCCGGGAATCGAACCCGGACCAGCAGCCTGAGAATCAAACATTTAGTCGTGGGGCCATCTGCTCACACGAAATTCCTAAAAGTATATTTTGGGGAAAAAATTGTAAGTTAAAAATTCTTAAAAAACTGAAATGCAATTTCATGTATTTAGCTATAGGTTATTTAATTGTTAACTCTTGATTTAACAAACTGTTGTTTTAGTTTAGCTGGAATTTATTTTAAAGTTTACTGCATAAGTTTGAGTGCAACAAAAAGCGTTTGCGTGTCCATCAGACGCCATGTAAGTCGTGTATAAGATAAGTACATCATTTACAAAACCCACATAATTTCGTGACGTCTAATGTTGATAACGTGACGTCAGCCCTCATCGCGGCAGCAGAGTAGCAGCCAGGGATTACCCCGCATCGTATATGGTAAAATTCCACGTGTCACGCCGTTCAAGGTTTGGGTGATGCAATCCGAGGGCCAACCCAATCAGCTACGTTGCGATTTCCAGGCCTCGAGTATTCCAAGTTAACTTGGTACCGTGTGTGCAGCTTAATGCGATAAGTACTCGTTATAGCTGTGTGAGAATCGCGCTATAAGACGTGAATCGCGGAGAGCTTTTATGCATGCAGTCGCGTTCAGGGCCGTGTTTGTGATGCACTTTAATGTTCGTGCTTGTAAAGACAGCTATTTGGGCGTATTTTTAATATTATTTAAATACTGCCGTTGTTTAAATGTAAATGTGAGTAGCTCCAAACTAACGTCCATTATTATTTTATATTTGTGTTTAGGAATTGCGAATCATTTTAGGTTTGGATACTATTGTCTCTTGTTTTCTTTATTATTTTTAATGGGTATTTTAGAGTCAATATATTTGTATAAGAAAATTGGCTTTCCTTGTGCATATGTTTCAGCAAGAAAACACCACAGGTCAGCTTTCTGTTTTAGCAGGTATTGGCACTTCATAACCACGACTGGGGTATTAAAAGAGTTTTCTTTATACTAAATTAACTAATAAGTAGACAGTAGGAGCAAATCAGTAAAAAAACATTAAACGCAATGGTGGGGCTTCTAGAAGTACCGTTACAACTTACATTTAAGTAAATAGAAATTATTCTGGGTTATAGGAATGGATCACTAATTATCGTCCTTGGCATAAAAAAAAATGCAACTTTATCTTTCTGAGTTATTTAAAAAATGTATATACTTAGTGTGACGGTGAAAACCGTTACGTGCTATAATTATTGGTTACCGACTTTCGTAACATTTGACCACCATATAAAATATCTGCGTTTTGTGTGTAAAAATGAGTCTGAACGTGAACGCAGTCGCGATCGCACGTATTTTATTTTCGAGCGATATCAGTGACCGCAGCTGTAGAAATCTCAAGTTGTGACCCTAGTTCAACCATTGATAAACAATATAAACTACAGTGATCAGCTGTTAAAGTGTAAATAACTCGGCCCATTAGGGCTGAGTAAATGACTAATGAACTAAACAGCGAATCGACAACAATGGACCAAACAAATAAAGCCACGACAACAATGGATCAAACAAGTAAAGCCAGCAAGCGAAACTCAGATCACCTATCTCCACCCGTCAGCGACGTCGTCAAAAGATATACCTGGAACTCTGAAGACTTAATTAAAAATAATCCTTACTACCCCCTCACAAACCAACAAGTTGCTAACAACAATGCCCCAACAAACAGTGAAAACAACAATCAAATAACACCAAAAATTAAAATTCCACCGATATTTATTCACAACGTAAACAACCACAAAGAAATAATATCCGACATCAAAAACATCACTGAAGAACGTGAATTTACAACTTCATACAGTAGTAAGTACCTAAAAGTAAGTCTAACAAATCACGACGATTACCGTAAACTCACCAAATTTTACATGAATAACCAAGTAGAATTTCATACCTTCCAAGATCCTCATGAAAAACGTTTGTCAGTTGTCATTAAGAATGTACCAATCTCCTTAAGCGATACAGAAATTAAAGAGGAACTGCTCTTGAAAAAGTTGCCTATAATAAGTGTAACGCGGTTATTAAATAAAGACAAGAAACCAATTCCAATCTGTGCAGTAATACTATCGGCGAATGACTCAGCTACCGAAATCTATAATATTAAAACTCTGTGTTATTCAATAGTCTCTGTAGAGCCCAGGAAAAAAACGACAAACATTCCGCAATGTCATAAGTGCCAGAGGTTCGGCCATACGAAGAACTACTGTGCAGCAAAGCCACGATGTGTGAAATGTAATAAAGACCACCCTCCTAAAGCCTGCAATAAAACACCAGAAGAATCCCCTATTTGTGTCAACTGCTCTGGAGATCACCCAGCCAGTTATAAAGGATGTCCTCACCATCAAGAACTCTTAAAACAACGATATCCCATTAGAAATTCTAGATCAGCACCCCAACGAGCATATACATTATCAAACACCCCCAACAGCATTTCCTATAGCCAAGCCGCTAACCCAAAACCTAGCCCTGAAGTAACTAATAATCCCAACTTGGAACAATCACCTCTCATGGATTCCATACTGAAATTTATCCAACAACTTATAATACCACATTTAACTCAAATTAAATCCTTTATCACAACACATATTATACCTCATATTTTCAATGTATAACTCCCGCAATAATCTTCAAAATATAACAATCCTGAACTGGAACGCCAATGGAGTTAAACCCCAAAGATCGGTTCTCATATCGTTTCTGGCCAGATACAACGTCGACATCGCGTGTTTAACTGAGACTCACTTATCGCAGGGCGAAAATTTCAAAATCAGCGGTTATCATGTCTTCCGCAATGATAGGCTAGCTCCCACAGCATGGGGAGGAGTAGCAATTATTATCAGAAAACAATTGCAGTTTGACACACCCATTATCTCAGACAAAAATGGTATCGAAAATATCTCGGTAACTATCAAGATCACTAACAACAAACAACTACAAATCACTACCGCTTACAAACAACCGAATAAAACTCTCAACGAGGCAGATATTACCCAATTATTCCACAAGACACTACCATCACTGATAATCGGAGATCTAAACAGCAAATGCACCTTCTGGGGTTGTCGTACAAATAACCCCAACGGAAACAAATTAAATGATATCGCAGTGAAACATCAATTACAAGTTGCAGCGCCCGGCGAATTCACTTATTACCCCTATCGATCTGATCATCAACCAGATATCCTAGATATTATTGTATCCAAAAACTTTAATCCACCCATCCAACAAACAGTAATCCCGGAACTTGATTCTGATCATCTCCCTGTCTTAATAACCTTTACCTCTACACCATATAATGTTCCCCCACCACCACGGCTAATTAAAGGACGCGTAGACTGTGAAAAATATCAAAAACAACTCGATTCTCTTCTTGTCAACCCTAGCAACATAAAAAATAGGCAGGACATCGACGCTAGCATAGATAACCTGACTGAATCGATTAAAAAAGCAATAGAACATTCAACGAGACCACTTACAACCCAAATTAAGCGCAATTACAACATTCCACCGACATATATAGTAGAACTGATTAAACAAAAAAGCAAAGTTCGAAGAGAATGGCAAAGAACAAGGGAACCACATCTTAAAAATATGCTAAACAACTTGTCACATACCATAAAACGAGAAATTGAAAAATATCGAATATATAATTACAATAAACACCTCGAAAGCCTAGAATCTAACAGCACCGACCTATGGAAAGCTACCAAGACCTTAACACGACAAGCCGATATTATTCCTACCCTAATAAGCCAAAACACTTACTATGCCTCAGACGAAGACAAATGTAATCATTTCGCAAGGCACCTTCAAACAGTGTTTACTCCGACAATTCATGATGAGAACCGGTCGACCGCACGCATAATTAATGCCTACATTGAAACACATGCACCTATAGTTGACGATTTCGATCAGCCAACATCTCCAAAAGAAATAGAAACCTATATTAAAGCTTTACCGATTAAGAAAGCACCGGGCCACGATCTCATCCCTAATGTAGCTCTGAAATATTTAACAAAAAAAGGACTCGCCTATCTGGCTACACTATTTAACTCATGTATGAAGACTGGATATTTCCCAAATAAATGGAAACTCGCCCATATATTAATGTTCTACAAACCGGGAAAAAATAAACACGAATGTAATAATTATCGACCTATAAGCCTGCTGCCAACCCTATCAAAGCTACTTGAGCGAGTATTAAGTAATCGATTGAATGCATCGCTGGATGAACTCCAAATAATTCCAACCATCCAATTTGGATTTAGAAAAGAACATTCTACCACTCAACAATTGCAGAGAATAACCGAGCTAGTGGAACAAGGATACGAAAACAAACAATTTACAGTGGCTGTATTCCTGGACATAACTCAGGCATTTGATAGGGTCTGGATAGACGGACTTAAATATAAAATCCTGAAAACCCAGATTCCACATTATCTAATCGCAAGCATCTTCTCGTTCTTAGAGAATCGAACATTTGCAGTTCGCATTAACGCATCCATCTCTAGTATCAAGGATATCCACGCTGGAGTTCCCCAGGGAAGTGTATTGGGGCCTACACTTTTCAACTTGTTCATTCACGATATCCCCATTCCCAACATGAGCGAACTTGCTTTATTTGCTGACGACACAGCTATTATCACTCAGCACAACAACCTCCATACGGCGATCAATCAACTCCAATCAGCCATCGATATTCTAAGCCCATGGCTTAGGAAATGGTGCATCTCACTAAACCTTACAAAATGCGTTGCCAAGATATTTACCCTCAAACGAATTACGGATCATTCGAAATTGCAAATATTCGGGGGCGACATACCATGGGATTCTAGAACTGGAGCAGTTAAATACCTAGGAGTGTATATGGACAAGAGATTAACCTGGAGCCAGCACATAAATAATAAACTAAATCTAGCCTATGCAAGATTTAAACAATTATTTCCTTTAATTAGCAGAAACTCTCCTTTACGTAAAGAATGTACCATTTTATTGTACAAAACACTTCTTAGGCCTATTCTAACGTATGCTTGTCCTGTATGGATTACGACGTCGAAAAGAAATATGAAAAAACTACAAGTATTCCAAAACAAAGTTCTCCGCATTGCCATCAACTCTCCGTGGTTTGTAAGGAATGAACAAATACACAAGGAACTTGGTTTAGATACTATGGAGCAGTTTGTTAGAAGATTAACAAAAAATTTTATCACGAATACCAAAAAGAGTAGCAATGAAATCGTGCGACAGTTATGCCAGAAAAATATCCACACGCGGCTTAAACGCCAGCTACCGCAAGATATGGTAGACTAAGTCATCAATAGTGATTAAGTTAGAGGACACCCATTTCTCCGTGTTAATACACATATAATGATATATAATATAAAATATTATCAATACCATGTATAACATTGTATGATGTTGATCTGGTGTACTAAATAAAAAAAAAAGTGTGTAAAAATATAATTTTTGAATGTTTATTTTTCGATTACTTTGCAGAATTTAATGCTTTTAATTCACAATAAAAAGAAATTATCTCATTATTATACATATACATTCAAAAATGCTCTAACGATTAATAAATATATAAATACATAAATGGGGCCTGCGCCCGCTATTGCTAGGTCTATCGTATTCAATTTACCACCATTTTTAGGCATATTACGTTGGTCCATTCCGTTCTGTTACACACAACCGAGGCGACGGTGAAATGCATGCAAACGCAAATGCCGTGTCACCGTAACCCCTATTCACTCAATCAGGGACATCGCGTCTGCAATTTTCGTGACGGACACGTCGTTCTTCTTTATTATATAAAAGATTGAAAAGTAGGTTGGTCATGTATAAAATGAAGCTGATAGTATGTTACTTTTACGCAATCTACCTTTATTACGGTGAATAATAATTGCTAATCCAATACGCAAACGGCAGACAAGAATAAATTAATTAAAACGAATTAACCACATTTTAGATTCTTGGTTATGACTTCAAACCTATGTAGAATTGAAATTATGTGCTCCCTTTTGATATTAACATTTCTATACAAGGGACATCAACTCAAAATACATATTAGAAAAACATTACAAAATACACTATGCAGTAAGCTAAGTCAGGTTAGGATAACGTCGATAATTCTATTTTTAGAAAAAATTACCGTTCCACTATTAAACTTCAGCTTTAGAAAATTTTGTTTGTGAATTATAATATTACCAAATTTTTAATTCCTGTTACGATAACGGAAGAATTGGATTCACCCCAAAAATTGAGTTTTGAACAGATCTTCACGTTTTAGAATCCCCTAAACCCAAAAACAAATTTTTGTTTATTGGTCTGTCTGTCTGTGTTTCTGTCTGTCTGTGTGCATGACTGTGTGTCTGTCTGTGAACAGAATATCTCAAAAACGAAAAGAAATATGGCGTTGAAACTCATACATAAGTTTTGTGTACTACCTAGATGCGACAGCAAGCTTTTGAAGAAAATCGCATAACCGGAAGTATGGTGTTTACTCTTGCGATTTTTCGCTTTTTTTCGATTTTTTGAAAACCAGATCTAACGATTATTTGTTTGAAACTTTACATTTTTATTACATTTTTAATGTGTATTGATGTGAAATAGGTGATTTTCCAGTTGCATACCTCTGAAATGGGTTTCTTTTGTTTTCTTTCCTATATTAAAGCTTAAAATTTCAGAGAAAAATGTGTCTCTTGAACTACCGCTCTATTTTGTAGTTTCTCTAGAATTTGTAATTTTTTAAAATTTTTGGCAATTGCTTAAAAATTAAAAATCTAATTTTTGGTTAATTATAAGATCACTGTAAAAGGAAGTTGTGTGCGTGTATCGCATCAATTTTTTTCAATTGTTTTAAATTATTTTTTAAATTTGCTACTGTTTCTAAGTGTCACCTTATAATTCCACACTTCATCCAAAACACGGGTTTGTAAAAAAGTTGGAGAGGCTTAAATATAGATAACAATTATTATGACTTCCAAATAAGAGGCAATCTAAAAGTGACAATTGCAACAAAAAGTGCAAAAAACTCAAAATTCTATTTGTAAGTATTTTTCTTAAAAATTATCTCATCTTCGGAATAAAAAAATGGTTCTTAAAAACGAATTAGAGTTAGAAATTGAGGATTCCCATTTAAAACGCCAACCTCTACTCAAAAGGACCTAATTTTTCAGTAGCTAATCAAAAAACTGGTAGATTGCATTCCTCTCGATTTTTTCATTGTTTTTGTTACTTTGGTTATACCTTTTTATTTCTTAAATGATATGGATACTTATTAATTAAGTTCAGTATATTGAGAAATCTGTGCGTAATTTAAGTCAAATAAATGTTTTGTTCTAATTTAAATGTGTTCACAATAATTGTTCATGAAAACTGAAGAAATTAAATGTTAGGTATTCATGTTTTAAAAAATGGAAAAATAAAAGTTACTGACACAGTATAAAAGGTATATATATCTAAAGATGGAAGAACTGTTTGAACTGTATCGCTGAGCCATCTCCTTAATTCAAAAAACTGATAGGTTTGGTCCTGCCTCTTTCAAAAGCGTAAATCACCAAATATGCACACAGTAACAAATAAAATTCAGTTTCAGTGTAAAATCCATTTGTTTATGAAAAATATTGCAACTTTAGTAAGCCAAATATTTGAAGGAACGCTTTCCAGAAAAATAGAATAAGTAAGTATTATCTACTTTCCCAGCAATGATTGTATTGTAAAGAAAGATGACAAAACCTCTTTTTTGTGTTTCTCCTCGCAACCAAACCAATGTAATTGATACTAAAAAAAATTCTCTTTTTATATCAACTGTAATATTTTAACTTTTGTTCTGGTCAAGCTAATTTTAGCAAATTACTGTTTCTTAATTACTTGCTCTAAACGACAGCTCAGTAAGCTAAAGGTTCGTCTTACTTTTGAGTGAAATAGAATAAGAACTCTATAAACAGCATGCATTTATACAAATTATCTACATAGAATAGAACAATAAGCACTTCTTCTGATTGCTGGAAGCTGGTCGAACGCCTGACAGGGTAGAAAACCAATCCAACATCTCAAGAACCAGTGGTGTTACTGCCGGAACAGAATCCACCAAAACTAGACCATTGGTTTGCTTGCGGTATACTGTGATGGCGATTAAATGACACACGACAGAGCTTTTATCTGGTGCTTTGGTTTATATTTAACTAATACTCGCAGCTAGGAAAGCTGCGTACAAGACATATTTTATGTAGACCGGACCCCAGCTTACAACTGGCCGGCTGGTGTCGCGGAGTCTCAAAATGCACGAAGTTTTGTAGACGCTATTGTATTGTATTGGAAAGACTGTAGACTTTTTCTCTTAGCGGAAAAGTCGAAATTTGCTTGTTTATGGTGCTGGCAATAGGCCAAGGTTTGCCTTTTTTCGAATGGTATTGGCGGATTACGTAGGACATTTAGTTACGGAGTCATTATCCAGAGTTCGTGGTTGCTTTAGAATTTCAGCTGGGACAAGAGGTGCCTTTACCACGGAACATAGCTAACGAACCAGAAACTTTACTTTTACCAATGTACCTATCTAAATGATATGACTGTTTTGTTGTTAATAGGATGACGATTAGTGAACAAGATCTACTAATTATTCCTGTAATTTAGGTAAAATAATAAGGTGTATATGCATTTACATTTGATACTTAACTCCAGCAGAATTTTGCATTAAAACTGTTCGAGTAAATTTATTATTAAATATATACATATAGTATTTATTTAACCAACAACCAACAAGTGTGTTAATGAAGGCGATTAATAATCGAAACTGTTTTTGGCACGAACAAGCGATAGCGAATAAGTGCCTTTAATAGTTGAGATTATTAATTGCCCATTAACAAACGAGTTGATCACAACATTTTTTCGTTGACCGCAAAATCTTTTTTTGTGGCGAAAAATTTGATTAATACAACTAACCTCCATGCAAAATATCAAAATGTCAAAATCACAAAAACAATTAATTAATGAAAAAGAGTGTATTAATCAAAAACAGTGTATTAATAGATCTATTAATCAATCCTTTCTTTAAAAAACAGTTAATTAATGAAAAAAAGTGTATTAATCAAAAACAGTGTATTAATAAAAAAACAGTGTATTAATGACGTCTATTAATCCATCCTTTTTTAGGAAAAATAATTCATTAATATTGAAGTTAAAAAGCGGTCAACGAAAAATAAATATAACTCAAAAATTATAACTGATATTAAAAATATATTTATCTACGATAATGTAAAGAGCGTGTACGTTCTACACTGATTTTAGTGCAAAAAGTTAACTTTTATTACACTAGTGTTATAAAAATTTTATTGCACGCTAATTTGCTTTGAAAAGTATGTTCAAAAAAATTTTGCTCCAAAATGGAATAGATATTATTGCTAACATTACTACCTAGTATCAATTTGTCAATATGCTCCATAAATTTGTTCTCTACAGTATTGATGAAATTTCTAAATTCTTCTTGGGCATTTTTAGATTTCCAAAAATGTCATAATTTTTATTTGCATATGCTTTAAAGCAGCAAAAGAAATTATCTGCTTGCTGAATATGTTTCCTTGGCGAAATCCTCACATATTTGGCATGTGTGAATTTCCAATCATTTCTTGATTAAATATCCACAGACATAATTTAATGCATTCGCAGGAAGCAAGTTATTTCGATAATCTACGGTATTTACCTGTAATGCCTTTAAGGCATTGGAACTATTGCCATTAGACAATCGTATTTCGCTTCTCTTATGTGTTACACAATATCAGTTATTGTCATCATCAGCGAGTCAAAATCATCAACACAATTTGCATTAGATAAGTGCTGAAAGTAATGTAGACAGTACACATTTCCGTCTTTCTTTACTATATTCATTATTTTGGCATTTATATGGAAAATTTTGCAAGATTCATACTTGAGGAAACGGATTGCAATTCCAAGATACTATCCAGAAGGCGGGGCTAACGTGAAAATTTTCGCGCCGGCGCAAAGAAAATCTGCCTCTCGAAACTGCCCGAGTGTCGCTTCTGGTTCGTTAGCTCCAGTGTTGCCAGGTCTAGTAAAATTTCATTGGATCTAGTGATTTTTAGTCAATCTAGTGATTTAGTGATAACTTTTGCCAAAAGAGAATTATCTAGTGATTTTTTCCAGTCTATTTTATAAAAAAACCAAATAATAAAGCAAAAATTCCTTCGCCTCCTTCGCCGTTGTTGCAGATTACTACCTATTATTATTCCAATCTTAGAAATTAGTTTTCGCTGTGACGGACAGATGGCAGCTTGAGATTTGAAATGCTAGAGATCCTGTATGTAACTATATACAGGGACTCTATGGAATGCGAAGGTAAGTAAATTCCATGAATTACTTAACAGAAAATAGGTACTGTGACCACTGGGACTCAAGTGGATTCTCCGGTAATTTAATGATATGAATTGAAGATTGCAGGCTGAAGCTCCAAAGATTCACTTGCTTTATGCAAGAATAGCAACTGCTTTTAAATTATTGTTGAGTTATTACATCAAACCAGAGTATTTAAAAAACACGGATTTAAGCAAATTACAGTATAGAAATCCGTGTTTTAATTGAGCACTTGTACTTAGGTCCAAATATCACAATAGCGCTAGCAAATAATAGTTTAACAGATAGTGCAAAACATTTTTTCCGTTTGAAGTGTTTACATTTTTACACCGAAGCAGCGCATCAAATTTTTAAAAGATTTCCCTTTAATTCCCGTGAAGCTGTTATGCTTAAATCATTAAATTTTCTAAATCCTTCAATAGCTGCAAATGTTGATAGTCTCGACCCCTTAATTATAAATTTTCCTAATCTAAAAACGGATGTCAATGCTTTAGATCGAGAAATTTGATCGCTAAAATATTCTGTCATTAATTTTGAAATGGATGATTTAGAATTTTGGAAAGAAATTTTTAATTGTAAAAACTCCGACGGTAATTTTTTATATCCCCAACTTTCTCAGTTTGTGAGTATTTCAGTTCAATTAATTTAAATAAAACTAAACCAAGAAATAGATAAAGTAGGTACGACTTTGACTGGAATTCTTCATTCTAAAAACTTAATTTTGCCAGAAAACTGTTATGATTTTGTTATTACGGATGCAATAATAACAAATCATAATAACAAAATGTATGATTAAATTACATATTGTATAATTATTGTTATTTATACTTTTTATTATTATATTTTTAAACATTGTATCTTGTTCGTTATTTTGTTTATTTTTTATAATTGTTGTGAAAACTTTGATGTTGTTTCTCAATTTCCAGCGTTTTTCACGTTTAAATTAATCTACTGAATTTTTTGTCAATCTAGTGATTTTTTCCACCGCAAGCTAGTGACTTTTAGAATTTTGACCTGGCAACACTGGTTAGCTCTGTTCCGTGCCTTTACTATAGCGGTGGAGACCGCAGGACAGCCCCAAAACCCCATAGAGACGTGGGGCTACGACGTAAGCGGCAAGTATATTTTTCGTTGCAAGAAGTAGCTGAACTGCTACCCGCTACCCAGTGGATATCTAGATGAGCGCGTTAATGCTGCAGGACGGCTCATCATCAATGAGGCTAGGTGAACGTTATAAGGACGGCAGGATAGCTCATTACCAATTAGCAGCTTTTTGGGCGGGTAGATGCTTTCAGAACAAGCTGATCGCCGATTAGCAGCTAAGTCAGGTTAGGCTTCTAGGAGAAAGCCTGAGATTGGAGCTAGCAGAGTAATGTACTTAGTTGGATCGAGCAAAACGGGACTCGAAAAGCATATATTTATGCTTGTTGGGGGCCTTCTTTTGCTGCATGAGGCTGGCGACTGGAGCACCGGAGTCAACTTAACGTCCCCTCACGGGCTAAGTATTTCGATTATTTACCCGTCTAAAGCATCTATTCGATTTGCTATCTTCTGGTGCAGGGTTTTGGGGAACTGCATTATATCGTACATCCCCAGTGTTCCCGTACGTTTTGCGTTTATCAGAATTTGCTGTAAGTTGGAGGTCAAACACCAAATGTGACTGCAGTTGACTACGTGCACTTTCAAACGCACTCGTTGAGTTTTGTATTTAATTTAGGCGATACTAACGTCACACAACAACAATGGGTTTTCTTATTAATTTCAATATTATCATTAAGACTTCGTTGCACTTAATGCTCTATTTAGATGGAAGTTGTAGATTTAGTTCGAAAACGGCTGATTTTAAACAATACTTTCTCTTTGAATATAAGAGAAAATAAAAATAGACAGACGAGTACATTTAGTTTTGTAGTGACGTCCTGAAATCTAAACGTAAAGTTCCAGTATTATTGCTTTCCCAGAGATTCTTTTAAAAAGTTTAAAAAAGTATTCGTTTACAAAATACCTTTTGCAATATTTTAAAGCTGATCTCAAAATACAAGGTTTCAGAGTCAACCGTGTGGCTTCTAGAAGCTTATTACTTACTACATAAAACTTTTCAAATAAGTTAAATACACAAATAAAAAATATTGACCATTATTCTGTAGTACATCTTACAATTACAACAAGATTGCTTTGATATTTATTGGCTGTTTGACAATTTCCTTACAGGTTACAGAATCTAGATTGAGACGCGGTGAAAATCGGAACTAATGTTAGAATCCCAGTTTCGTATTGGTCACATATTTACATCTATCATATTGACATTAAATTGTTAACCTTATTTAAGCTAAATGACACAATAAATCAGAGGAGTACTCAACATTGCGGTATGGTGTATTATCAGTTCTTTAATGTTAAAAGGATTGCGGAAATGATGGTGTTAAATTGAACAACCAGGCTCTCCTAAACCTTCTATCCCAGCAACAGTAATTTTCACACTTTCAAACACAAAGAATCTCTCATATGACGTTAGTCACTGCGCAAACGAAATCCCTTACCGTTACTGATTACTTGTCATTTAAAATGTAACCAAACTTTGTATGTTTGACAACTTTCCACATATTGCCAATTCATTAAATATGATCAGAGCGCTTTGCATGACCTACCTTGAGAGTCAATAGTTTCTGTGACATGTAAGTTATTTTGGAACTGTTGACAATCCGTTGTTGTTTCCTGCCTATTTTAGAAATTTATTTGCAGTAATATACAGAAACGGTTTGTTAGTATTTTAGCACCCTAATGGCCGGTCTTATAAAGGTCACTAATCTGACGTTAACTTTAAATCGCTGTTAAAATAAACAAAAGCTCATCAAAACGTTGGCGCTTATCACATATTATTCATTACTAAACAAATTTTTATTGGCTTTTGTTAATTTTAACAGCGAATTAAAGTTAACGTCAGATTAGTGGTCTTTATAAGACTTCCCGTAAATATGTTCCATTTTACCAATTTTAACTGGTTCCTGTCAAATATAATTTCAATAATTATCCTAAT
Source organism: Agriotes lineatus (assembly GCA_940337035.1). Classification (NCBI taxonomy): domain Eukaryota; kingdom Metazoa; phylum Arthropoda; class Insecta; order Coleoptera; family Elateridae; genus Agriotes; species Agriotes lineatus. The sequence goes on along the minus strand of OW679198.1, from coordinate 155,412,236 downwards.
AGTGCCAAACGTCATATATAATATCGATGTATTCGGGTAAACATGTGGCGAAATATTTAGAAAAAGTAAATGCGTCCAGCTTCAATTATCCTTACTGTGACACAATAACCTACCAGTGCTGGTTTAAGCAGGGTTTTCCTCCACATTCGCTAGTCGCTGACGACTGCGACCGAGTAGCCACGACTAATTCGTCAGGATGTCTGCCTGTTTTCCTCCCGCAGCGGTTTACTGCTCTTCGCTCGCGACTAGTTACAGTTTATAAAATGAATATTAATAGAAAAACAATAATTTTAATGTTGCTAGTTTTATAGTTATATTTTTCTGACTTCAACAAGTTAAAATGTATTATTTAAAAACAATACTTCACAAACGCGATGCAAAAATATTCAAATTCGTCGACGAATAAGTCGCTTGTCTGCTCAAAAACATGTCAAGCGACTGGCGACTGGCGAGCGCCGAACGGATTTTGGTAGCAACGAATTAGTAGCAGCTAGGAAAACAGACCCGCTTAAATGCATTGTAGATGTCTCAACGAATTGGTCGCGGCTACTCGGTCGTGGTCGTCAGCGACTGGCGAATGTGGAGGAAAACGCTGCTTTTACGCAGTTTAGTAGCTGCCAGGCGTTATTTGATACCTAACCGACCACGACCGACGGGTGTATTCAATTGGAGTATTCAATACTGAACAAAAAGTTGTCTGGCGCTGGCTACGTTCAAGGATAATTAATCTATGACTTTAACACGGTCCTAGCCAACCACATTAGAAGCAAACGCTTTTAAAGAAAAATTAGGTAAAATGTTGATTAATAAGTTTATTAAATTTACACATCTGCTATTTGATTGAAATTTTCTTGCATTACAGATTATTACTTATAAGCAATTGTTTAATTACGTTTATCACTTCTAATTGATTGGTATGTTTGTAAAGGCCAAACCTGAGTGAAAATATGAGCAATTGGAAATTAAAATCATTAATTTTTGAATAAAATTACTAAAATGAGACCCATACAGCAGTTTGATGAATAAAGTAAAAATGTTAAAGCAGTCGCATAATGTTTCTATAGAAGCTTAGAAAATGTGACTTGACTAGAAATTTTAATTATATAATGCCAGAAGCCTTAGCATTATCAGAAACAAAGACATTAAAAAGGGCTGAGTACATGCGAAATACAAACAATATACAAGCAACAATCTGTGTAAATGTAGATTGCAGTTTATGTAACTCGATGCAGAACTTGCGGCTTGTTAGTCAGCCGCTGAATTAAATTTACACAACATTCTACGTGCGACGTATAAAATATGGCAGCTGGTGGATAAATACAAACCTGGTGACTAACTGTACACAAATTTTGTGATAACCGTTATAATAACATGTTGATGTGCGGGTTTCATTTTCGGGATTTTCTGAATTAGCTTTAAGGTAGTATTAGTGATTTTTATATTACTCAAGAAACGATCGCTGTAACAAAAGAAACTGTGACAATTATACCTCGGATAGCTTATTCTAGATATATACTCACATTGCAGAACCGGCCCTAAATATCAACAAATGTATCACTGTAGATCTGGGTACAAACAACTAACGTTTGGAGTACAATCTCGGTGCAAATACGTTATGTTCAGTCAGATCACAAGAAGTAAAGTGTAACCATAGCTACTGACGTGAAGTGGTACGATCATATTGCCCAATTTACTTTTGAATAATTAAATTATTCTAAAGTACTTACATTATTTTCAAAGTATTTGAATTACTTGTGGTAATTGAAATTACTTTCTTGTAATTTAATTACTAAATTACTGACCTCAATTGGGTATTAAATCTCCAGAACACAAAAATAAGATAAGGCCTTATTACGCTACGCAACTCGCAATTGGATATTCCTGAAACAATATAAATATAATTTATGATTTCATTTGACTATTAGTCGGATAACAGCTAATTTTGTGCAACATTTGCAATTCCAATAAAGTGTGCACGAGCAATACGAAAAATATTTAGTTCAGCCGCGTATGTTTTTCAATGGAATGTGCATGTTATATCTTATGTAGCAGGGTGTAGCAGTGCAGCTTGTTAATAATTATTGTGCAAGAAGTGAAAAATATGCCTGCGGTTAGTACTAAAGATTACATAATACAGATTGGTAAAAATATAATTTATTCTTTTCCATAACAATTAACAACTAGCTTAATTAGATGATATTTGTTCATGATAATGATTTATTAATATTTAAATTTGCTTGTTTTTAACGATATACTAGCACAGAGCTGTCTAAATACTACTAAAAATAAATATGCGACAACAATTTATATTAAAAGTAATTGAAAAATTACAATGTGGTGCAATTACAATTACCAAGTAATTGATAATTGAATAACTATTTTATTTGAATAATCGAAATCTCTAATAATTCAATTATTTTATTAGGCGGTAATTGGTAGTTAATAATTAATTGCCCTTTAAAAGCAATTTGCCCAGCTTTGTGTACAGAGCCAGGTTTCTCTCTTTTTAAAAACCTCCTGTTGTCTGCCATAATGCCTGTATTCCATCTTTCCTGTATAATACCTCTACTCCTGTTACTTTATGTTTTTATGGAATTTCTTTTGTTGTTCTTCGCTGATATGTCAATGCAAAAATTTAATTTTGATGATAATATTGCAACCTAAGCGAAGCATTTTGAACATATTTTGAACAATTTTCTAATAATTCTGTGACCTATGATTTCCCAGAGAGTTTTCCATTATACTTTTAAAAGCAATCCAGATTGCTCTTTCAACGTCAGTTATTGTAACTGGCAGTCTAAAACCAATTTTCTAATTTGGAAACCAATGGAGATAACCTCCTTAATTTTTGTGTCAGGAAAATCCAATACGTAACAAAATATGTCAGGACTGTGTATACACTTTCAAGTTGCCACACTAACACACAATGAAGGCTCATGGTGGATTTTACAGGAGTACTGAGACCAACTAACGAAAGTGCGACTTATATACTATTCGTGGTTGAGTGAACAATGCAAGCAAATCTCTACATGCTCAGACAAGTTTAAACAGGTGCAGTTTGTTGTATTTTTTGTGTGTTATAAGGATATTGCGGAAACAATAGCTAGGTTCACATTTGGGTATAATACCTAAGTAAAATGGACTTCAGTTTAGTAATAAGTGAAAATGCAAAAATAAACTGGCACATACTTTAACTCAAACCCAGATGCACTGTAAACCAGTGAAATTGATTATACAGCAGTTATATGGTGTTCGTATTTTGTAAAGGATGTAGGTATGGTTGAACGAATACAAAAAAGATTTACAAAGATATGACCAACTCTGAAACTACACAGCTATGAAGATCGCTTAAAACAACTGAATTTTTAAATGCTAAGTGCAAGACGATCAGGTGGTGATATGGTGGAAGTGTTCAAGGTGATAAGCAATCATTACAAGTGCAACCTAAACGCTTTAGTGCTAAGCCATAATATCAACACCGGAGGTTACAACTTTAAATTACAACATAGTGCATTACATAAACTACATAGCCAGAACTTTTTCACCAATCGTGTACAAAACCACTGGAACTCTACCGAAAGAAATTGTGTTAAGTCATTTTGCTGTTTTAGATGCTTAATTGCATTTCACGCCTTTAGGGCAACTTGTTGCTATGTTAAAACCATTTTCAATCTTTGCGCACAAGTACAATCTCACCTTCCGCACATTTGATTCAGGTCATTTTGGTATTTTAAATAGCCACCTAGGCTTTAGGGCAGCGTGCCCGTATGCTAAACCCTTTTAGTTCTTTATTTGGCTCCATCGCCTAATTCCAGAATCATGATTTCGCACATATTTGGCCCCAAACGCAGCATTTCTCGTCGGTTGGAGCTCCCCTCTGATGACGCTGTGGCAGCCGAGCGTATCGCCCGCAAGAATTCCGAATCTTCTAGAAAGCACGCCGTTGAGGCGTGATACCATTGGTGCCGGCATTAATTTGTTTCATTTTATCGCCCCGCGATTGGCTGCCGAGGTTTAGTCACGTGGGGACGCGACCAAGGTGACCTGTGCCAGCGCTTCCCTCTGGGCATTCAGCCGAGAGCCGTCGATCAAATAAGAGGTCGGATAGTGTGTGCGTTCGTGCGGCGCTTCCGCCCTTGGCGGGGGCGTCAGCCTTTTTCCCGGCGAGTGCTGCTTCCGCAAGTATGTGACAAACGGTTTCGCCTTAAGGGCAGTTGACCGCAGCCCGTTGCAGAGAACGCTCGTGTGGTGGTTGTGAGTGTGAGTTTCGAATTGTCTTCGGCGTAGCGTGGGTGTTCTTTGAGCCCAGTTCCTGCTTGCGTAAGTAAGGGGTCGTGCCCCCTTCATCTCGACCTCCGAGGATCTGTCCCGCAGAACGAAAGTGGCCCATTTCTCGTCGTCCCGTTGTACGCGTCCTGACGCGTCTCACGTCGCCATTATGGCGGATGTGCACTCATCCCTATAGCCGTCGAACATCGAAGGTACCTGCCACCTAAGACTGCAGCCTGTCGCAACTCAACTGTACCAGGCTCCCCAACCGCCTACATATTAAGGTATGTGTCTTTGAACTGATTACCGCTGTGAACGCGAGCGAGCCGTCACATCTCTGGTGCCTACAGGCACTGTCGTCATATTTGTCCATGTTGCGAGTGCTAATTTGATCTTTGCTGTTCGCTGCATAAGGCGTCGCGCCAGCATATTTGTGCATTCATTCAGAATTACAGACTGTCCATGTTGCGAGTGCTAATTTGTTCATTACTGTTCAACATCTGTCGCTAGGCTTAGAGCGCGCGCCAACTGGTGTTCTTAGTTATAATCTAGTTATAGATATAGGGCGACGCACTCTGCTGCCCCATTGTAACCCGTTAGTCAATACATGATTTGTTAGCTAAGGGAACTATTGTTTTGTTTCGACTTGTGCATGTTCTGTTTCAGATAAGCGCCCCCTTCATTGTACTGATTATTGTGCGACGGAACGAGGGAGCTTTGAGCGTACAGGTGGGTGAGACAGCTGCGTAGTCGCGGTCGGATTGACACCTAATTACAATCCTTGCATAAGGCAATCCCGAAATTGTTATTTGACCTTGCAATTCTTGAGTAATCCTATCGGCGGAGTATTTTGCGTGCTTCGCTCCCGTCTAACCGTCCAGGCCCGGTTAGCCGGGTTAAGACAGGCTTGGTGGCGCCCTCATGATTTCGACATACCCTATATATATATTATGCCGCAACACGCTTACCCAGAACGTATCGTGTGACTCACGCCCGACTCCCTGAGCGTTCCAGCCGTGGCCTATTAGCCTATTTCGAACCGATTTCAGGGCAAGTGTGCCAGTTTTTCAGGACTGATTCCGTGGTGCGATGCTCACCTTGGGTGGGTGTCGTAAAGTTCTTTTAATACCGTAACAGGCTAATTTTGGCTATCCCAACGTGTGGGCCTGTTTTTTTTCTGATATTCTTCTTCTCGTTAAGCCCCTTCGTTGTGCGTCTTAATTTTGGCGCCCAACGTCGTAATTTCGAAGTGGTATGGACTGGTAAACCGTTTTTTTTTCTTAGTAGAATATTTTACCGAGCTTCTTTTCTTGTTTTCTATTTGTCTTTTCCTGTTTTCTTCTGTTTTCTATGTCTTTTTTTGTCTTTTCCTGTTCTTATTTTATTTTCATTAGTTTTCTTGACCGTGTATATGTTTTTTTTTAGTTGTCATTTGTCTTTACGTTTCTTTTCTTGTTTTCTATTTCTAGTTTTGTGTTTTCTTGTTGTTTATCGCCTTTTCGAGTTTTCTTTTTGTGTTTTTCCATGTTTTTTCATATTTTGAGTATCTTTCTCGTCATTTTTACCGTCGTTTCTTGTTTTTCTTAGCCAGTTCATACTACCGAGATCTCTCGTTGCATTTAATGCAGATTTTATCCCGTATTAGTCGGATTTAGTACCAGATGTTGATGAGTGAAGGTACCGACCTTGTTTTTTAAGTCTTTTCGAAGGCTTAGTTGGGAGTTTCGATTCCCTGTCGCTTACATTGTTTAGCCTTGGGCTAAGTTGACACTTTTGTTGTACCGAACTGACGTTTATCGATTTTGACGTTCACGTTAGCGAGGTTTATCGATTTTGACGTTGATGATTACCGATTTTGACATTTTTTTTCTCTATCGTTTGGTGTTGTACCGCGTTGATTCTTGGTAAGCAGGTTGGAATTCTTTTTCACCTTCATGACCGTGTTTTGGTTTGTTGATAAGTTTTGGTGTGCTGTTGGTGTGCTTGGGGAAATTCGCTCGTGCGGTTATTACGTCCCTCAGGCCATCTTCTTAGTTGGTTTGACGTAGTTATTTTCGTTGGCCTTTATCTCATACTCATTATTATCATGTATCGCCCAACCTTGTTTACCGACTTCTTCGTGGACACCCCTAACAGTCATAGTAGTGTTTTGTACACTTTCCGTTAGCATTTAACGAGCTTTTGCCGCTGGTCGGAATAATTCGTATTTGTTGACGTTTTGTTGTCATTTATCGTACCCTTTTTGTCTGATGACGTCATGTTGTCAAGTATCGTGTTCTTTGTGAACAGTTTCGTAAAGCTTCTGAGCTTTGTGTGGCGGTAATGGCCTGCTGTCCGCATGAGGTTTCTTAAGTGTAAAGTGTTTGAGTATTTAAAGGTTTTTGACTTTTTTTTTGTAGTGATGCCCTGTTGTTTTCGTGGCCTAACGCTCTTTTACCGTACCGTTGGCCGTCGCCATTTTCAACCACCTGTGTGGGATTACATAAAGAGAGCGTGTTTCTGGTCATTTTGTTTCGTGCGGACCCTGTCGTCGTAAGGTAGTCCCTTTGGGCCGCATGGAGTTCTGAAAAGGATTTATTGGGCATGCGTCATCGAACGCCTACACCCTTGGAGACTTGGTTCTTCGTGATTTTCTTTTGGTGTTCGGTGTTGGAGTCATTTTCGAGCTCGCGCTTTGCGGTTTAATAGTCGACTTGGCTCCGGCAGCGGCATTGATTGAGGATTTCGGTGGACTGAGTTTTTCCTATTACTGATCATGACTATTTTTGACAGTTTCTGTCACAACCATTTCCTTTTTTTTTATGGTTCATCCTCTTCTCTTGGGTACCCATACCAGTTGTGGGATCCACACAATGCGCCGATCTCGTGACGCGCAGCGTGCCCTCTTCAGGTAACCCTTGGGTGGGATTTTGGACTTCCATTTCTATACCCCCCCCCTTCCCTGTGTTCTTTTGGAACGGTTGGTCGGAAGTGTCCACAGGTGTAAGACTTGTTTGTACCCGATTTCGACAAAATTTACGTATTTTCTACTGGCGTATCCAGTCTTTCTTCTTCCTCTTCTCTCTTCCCACTTTTGCACCCTATCTGGTGGCCAGTGTGCGTAATCCCTTTGGGGGTGCACTCTATCGTATCAAATGTTTTTTTTGTTTCGTTCGTTTTTCGTTGTTGCGTTTTCGTTTGAGTTCTCGTTACGTTGTCGCAAAATCCCTCGTTGTTTTATAAGAGACTTCGGGGAACTCTCTTTCAAGTAAGGGGAGTGTTAAGTCATTTTGCTGTTTTAGATGCTTAATTGCATTTCACGCCTTTAGGGCAACTTGTTGCTATGTTAAAACCATTTTCAATCTTTGCGCACAAGTACAATCTCACCTTCCGCACATTTGATTCAGGTCATTTTGGTATTTTAAATAGCCACCTAGGCTTTAGGGCAGCGCGCCCGTATGCTAAACCCTTTTAGTTCTTTATTTGGCTCCATCGCCTAATTCCAGAATCATGATTTCGCACATATTTGGCCCCAAACGCAGCATTTCTCGTCGGTTGGAGCTCCCCTCTGATGGCGCTGTGGCAGCCGAGCGTATCGCCCGCAAGAATTCCGAATCTTCTAGAAAGCACGCCGTTGAGGCGTGATACCATTGGTGCCGGCATTAATTTGTTTCATTTTATCGCCCCGCGATTGGCTGCCGAGGTTTAGTCACGTGGGGACGCGACCAAGGTGACCTGTGCCAGCGCTTCCCTCTGGGCATTCAGCCGAGAGCCGTCGATCAAATAAGAGGTCGGATAGTGTGTGCGTTCGTGCGGCGCTTCCGCCCTTGGCGGGGGCGTCAGCCTTTTTCCCGGCGAGTGCTGCTTCCGCAAGTATGTGACAAACGGTTTCGCCTTAAGGGCAGTTGACCGCAGCCCGTTGCAGAGAACGCTCGTGTGGTGGTTGTGAGTGTGAGTTTCGAATTGTCTTCGGCGTAGCGTGGGTGTTCTTTGAGCCCAGTTCCTGCTTCCGTAAGTAAGGGGTCGTGCTCCCTTCATCTCGACCTCCGAGGATCTGTCCCGCAGAACGAAAGTGGCCCATTTCTCGTCGTCCCGTTGTACTCATCCCTATAGCCGTCGAACATCGAAGGTACCTGCCACCTAAGACTGCAGCCTGTCGCAACTCAACTGTACCAGGCTCCCCAACCGCCTACATATTAAGGTATGTGTCTTTGAACTGATTACCGCTGTGAACGCGAGCGAGCCGTCACATCTCTGGTGCCTACAGGCACTGTCGTCATATTTGTCCATGTTGCGAGTGCTAATTTGATCTTTGCTGTTCGCTGCATAAGGCGTCGCGCCAGCATATTTGTGCATTCATTCAGAATTACAGACTGTCCATGTTGCGAGTGCTAATTTGTTCATTACTGTTCAACATCTGTCGCTAGGCTTAGAGCGCGCGCCAACTGGTGTTCTTAGTTATAATCTAGTTATAGATATAGGGCGACGCACTCTGCTGTCCCATTGTAACCCGTTAGTCAATACATGATTTGTTAGCTAAGGGAACTATTGTTTTGTTTCGACTTGTGCATGTTCTGTTTCAGATAAGCGCCCCCTTCATTGTACTGATTATTGTGCGACGGAACGAGGGAGCTTTGAGCGTACAGGTGGGTGAGACAGCTGCGTAGTCGCGGTCGGATTGACACCTAATTACAATCCTTGCATAAGGCAATCCCGAAATTGTTATTTGACCTTGCAATTCTTGAGTAATCCTATCGGCGGAGTATTTTGCGTGCTTCGCTCCCGTCTAACCGTCCAGGCCCTGTTAGCCGGGTTAAGACAGGCTTGGTGGCGCCCTCATGATTTCGACATACCCTATATATATATTATGCCGCAACACGCTTGCCCAGAACGTATCGTGTGACTCACGCCCGACTCCCTGAGCGTTCCAGCCGTGGCCTATTAGCCTATTTCGAACCGATTTCAGGGCAAGTGTGCCAGTTTTTCAGGACTGATTCCGTGGTGCGATGCTCACCTTGGGTGGGTGTCGTAAAGTTCTTTTAATACCGTAACAATTGTTAACGCTAAATCCCTAAATAACTTTAAAAGCACATATGACAATGATTTAAGAAATCCTATATCTTAGTATGTACTGTAAAAAGAATCTATAATACAAAGGAATCAAAAATAAACTTTATCGTGGGAGGCATTGAAATCAATAAAACTTGCATATGTAGCATGCTTTTTGTTGACATACAACTGTCATTTTTTTAAGTTTAAAAACTACTTTCGACGCATTTTTTAACTTATCCATGCATTGTTTTAATATCACCTATCAGTTTAATCTATAAATTTTATATAAATACATATTTTTGCATATTTGTGTAATCTATTAGGTTGCATTAAAGTCACATGAACTAATAATATACTAAATTGCAGTTCAAATGTAACATTATAAAATGCAATGTAAACAGTGGGCACATATTGCATGGCCCCACGCCTCATCAATTTTATTTTTGATCGCTCTATACTTATATATGTACAAGTGCTGTTATACTTGATAATAGTATTATCGGCTACGCCGCCTACTTCTTACAATAATAATAATAATATGCCGTGTTAGCTAATTCGGACTATCCAATCTATTTAATTTGCTAATGTCGAGCAGTAGCAAGGAGTCGATTTATAATAATGTTAAAGCTTAAATGAGTTAAACATGCTCATCGGCTCGTCATGATTATTGTGGTTTCTCAACTTTGCCCTATTACTTCCGTCTCCTAAAACACGAAGAAACTATTGCAATCGCGAAAAAAATTACCTTCCGAGATTTTTTCTGGAAGACGAACAGGTTTTCTCAATTCCGTCTGTCTGTCTATCTGCTTGTTGTCGATATAACTCAAAACTCCTTGTTAGAGGAAGACGATATTTTGCATGCTGATTACATGTCAGCCTAGTATGAAACCGAGATTTCAGCCAATATATACAGGATACTTTAACTAAAGAATAGATAAAAGTATTACTTTACACATAGTTCAGGCTTTACCTTTGACAAAAGTGAGACCCAATAGATACGTAGTAATTGCTGTAAAAAGCAAAAATCGGCAACAATAAGCTGTTCAATGTAATGCAGCGATATGAGGTACAGCTCCGTGACAGGATGCGATCGACCGGTGCGCTGCTTGCGGCCTGCTTGCTTCCCGTAAGAGAGGTCTTCCAGAAGCGCTGAAATCGCGCAGAGTTTGAATCTCGTCTGCAATACCTTTTTAATTTGTAAATTGAATTGAATTAGGTACGTTAAAATATGTTTACCCCCAGTTGCCTTTGATTTTCAAAATATTTAGTGTCACAATTTCGCTTGCGAGGAAAGTTCTGAATAAATCCCTTTACACTTTTATTTTATTCTTACACCATAAAAGTTGATTATTTGCGTTGATATCAAGATAGGGCAATATATACTTAGAGCCTTTGGGAGAATTAAGAAAGCAATATTAATAAAAAATTATATTGTACCTACTCTACTGTAATAAAACATTCGACTATCATAGGGTACAAGAAAGAGTTGATCTCAAAATCTAAAAAGAGTGAGAGATGCATGAACAACCCTGTTGCACTACAACCTTAATTAATTTTGGTGAAAATTATAATTAGGAGATTTAAGCCACATCAAATATTAAAATTTCAATTAAAGCATGACTTTTTTTAAATAAATTAAGTAAATGTTGTGTCGTAACATATTTTAATCAATTAATTTAATAATACGTTTCGCCATTTTTGATGGCTTCATCAGTTATAATTTAGTAATATTTAATAAAAGAATTTTTTTTTACAGAATAACTTCATGGATGTTTTATATTTCTACAATTCTCGTTTCTGCAACAAATAATTTTCACTTATAATACCATGAGTAGTCAAAGTTATGTCGACTATTTTTGCGGTGGTGTCACGAATGTCCATTGCGCTTTGGTACGATTAGGACGAGTGCGATAGCAATGGACATGAGTAGTGATACCACCGGAAAAATAATTTACTTAACTTTGACTAAGAATGGTATTCGAGGGACTATTTAATGAACCAAACTACTTTTTCAAATTAGTTTTCAGTAAATCTAGCAACAAACTACGCAATTTCTATAGTAACAGAACACTAATATTGACTTTTTCTAATAAAAATCGCATTTGTTAAAACTAGTCACTTGAATACCTTCTAGGAAGATATATCCACTGATATTTTTTTGATTGGTCAAGAAACGTCAGAATTCTGGATTTTCATTGGTCACTTTTTGACAGATGATAGGTGAATTGAATAGTCTAATTAATATGATTGGCAAAAATCTCTCTTAACTTTAATGCCGGCCTGTATAGTCGTGTTTAAATGCAAGTTTCAAATTTTCTTCAGTCTGTGCATTTCCGATAGGAACGTAAATAAAAGTAACCTTGCATTCTTTTATTTATTTATTTATTTATTTATTTATTTATCAACAATTCTCAGCATTCCATCATGTGCCGTTCACAGCTGTACCTTTACTTTCATGTTAATTATGATAAATTCTTAATTAAATACTCAAACTCTTAGATTTTAAACAGTTATCAATTTTCAAAATGTTAAAAATATAATAAAACGTATTTTATTTCATTAAACGTAATGTTTTAACTAATGACCTAATTTTTTATTCGTTTCGCTAACCTATTGTTTACTAAATATTACTAAATTATAACTGATGAAGCCGTCAAAAATAGCGAAATGTATTATTAAATTAATTGATTAAAATATGTTATGACAAAAAGACTTTTATTTAATTTATTTTCAAAAGTCATGGTTTAATTGAAATTTTAATATTTAATTTGGCTTAAATCTCCTAATTTACTTTTCATTAAATAATTATTGAAATGGTAAATTTCTGCGTTTAACTAATATTAATTAATTTTGGGCATTTAAGACTAGCAAGATTTTTTCTTAATGTAATCTAAGCATAAAGCGCTCATTTAAGTTCAAACGCCGAAAAAGCACAGAGATCGCTGAAAATTGCGTACCCCTCAAGTCAAAGGAGATATTAGATCGTTCTTTCAACAGTGACGCCTCAACACCGATGGCGCATTTTACAACAACGCAAAGATGCGTCTTCAGAGAGACAATCTAGGCATTTCTAGTTTAATGATCTTAATAAATGCTTTTACTTGTAAACTGTAACAGCGTACCCCAGAAGCACAATAAGATATTGATTTTCTTGTTTCAGGTTTTGCTAATGGTATCTATTAATAAGCGACAGTCACAATAACAATTTCTTCCATTCTTTCGGAGGCAATTGCGAAAATCTGTCTCGAGTGCAATGTTTGCTTGTATCATATTGTAACTCTGTGTAGAATGGCAGTAATAAAAGCAATGACTCAATGCTGAATTTTTTACTGCTTCGTTCAAGTACATCGTTTTGTTTCTGCTACCACATTATTAGTTCTCTTTGTCTTGCTAGCTGACCCCTTCAAGTTGGAACAGGTCCGGTAATAGTACATTACGCACCGAGATGTAATAGTAATTTGCGCTCCAAGTAGAGGTAAGTGAATTTTTCTGTCTGAGGTCGTTTTTGTGGACCGAAGCGGAACTGAGATCCATAATACGACCTAAGACAGAAAAGAAACTTACCTACTCGTTGCGCATTACGTTTTTCTCACTACGAAGAGGTTAATTCTTATTTAATCCGACATAATAATTTTCATTGCTTGCTTGCTTGCTTGCCTCCTTGCTTGTTTGACGCCACTTTGAGAGCGCACCCGTGGGCCGAATTGGCTGATTGTGGTGTCAATCGACTCAGGGCGACGCAAGTAAGCCAGCTTTTCAAATTTTTATAAGTGGCTTTTTTATGTGGATTAGCTAACCTCAAAACTAAATCGACACACAAAATGGATCACTCTTGTACAAATTGCATTAAATAAATTACTTCGCACCCAATTTGGGTTCCTTCGGGGATCCAACCATCTCAAAGGGGGCCCTCGGGGATCCGCCCCTCTCCAAGGGACCCTCGGGTCTCCGCCCCTCTCCAAGGGGGCCCTCGGGGCTCCACCGTTCCCCAAGAGGGTCATCAAGGCTCTTCCCCTCTCCAAGGGGGCCCTCAGGAATCTACCCCTTTCTAAGGGGGCTCTCGGGGATCCACTCCTCTCCAAGGGGGCCCTCGGGAATCCGTCCCTCTCCAAGAGGCCCTCGGGTCTCCGCCCATCTCCAAGGGGGCCGTCGGGGTTCACCCCTTTCTTAAGAAAACGAATGATGGTTATATTTAAAAAAAAGCCAAAATTTTTACTAAAGAAGAGTTGGAAAGGTTTCTCGTTTCTTAATACTAGTAAATATGTGTATAAACGTCCATCTGTGGAAAATTACCTTCTACGGAAAATAGTTTTTTCTGTCCTTAAATACGGTTCATTTGTATTGATTTGATCTGTTGCTAAGGTAGCTGTATATTAAACTTTCCATTCGATTGTATTTTTTAACAATGTAATGTCACTTTACCCATTTGGTAGTGATAAAAATGTTTTATTTAGAAGGTTAAGGTCGATTGCGGTTTCCTCCTATATTCACCTCTGGTTGTGCTTGTTGCCCACGGTTGGTTCTCATAAATTTGGTTTTCTGGTTGTTGACTTGGAGACCGCATTGTTGGCCCATTGGTTGCATTAGATTGTATATTTCTTCTATGTCCTCTGTTCTTCTGCCTAGGATACATACGTCATCCACAAAGGCTATTATTTGGTGTCTTCTTGTGTAGATTGTTGCCCCCGGATTTATGTGTGTTTCTCGAATTATTCGTTCCAGTACCAGATTGAATAAAACAGGCTAGAGAACGTCGCCTAGTTTCACCCCTCTTTTGACATGGAATTCACTGGATAGTTTGTTTCCAATTTTGCATCTACACTTGATTTTTGCCATTGTCGCTTTAATTAGTCGAACATATTTACTGGGTATTCCCAGATGGTATAGCGTTTCCCAAATTTATTTGTGATATATGCTATCATAGGCCTTTTTATAGTCGATGTATAGCTGAGCAATGTCGATATCAAATTCCCAGCATTTCTGTAGGATTTGTCTTAATGTGAAGATTTGGTCCGCGGTAGATCGTTCTTTCCTGAACCCCGCTTGGTACTCTCCAATCAGTTTTTCTGCTAGGGGGGTTGTTCTTGCATTTATAACGTGAGTGAATACTTTATACGTCCCATTCAGTAAGCATATACCTCTGTAGTTGCCGCATTCCAGTTTGTCACCTTGCTTGTGTATTGGGCACAACAGTGCGTATTTCCATTCCTGTGGGATTTCTTCCTTTTGCCATATATATAGGAGGAAAACGCTTCCAAACAGTACATGAATTTAAATACCTCGAATATATATTAAGTGATTCGAACAGCATGCAGAGAGAGATTGAAGCCCGAATCAATGCTGGCAACCGATGCCTGTACGGTCTAATAAGTATTATGAAATCTAAACATGTATCTAGGAATTGTAAACTCAGATTGTACAAATCATTAATTAGACCGGTCGTGTGCTATGGATGTGAAAGTTGGACACTAACAAGAAGGAGCCAGGAACTACTGAATAGGTTCGAGCAAAAGGTGTTGCGAATGATTCTTGGACCTATTCTTGATAGGGAACTAAACCAATGGCGACCAAGAATGAACCACGAAGTAGCAAGACTAAATGGGGAACAAGACATGGTAGGGTGGATCAAAAGACACAGAATCAGATTGCTGGGACACGTATGGAGGATGCCTGAGACAAGAATTGCGAGAAGAGTGCTCACAAACGATCCTGAGGGACGACGACCTAGAGGGACACCGCGCGGTAGATGGAAGGATAATGTGGAAAATGATTTGAAACAACTTGGAATGCGAAATTGGACTGCCCAAGCAAGAAACAGGGAGAGGTGGAAGGCTGTTGTAGAAGAATTCAAGGTTCTACAAGACCCTAGACTTGTGTGTGTGTGTGTGTAAGGTCGATTGCCGAGACCCAGAGCGCAGAGATGATCTATAGCTTCAGCTGTATTAAAGACTGATTTGACAGTTTTTGGAAACTGACGTTAAGTAAATAATAATATATACAAGGTGGCGTAAATCCGTTGCTATGATGGCAGTCGAGAAATGACTACGCAAACGCTTTCATGGCAACCCACTTTCCGACCGGTTGGAAAGTAAAAGTTGGTAATAGCTTATTTTCTAACTTCTAAGAATCAGTAATAACGTTATTACATATATGGTTGCGATTGAAAAATATTTATTACGGTTCTGCAAGACAGTATTATTTTTTATACCGTAAAGTTCAATTTTCCGGGCTAAAATTACTTTTGTAAATATAAAAATACGGTACAGTATTAAATAAAAACATATTATTTCATAAGGAGCAGAATTGAAGCTTTAACCCATTAACGCCCAGCGTCTTATTTAAAAAACAATATGTGTAGGATTTTTTATGGTCACTTCGGGATAATTGATTAGTTCCGGTTATGTAAAGGGTTAAAAGTCGATGAACAAGGGTTTATCGAGCCCTACTTAGATTGTGATTATATGTGTAGTTTTGTATTTGTCGCACCATAAGTTTGTTTTAGTGATTTCGTGTAAACCACACCACATAACTAAATATTTTTGGTTTTTTAGCATGCTGTAAGATCAAGTTATATATGAACGTTATGCTCAACATGATTGACTTTTAGAAAACACGGTATTTGGGTGAGGGGAAAAAAGTGGTATTGGTGCTAGTGACCCGCATTATTGATATGTCTGTCGTAAATGCATTTCTTTTATACCAAAATACTCATGGCAAAAAATCAATTTTTATAAAGGATTTCAGAAAAGCGCTAGCAGTGAAATACCTAAAGCTTGAACACGAATCCCAAAAGGTTTACCGCTTAGTTTTCTTTCCTTCGACATCCAAACCTACGGTTTTTGATGATGTTCGGTACGATGAAAAAGGTCATTTTCGAAAATGTTGAAAGCAACGACATTAGCACTATCCAAATTGCTCTAGCAAGCCTAAGATATTTTGCAGCATGCATGTGTACCGTTATATTATGCAGTGCTTTTTTTCCAAGAATTTTTTTTTGTTTCTATAATTTTTTTAAATGTTTTATTTTTTCTTGCCAATGCTTTTTGTTCTTCCTATGGCAGTTATAATTACTTTTGTTTAGTTAGTTATTGAGAAATATGCCATTTTCTCATTTTTCGAGTTTTATTTTTATTAACACAAATAATATGCACACATTCTCCCAGAGTCCTATTTATAGGACAGCACTTTTTGAAAAAACCGGAGTACCATTTTAATTTTTATTAATGCTATTGTTTTCAGGGGGTTTCAAAAACAACATATTCAGTTTTTACAAAATGTTTCCAACAAAAATTAATTTGGGCGTTAACGGGTTAAGTGTAGAGGCTGATAGCTTGGTTGTCGAACGTAGTGAGGAAGTCAAACAAGACAAATCCCATAAAGCCATTTTTGTTCCGAAGAACATATATAGTTTCATTTTAAACAATACCTAAATTGCAAAAAGTAGCGAAATAACGGTCACGTTTTCAGTAATAAATTTTGACCTATAACAATATCAGTTATTTTAAATCAGGAATATTCCTTTCGTGCCATTTGCTTGTCTTATTTAAACTAGGCAAATATTCCTTTATCCAGCGTCTCAAAAATTGATCAACAAGTACTTCCGAAATTTTCTATTGCTTTCAAATATTTACTTCCCCAAATTTTTCTAAACTCGTTAGACTACTGGTTGCACCAATAAGAAACTGAATAAGTGTGACACTTTCTGGGCGCGTGAGTGAGTTACCGCTCACGTCAAGCACTTTCACGCTTGCTTTAAACGCTCACGTTCACGCACGTTCACGCTCACGTTCATTCATGTTCACGGCGTGACAGGCCACCCACAACGTGACACGCAGCTTTTATTTCAAAATTTAAATTCAGATGGAACAGAATGTTCAAATGTAAAACCAATGAAAAAAACTCGTCTTCTTCTTCTTTCTTCTTTGGTCCGTTATCTGGCGGTCCGCAACGAATACGCTGCTGTCGGTGCCGCTGGGTCTCGAACTCCATTCACGATTTGTTTCCATTCTTGACGATTTTTGGCGACGTCTCGGGCATTGATAACCGATAATCGCTGATTCTTTAAGTCGCCCTCGATATTCTTTAGCCAAATTTTCTTCGGTGCCGATCGCTAAATTCTCCAGTGTGCCGGACGGTCTCGCCAAAGAAGTTTACATGGCAAACGGTTATTATCCATTCGGCGTTTCTGTATTTCTTCTGCTATCAGTGTTTGTTGATCACATCTTTCCCTAATTGTTTCGTTTCGAAGGCGGTCGCTAAGCGAGACACCGAGAATCTGCCTCAAGCATCGCATTTGGAAGACCTCGAGCATGCCAAGCTTCGGTTTGAGCAATTTCCACGTTTCCGACCCATAAAGAAGGATAGGAAGGATCAGCGTCCGCTATAAACGTACTTTCGTTTTGATAGTAATATTCGTTCTTTTCCATATGCACCATTTGAGCGAGGCGAATGTCACTGTTGCCTGCCCGATGCGGCTGTAAACGTCGGCCGTCGATGCCAAATATTTGAACATTGGAACCTGCTCAATTTAGGTTCCATCAAAGTGAACGCTGGCTTTCGATCCGTCCGTTGTGAGCACTTTGGTCTTATCCGCATTTATTCTTAATCCGTATGACTGGGCGAAACGGGAGATGTCGTACAAGATGTCCGTAGCTTCGGCGTCCGTGTCAGCGAAGACGGCGCTGTCGTTGGCGAACATTAAATCGGTTAAGGAGTTGATGTCGTCGTACCCTACTCCACGTCGTCCATCGAACGCTTTCCTCATAATTGCATCGAACACCACGTTGAAAAGTAACGGCGAGGTGACGTCTCCTTGTCGAACTCCAGTTTGAACCGGGAACTCTTCGGACAAGTCGTTTCGGACACGAATGGTACTGGTCGAGCCGGTGTATGATGCTTGAAGAAGTTGAATGATTTTCAACGGCACGTGTTCGGTCTTTAGGGCACTCCACAAGCTGTTCCAGTCGATGCAGTCGAAAGCGGATTTGAAATCGATGAAGACGACGACTGTTCGCTTTCCACACCGTATTCTTTCTTCCGTTAGCTGGCGCAGCTGATCGATACCTCTTCGATGTGGTCTAAATCCTGCTTGCTCTTCTCGACTCGTTTGTTCTAGATGTTTTTGTAGCCTCAATTGTATGATTTTAGTAAATACTTTGCCGACGATCGAAAGGAGGCAAATACCGCGATAATTCTTGCATTCCCGACTGTCCCCTTTATTTGGCACAACGATTGCTTTCTTCCACGCCGGTGGGATACGGTCGGAATGCCAAATATGCGTTATAAGAAGTTGAAGTTGTTGTAGTAGAACGTCACCTCCAGCTTTGATCATCTCAGTGGTAACTTGGTCTATTCCTGGCGCTTTACCGTTTTTTTAGCGATTTTATTTATTTATTCATTTATTTATTTATTTACTTATTTATTACCCTAACAGCTTACGCTAATTACAAGGATGTAACTTAAAAATTAATCAATAACAAATTATCATAATTAGCCGTTAATGCAAACATGTAAAATAATTAGGATTTCCTGAATAAACCAAATTAAAAGACTATATAATTCTAAATTTAAATGGAGATAACTAAAGTAACAATATAGTAAAACTAAGATCGTGTAGAAAAGGGGTTGCATAAAACTGTATGACCCAAGAAAAAATATATCAACCACCTAAAACTGCATACAACTAGAACTTACATAAAACTACGAGGATCTCAGGTTCAGCATATAAGGTGTACATTGAATATTCATATTATGAATATGTACTTTAATGTACTGTACTGGGATGCTAAATATTATTTTAGTCATATTTGTAATATTTTCTGATTTCCGATATAAAAATGTTATAGTTTAATGATTATACCACTCCCTCTAGCATCAACCAATGAAAAACGGTAAAATGCATAGTTACGCATGTACTAACTTTTGATAATGTACATAGCAACTGGCAATCACATACCTTCCTGATTAATAGATGATAATCACACGCCTTCACAAACATCACGTTACCTGCTGTCAGTACAATTGTCATAACAATCACATTAACTGTACATTTAATATTTAAAATACACTATTCAAACGTTGTTTATTGACTCGTTATATAAGCTAGCCGAATGCAACTCGTGTCTTCTCGATTATCAAATCATTTCTGTTTCCACTCGATATATTGTTTTAGGCAATCACGCTCGTCCTTCACTAGTTGCATTATACATGATAAGTCAATAATCTTAGCATGCACAGATAAGGTATGGAGAAAGTGAAATTTACATGAGGTATGTGAAACGTTATGTTAGTTCTGGTAGGTTTTGTTGGTACTTTCAATTTTAGCAATGATAGAAGGCAACTCTCATGTATTCTGTAATTCCATAGTTTATATCCGAAAATGAGTAATGACATATTTCTTCTATTCTCAAGACTTTGAATTTCAAACATATTTCTCAAATAAATTGATCTGATTATCTTATAATTGGGATAGACAGAACATTTTTTAAAGTACAAAAAATGTAAACATTTATTTTGATTTTTTTCAAGATCTTTGATTATTCCAACTGCATAAGGGAACCATACCATTGACGCATACTCCAGCTTCGGTCTAACCAATCGTGCGAAATATAATCTTTTTGGGCTTTCTATGTTTTTAAAGTTGTACGATTGTCTTATGATAAAACCTAATGACTTATAAGCACTTGACGTAATATTTTCTACGTGTCTTTTAAAACTTAACCCGGTATCATAAGTTACACCTAAATCCTTTATCAACTGTCTACGCTCCAGTACTTCTCCATTTACTTTGTAATCAAAGATGATTGAAGTTTTGGAACGTGAAAAAGTTAGAACTGAACACTTTGGTATGTTTAAAGAAAATTTATTTGTATAACTCCATTAGTATAGTTGATCAATGTCATATTGCAAACTTGCGCAATCAGCAACAATTTTGATAAACATTTTTAGATCATCGGCAAAAAGTAAAGATTTAGAGAAGGAAAAAACATCAGGCAGGTCGTTTATATATATTAAAAATAATAGGGATTCCAAGTTAGAGCCTTGAGGTACGCCCGAGTTAGGTGTGAACTTGCCTGACGTATTACGATCAAATTTAACTCTAAGTGATAGCGATTTTAAATAAGACGAAAACAAGGTTAACATACCGAAGGATAGCTTACATTCGGCAAGTTTCTTCAGTCGCATGTCATGATCCACTTTG
The DNA here is from genome assembly GCA_940337035.1 of Agriotes lineatus. Taxonomy (NCBI): domain Eukaryota; kingdom Metazoa; phylum Arthropoda; class Insecta; order Coleoptera; family Elateridae; genus Agriotes; species Agriotes lineatus. The sequence goes on along the minus strand of OW679198.1, from coordinate 155,391,736 downwards.
TCAAAGGCTTTTTGAAAATCTGTATAAACTACGTCTATTTGTTCTTTTTGTTCAAGTGCATCATATATATGATTAGTAAACCCGTGAAGATTTGTTACCGTGCTTTTTTTGTTGACGAAACTGTGCTTTGCTTTGTTTACAAGACATTCAACTTGAGAAAATAGCTTTGTATAAATTAAGTATTTGTTCAAATAACTTGGCTGGAGCTGAAAGTATTGCAATAGTACGATAATTGTTGACCGAAGCTTTGCATCCCGATTTGTGCAGTGGAATGATGATCGAATCTTTCCACTTTTCGGGGAATGTAGAATACTTGATAGCAGTGTTGAAAATGTGCAATAGTGGTTGCTCTAACCACTCGGAGCACCTTTTTAATACATATGGAGGAATCATATCTGAACCAGCTGCCTTTTTTTTGTTTCAAACGCCGAATGCCAAAACGCCGAACCGATAATTCGTCCAAAACGCCGACTGCCATTCCGCTGACTAGGCCCAAAGCGCAGACTGCTATTCTGCCGAAAGTGTCCAAAATGCCGAACGGTGTTTGTGACCAAAACGCCGAACAGTGTCCAAAACGCCGAACGACGCCAACTGACGTCACTTTGTTCGCGGGCTTGGCGTCGGAGCCGAATACAAATCGAAAATTGTATTTGGTCCAAAACGCCGACAGCAGACCTATTCGGCACTTTGGCCATTCGGCAAAATGAGGACTGTCCAAAACGCCGAACCGATAATTCATCCAAAACGCCGACTGCCATTCCGCCGACTATGTCCAAAACGCCGACTGCCATTCTGCCGACTAGGTCTAAAACCCCGACTGCCATTCTGTCGACTAGGGCCAAAACGCCGACTGCCATTCCGCCGACTAGGTCCAAAACGCCGACTCCCAATCTGCCGAGCGTGTCCAAAACGTCGAACGGCGCTGACCGTCGTCACATAGTTCGTGAGACCAGCGTCGGAGCCGAACGTGAATCGAAATTTATATTTAGCCGAAGATGGCGACTGCATATCTATTCGGCACTTTGGCCATTCGGCAAAATGGCCTAGAACGCTAGTACGAACCTCGCCCAAAACGCCGACCACGTTTTAAGTCGGCGGTTTGGCCGTTCGGCGAAATGTCTTGCAAGGTAATAGCACAGAAGAGAGATTATACAGAACGGACACTTACCGTCGGTACTTTTGATCTTCAGCTGCATGTTTCGATGAATTTGCAGTCGACGCGCGTTCTTAAGCTCCGCCCATTAGCAAGTATTCCACTGCACTATCTAGCAGTGCTAGCATGCGTTCTTAAAATATTCGCTATCGAATTAATATAAATGTGAAACAGAAATATACTAAATCAATAAGAAAAAACTTGACTTGCGCTTAGGTACATTTAAACTTTATTTTAACAGAAATAAAAGATCGGAACATAACGGTATATGTAAACATAATACGAGTACATGCTTAAAATATTACAGATATTACTGATGCGAAAGGGTGATTATTTTTAAATTCTTAGGTGTGGAATTACATGAATACAATTTTTATTGCATTGTTCCTTTGTTACTAATTTATTTTAGGAAACGATAACCTGCAAAACCAATAAACTATTTTAATTACAGTAATCTCAAAACTGCAAATAAAAGTACGTAAGAATCGGGTGTTCCAAAGGTGGTTCCCGTATAACCAAACCGATAAAGATCGCCCAGTCGGTAAAGAATATTTAAAGATGCGATGTAGATTACTCGATATAGATGTAATATTTATCGGAGCTATACTCTACTCTATGCTACAACTGTATAGATGAAATCTTTGCCGTATCTCTATGATATATGTACCTCTTACTTTTACAGTTTTATCTGTACCACATCTGTACCATAGCTTTATTCAAGCTATAACGCACCTGTACCGCAAGCACACATTTTATCTTTAGCGGATCTATCACAAATATATACTGGAAATCTATACAGTTTTATCTTTATCGTATCTGTAGTATATCTTTATTCAAGGTATATCGCGACTATATCGCAAGCAATAATTTGATCTATATCGTATCTGTAAAAAAATATATATTGTGTCGATACAGTTTGATCTTTACTATTGTAGCGTAAATCTAGACACTACCTGTATTCTACCTGCGCTTATCAATCACCAGCTGACCACGTAAATTGTGTGTGTTGTTTAAACGATGACGTTCTCCGATAGTTATAAAGTTTATCAATTCAGTGAAACTATGGAGATTTGTGTCCTTCCGACCGATTGGGTTAATAAGCAGGGAGAGGTATATTTTCATATAATTTGCTATTTGAGGTTATGATAATATTTATTTGTGATTTTTAGGTGCTGCAGCTGTCTGCAATACTGAGTTATTTTCGATACGGGCCGGATCGTTTACACCTATACCTAAACACAATTACAATGTGATGAACATAGAAAACTTGAACATGAACTAGGTACTTCATTCCCTTTACTAACACTAGCTTTTAATGCACCCAACGTCTCTATAATTATGTTGTCTGTTTTGTTGTAGTTGTAATGTCGTCGTTAAAATCTTTTTTCCACTTCATTTGTGTAAGCATGCAACTTTTTTTTACTTTCTTTTGGCATTACTACAATATTTATTAGCTTGTAGTAAAATTATTATAACCAACAATATAAAAATAACAAATGACTGTGCACCACTTCTTACTCACTGTAATTTATTGTAACCTATAAATTTATTATAACAGCCAACAGGTTACCAGCATATGTACCGCTGTTGTGTAAGTATGAATGCTATATTACTAAAACGTTGAATACTACTGCAAAACACCAGATCAGCCAAGTGGTTAAGACGTCAGACTCTCGTACCAGAGGTATCCAGTTCGAATCTCCGCGCCAGGGCAAGTATAAGTATAGCGCATTTTTAAAATCAAAAATTTATATAGAAGTATAATAAGCAGCTACGAAAACAATTGCAGGTGGGTTTATAAAATTACAAACAAAAAAATGTTCGCAAAATAGAGTATAAACTTTTTTTAAATTTATATACAGTTTGAACCTATACCGCATCTTAATGTGGACGATACAGTATCAGAATAGCATCTGTAGACAATCTATACAGGATCTTTGCAAAATCTATACCGTATCTTAACGGCAGCTTTATTGCATCTCTATTTGAAATATCTACCATCTGTATAGGATCTTTACAGGAAATATACATGGCGAGTAGCGACAACTATACTCATTCGATACGTATACCCTATCGTCGCTCTATCCATAGGGTAAAGACGGCCTGTATCGAATAAAGATTTAAGCACAGGCTCGATACAGGTTCTGTACTGCGTAGTTATACGGGTTAGTAACCTACAACTGTTTAACCTGAGTTATTGAAATTGATATTAAGTTCAAAAATTTAAAGAATGCAGATACACTTTCAAAATTTTACATAAAATGTACCTATAGGTGCACTTGTATTTATAAAAAAACGTATATCTACTATTTCATGTGGTAAATGAAACGATATTAACACATTTGCTATTAAAAAATTGTATTATTAATTCAAACAGAGTTGAACAGAAACGTGGTTGTTACATTTTTATAGTTCAATGTTGCTAATTACATTTACAAAAGCTGTGTTTACAAGTAATGAAATATTGCGAAAATCTCGCTCAACACTTCTACCTTTTTTTATGAATAAAAGTGTACATTATGTATAGTGTTTTATATTTGCTTTTATACTAATGGCTTTTGCCAGCGTAAACCCAAAATAAAAATGATACTTCTTACATGAATAAGAGTTTAAAATTCTTCACTGATAAGTCTTGGTGTTTGACGTTTAAATAATTCAGATTTGTCATATTTAAAGCAGAGAGATCATAGAATATTCCAAAAAAGTTAGAAATTCTAAGAAACTATAAATAATTGCGAATGTCATTTACCTGGTAGCATCTCGAGGAAAGCGAAAAAAACTTAGTTCATTATTAAGACTACGGTTGCTGTTGCAATTTAAAGCGGAGCACCAATCACCACCTTTCTTTTTCGAATTCATTTTTGCTGTTTTATAAAACCGATAAGAAGAGCACACAGTACACACTTGCTTCTTCAAGTGAAATAACTACATAACTTCAATACTACAAAATGCATTTCGTGGTGCAGTTTACATGCTAATGGGCGGAGCCTGCTGATCGGATTCGATGGTAGCCGAGTATCAGCCGAACCGTGAGTGTCTGTTCTGTATAATTTCTCTTCTGTGGTAATAGCTGTCATGACCAAAACGCCGACTGGATATACCAGCGGCCGTAAACAGTTTTGAAATTGCATTCTTGTAGATAACGTTGCAATCTGGTGGGTTTGTTTATTTGATTAACTGTTTCTCACTTCAGCACTAAAATTGAGAAAATGTTAGATGTTTCGATCAAACTAATTTATTAGTACCTATGCCTGGTGCGTATTCAATTTTACCTAAATAATTACAAACTCATTATCACAACATTAAAATATCTCCGAAAATGTACACAGTAGTCGTTCACTTTTCAATGCTCCCGATGGTACCTAGAAGCGCTTATTCATTATGGAAAACAAACTATTCATGACTTGTTACGGTATTAAAACAACTTTACGACACCCACCCAAGGTGAGCATCGCACCACGGAATCAGTCTTGGAAAACTGGCACACTTGCCCTGAGATTTGCTAAAAACAGGCTAAAGGCCACGGCTGGAACGCTCAGGGAGTCGGGCGTGAGTCACACGATACGTTCTGGGCAAGCGTGTTGAGGCATATATATAGGGTACGTCAAAATTATGAGGGCGCCACCAAGCCTGTCTTAACCCGGATAACCGGGCCTGGGCGGTTAGACGGGGGCGAAGTATTCAAGACACTCCGTCGATAGGGGTACTCGTGAATTATAAACTCACACAACGATTTCGTGATGGCAAAAATACTTAGATCATGAAGTGGGGTTTTTTCAGCCACGGCAATGTCACCACCAAGCTTACCTGCACGCTCTGATTTCACTGGCTCCACCGTACATTTATCTCCTCAATGATGGGCGCACGTTGAAATAGAACATGCACAAAGCGACCAAGAATAAAGCGTCTCTTAATTAGATAAGCGTCTATTATTCCATTCTTATATTGGGGCAGCAAAGCGTGCCGCAAACATTGCGTTAATTCTTATAAATAAGCATCAGCTGATGGGCGCACTACTGTTACTAAACAACACCCATAACTGTACAAAATCAAAAGCAGTTTGACATATGAGTGCCACAAAAGGAACGTTTGTTCATAAAAATGCTCACATGATAATTTGGGCAAACACAGCAAAGCCCAAGTGAGGGAAGTGATTAGATCAAAAATGAGCGAGCGACGCCACTTCGCGACAACAATTTAAGATGCGAAGGGTACGTTTTTAACGGTGCACAAGATTTCACATCAAGTTCGCGCACATGCAATTTTACCGAGACCAAACTGGCGTTGCCGCCTTACAGCACGTATGCCAAGAGTTTAGCAATTATTCACATGATTAAGCGCACAGCTCGCGCACGAGAAGTTAGTATGATTCAATGGTTACAAATACCTTAATTTTATTGGTGACGGCCCAAGAGATCGGCATGCGGTCCAGCTGGCGGGAAACAGGTTGCCTGTGGCAATTCATCCGCCGCTAAAACGGCCGACGTGTGAATGGTCTGGATGCGCCCAAAATGGCGACAAAGGCTGGCGCTTCAACAAACGCCGCTACGACGGCCAAACTAGCCCAAGTGATGTCCTACCTCAACGGAATCCTCGCACAACGAGCTAAAGGGAACACTCCCTTACGTGACGACGTAGAACCGGGCATGGAATTCCATCACACCTACGCCTTGGCGTAATAAGATCGCCGCTAACGACACACACACACCTCCCTTGTTCAATCACCTCAGTTGAACTGCCCAAGCAAGCAGCGTTACGACCCCCGCAGTGGCGTGAGCCAAAACGGCGTTACCACGTGACTCTCGACAGCCAATGGCGATGCGCCCAATAAAACAAATAAGTGCCGGTGACAAAGACAGCGCGAGGCCTCGCAGTCACACCAACAGCGTAAATTCTAGAAGGTTCAGAAATCCTGCGAGCGTTAACACCCGACTGTCAAAGTACCAACAAAAGGGTGCCCCGGATGACGAGAAATACTGCGCTTGAGGCCAAATATGTGCAAAATCATTATTACGGAATTAGGCGATAAAGCCAAATAAGTAACTAAAAGGGTTTAACATACGGGCACACTGCCCTAAAGTCTAGGTGGCTAATTAAAATACAAAATGACCTGACAGACTCATGGTTTGTAATTAATTCTGCAGCTACCAATCTGTCCACAATACCTGCTTTTGTATTTACAACTTCCTATTTAATGCTTATAATGGCTTCTATGGTACGTAGAATGACTATATTACCTAATTCGAGCATTTGCATTTGATTTTCAGTGCCTCTTTGCCTGTCTATTGTTGATTTTTTTGCAACTCCGGTCTTTACTTATTATTAACGTTTTGTTAATAAGTTTAAGATTTACTTAATTTTCCGAGAAATGAAATTATTATAGTATACTAATACCATCTATTTTTGTTTGGTTTCTTTTTTTTTACGGTTTCACATTTTTATGAAACAAAATAATTTCTATTAAATACTTAAAAATAACTAAATAAATCAAGTATCATAAAGACTGCACTTATCACGTCTCAACATTAGCAGTAAGTGTATCATATCAGCTCTTTCTGTGTTTCATTAAGATTATCAGTTTCCAGGTTGGTTACAAAAAGTGTAGCAGAAATAACACATTTTCATTATAAACTACTAGCAAAATGCCCTTTTATTGTACGGACAACAAACTTTTTTCTGAATCTTAAATCAATTCTATAGTGCCCCCCCCCCTCATTCTATAGATTAAACCCAAAAAAAACCTGTAAAACAATATTGTAGGTAAGAAAGAAATAATATTCTTCCCAAAAAAGTTCTCCATCACTCTTTTCTGCTTTACGTACCCCTAGAAGTGTGTATGTAATTGTCGTTCCTTTTGTATAGTTGCAGGATTAACAAACAGAATACGATTTAAAAAATCTGGTGTGATACACCCACACAACTTCATTTTACAGTGATCTTATAGCTAGCCAAAACATTTATTTTTAATTTTTAACCATTTGTCAAAAATTTTCAAAAATTACAAATTCTACAGAAACCGTAAAAAATAGTTAGTTGAAAAGACAAAGTTTTTCTAATAATCCGAATTAAAAAATGTAATAATATACGGGGTGTTCTATTTAAAATTTAAATTATTAAAAAAAAGAAACCCATTTTCGAGGTATTCAACTGGAAAATCATCTATCTCACAGCAATGCACATTAAAAATGTAATTTAAAAAAACTGAAAAATCACAAGAGTAAAGGCCATACTTCCGGTTATGCGATTTTCGTCAAAAGCTTACTGTCGCATCTAGATAGTAAACAAAACTTATATATAAAGTTTAAACGCATACCTCTTTTCGTTTTTTCCTATTTGAATGTTTGTATGTTTCCAAGCAGAATTGACCAGAATTAGAAACGTGTGTAAACCCTTCAGTCCTAAATACTTAATCATTTCTGGACTTATCTTGTCATGTCCAGAAGCTTTACTAACTTTTAAGTCAATATTGCTTGTTCTAATTATTTATTTTGCATGCTTTCCTATTTGACTCTGATATGTTGTTGATCACTTTCCGTTGTGTGATCTGCATCGCTATTATGTTGCCCAAGTATATCTTCAAAGTGCTGTCTCCAACGGGCCATGATCTCCGTGTCCTTAGTTAGTAATTTTTCCGGTTTTTTCTTCAATGACATTCAGAAGGAATGTTTTGCCTTTTCTGAAATTCTTAGTTATGTTCCTTTTACCCCCAAACTCTTCCAAACTTTGTTTCTTATCATTATTCACCATTATGTTTGTTTTTATTCAATGTTGTTTATAAAGCTCATAGTTTTCACTGCATTTTTTGTAAGGTAGCTGTGCCATAACTGTTTCTTTATCTTCAACTTTGATGGAATTTTACTTGATTACCAAGCCGTTTGTTTTGTATTTGTCTTAGTATGGTTTTTACACCACATACCTTTTCTGCTTCCGATATTTTTTTTTTAATTTTTGCCAAATAACTTCTGTTTTATCATCATATTTAACCCAGTCAACTTCGGACACTTCTATTTCTAAAAGGAACTGGTAGCTAAGTTGTACTTCCTCATATTTCAGTCTGCGAGACTGGATTGTTGTTACTGGTTTTATGCCTTTACCGCCCTGTATATTTATACATATTTGATTTTTTTTTCTAAGTTTTATAAATGCGTTGAATTTTTTGATTTCGTTTTAAAAGTTCTGGATTTATTCGATTTTTAATTAAAAAACACTTGTTTTCTATGGCACACTGGGTATGTATTGATGATATATGAGTGAATAAAAAAACGAATTATCTACTAAGGGCTAGTTTTACAAACCAGGGATAAATCTACCGGGAAATAAATACTCTAGAACAATTGCTGTAACAATGATAATTATACCTAGGATAGCTTATTCTGGGTATATACTTGCATTGTAGAACCGGCCCTAAACCATCTATTATTTTGGTATAAGACATGTGGGCCGTAGAAAATGCCCCATAAAACGCTAAAGACGGTTAAGCAATGCAAAATTAAGATCAATCCTTTTAACATTTCAAAAAGTTACGTGTCACAGCAGTAACCCAATAACGGGTAGCGGAAAAAAAGTCACAGGAAAAAAGTCACTGAATTAAAGTCATCGGAAAAAAATCACTCGGAAAATTTTCGTTCGTTTGTTTGTAATCGACAAGGTCTAGGCATGCAGACAACCAGGTACCTTAGACACCGACTGCTTTTGGTCATATGGTCCTACTTAGAATTTTACCGAGACTAAGGAGTTCCAACCCTAGCAAGGGATCTGTTACATGCTACACATCGTGGTAACATGGGACGCTCGGCTTTAATCACTTCCGAATGATGGCATTCTGTCACCAGAAAGGAAGTCACCGGAAAAACTTTCCTCGAAAGAAAAACACCCGGAAAAAGTCACCGAAAAGAAAGTCACCGGGAACAAAACTAATGGAGAAAAAGTTGTCGATACACACAACAAACACCGTCACCGTGTTTATTATTTTAAAAAATCCCTTACATTTTTCCCTCGTCTAAAAGAAGAAGGCAGTATTGTAATCGTGAAAACGCGCTCTCCGATATTTCTTCAGATCTTCACGTTTCAGGGTCCCTAGATGATAAAAAACATGTTTTTTCAATTCCGCCGTCTGTCATTCCGTCTGCCTGTTGGCCATACAGCTTTAAACTATTTGTTAGAGGTAAACGATATTTTGCATCTCATAAGCAAAATGAGGCAAGAACTAGCCGTAGATACTACAAAGATATTGCAAAGTGAAGCTGGTATACCAACTACCAGGAAAAGGCTTCGGCAATATGAGTATTTACAAGCCAGGTTACAATCTCTGTGCCAGGACTACGCCCAAGGAACCCCAAATATTCCCGGTTTTTTAAGCGCCATAAGCCACAATATTAGTCAGAGAATAAATTTAGATAAATATAATTGTTTTCTTAATTTTATTACTTACAGTATTGTATGTACTATTATGATACATAAAGTGGTATGGTCCATCATAGTAAAAAAAATTTTAAAAGAAATAAAGTTGGTATGTTGATACAATCAAATTTTTAAAAAATGTTGACTATTTCATATTGGTGATTGGAAGAATAGATAATGTTAATGTAAGACAAATATACTTGCTCTGCAATAATATAATTGTAGTATGTATACTTCAAATTAGGTAATTTAAGAAGTGGGCAGTAATAATCGTATCTAGATAAGGAGTTTTGTTTTAAAAACATAATCGAATAACAAAATTAGATTATGAACAGATGTATTTTGAAACATCCAGTAAAAATTAATAAAAACTTATAAATTTCGACTTTAATAATGTAAATAATTGGGCTGATACAAATAAAAAGGTATTTAACAAGTTTATAAACGAATATAAGTGAAAAGATAAAATAGAATAACGTGAGTAAACAATCAGTGAAAAGATTGTGGTATACAATTAAATTAACTACAAAGAAGAAGGAAACGACAACATTTGGATAGATTTGGATTTATTGAAGTAGTACAAGAAGTAATTAAGAGTCTTTGTTGGAGTTGGGAATTCTACTGAGGACTTGAATTGGTTTGCTGAGGTGTGCTGGCGTGGTTTGGTAGCTGTAGTGCAGGAGCTGTGGACAAATGGGGTTAATTTGGCAATTATCGGCTAGTTGAAGATTACCAGAGGGCTGAGTTCTGCAGCTGCATAATAGAAGTATCAGGAGTGAGGTTGGATCTGCAGGAGCCTGGAATTTTGACTTTTGGAAAGTTCTTTAGTTGATTGAAGATGCATTAAAGATAAACTGATATTGACCATGGCTGAGAATCATCAGGATCATTGGTGTTTGATGTGAGTAGCTGAAAAAGTGTAAGGAAGTCAGATTTGTGGTAGTTATATTTAATAAGTAATAAAGAAACAATTAATTGAGCAAAATAACTTAATAACAATACTTACTTTGGTTAAATAATTGTTGAATTGTAAAAGGAAAAGTATATTTGTCTATTTTGAAAGTATTGTGCTATTATACTGGTTAAAAGTCAAATTGACATTTAATATCATTCATTGAATTGAGAATTCATAAAAATTTTTTGAATATCTAAAAATAATAGACTTGATTAATGAACCCCGCCCTAACGAGAGTCTTAATTGTAATACGTAATTTTAAAATAGTAAAAAAGGTGTTTGCTTGTTATATTACATTAATGAGAGCTATTGCATATTTAAAAGTAATACAACTGTGGTGCTTATGGATTCCATATTTATGGTCGCCCAACGTGGTGCTTGCCTGCTGGCCATTTCAGTATAGTCAGTAGTAATACTGTAAGTACTTCGATATTATCTGGTTATATGTCGATAACTTGTTGCACAATTATAAAAGAGTGTCAATTTGTCAAATTAAATATACCGACCGCGTCAGCGGAAGGATTATTCTGTGCATGCCGGTGTTGGAAAAAGGCAACCCGACAGGAAAATGTTTCCTCGTCTACGAAAAATGTACTCAGCTCCAAGATATTGCTTACCTTGCAGAATTGGTTATTTTACTTAAAAATTATTCGCAAATACCTTTCACTTGGAAATTCAAATCAAACAGTAAATGTGAGAAGTCTATTAATAAAACATTATTATTATTATTATTATTATTATTGCTACAATTGCACTTAGAAGGTATCACGTTTGGTGATGTTTTGTGCTTCTGATCCACTAACAATGATTTAACGACAATTAGTCTAGCTTAAAGTGCACACAGATAGTTAAAAGGAAACACAGGTGCTAGTTTATTCTGAAAGCGTAACTGTTTAGCCGAAACTAGTTCAATGGAAAATAGATAATAATACTTTTTCGGGTGCTACTGCAACATAAATTCTCGTCCAGAAGATTGACGTTCCCCAACCTAGAAAAGAAATTGAGTCCGCTTCCATAGGGGTGTCATTGAAATCGATACAGCTACGTACTTAACTTGCATCCACCTATTAACGTTTATTCACTCATAGTGGCAAACACGTAGCACAGATAATAATACACATTGAACACACAGACTAAAAGGAAAATTTCTCGGCAGCATTTGGAGCTAAACGATATTCATTTTATTATTATCTAAGAAACAGCCCTAACAGTGACGACATCGTTACTGTGATTTATAAAACCTATTAGACTGCTCACAATTTTACCCGTATATTGATAATATTTACTGTCCTCGCTAAAAACAAAACCTCCGTCAAACGAACAAAATTAGAATAATACATAACATTAAATCATAATTATAAAAAGCACGTAAGCTCTAGCTGCCACGAACGAGGATATCAACGTGAAGAATCTACAAGCTCTGTTAAAGCCAGAAAATACATGAACTATAAAAAAATTAAGCATTAACAATACTGGCAACAAAGCAAATCGAGTCTGCAACTTTGAAAGAACGAAGTTCAGAGAACTTTAGCTTCCTGAAGATAATCTGGTGCAATAAGCGGATCTCCCTCAGAACTGGGGCACGATTAACCTACAAGGATAGTAGCCTGGATGCTAGAGATGTGAGTATTATTACTTGAACCACGAATGACGCAAAAAGTGTGTCAGGCTATTTTTATATTTTACCGATATGCCACCTGTTGGAGTAGTTTTGATGCAAAAATGACGAGTTTGTGACGTTAGCGCCGGCCGAAATCGTATTTTTACGCATTGGAATACGTTCGAATTTGACCGCCGCCAAAACTTCGTCACAAATTGTCCGAAAACATCGCCGAGGCACGAAGAAACAATCGAGGTGCGCAGACCACGCGAGCCGTCGCCGTTCAACGCATCCCTGCCTAAAATCCTGCACAAATTACGGCGTATGGTAATGTATAAATAGGAGGTATCGTACGTTGTTAGAAGGACTTGCATCCAGCGATCCGAACCAGCTTCCTGCCTGGGGCCCCCTGGGGCCCAAATCCTGGTCCCGTCCGAAGAACCTTTTGACTTTTAGTCCTAGAACCAATCTTTCCCAGAAATCCCCGAAAGATCAAAGTGGCCCATTGATTTTCAATGCCTGTGATCTCCGTCGAGCCTATTCAGGAGTTATCTTGTCTAAAATTCAGACGTGGATCATTGTTTATATATGCCTGTCTGGAATTTGGATACGTTTACTCTTCGAAACCGGTGTGGTCTAAAACTCGTACGTGGTTCGTTGTATATACGCCTGATAAGAGTCTTAGACCTCCTCGAAACCGCTTCCCGACAACATTCACGTAATTCAGTTAGAAAGCATTTTAAAAGCGAGGCCCTCCAGGTCTGTGCATAAAATTGAACAAAAATTGCGAGGTTAGCTTCAAGCTAAAAGTAATTCATGTAGCTTAAAGGAGGTTTTACTCACCTTGAATAACGTAATTAGAAAACCCCTAGTTATCACCTAGACACCCCTGGAATTTCAGTAACAGCTTTAAACGCAAATTTGGCTTAAAAGTCATTAGTTGACACGATATTTAATTCTACCGTCTTTTCACTTGTCACATAAGGTTTTGCATCACACGAGGTTTTGCGGGCACTGTAGAATAGCTTCGACGTAATGGGATTACGCCTTACATCAAGTCCAACCTCAACACCCCCGAAATAAAAGCAAATATAACTTTATTTCTAGCCCAAGATAAAAGTAAACAAACTTAACCTAGATTCTGTTTCCAGTTTAGCCGAGTAGAGGACGCTCTTCTAACTACGAATCCCTTCGTCCTGCCGCGGAGAAAGTACGAGAAGAATTATCGTGGCTCGCCAAACCCAGTAGGCGCCAGCCTGCCCGAAATATGTTAAAACCCAAATCTTTTATTTGAAAATACATAGAATATTTTAGTTATTATCTTAAACTGTAAATAGGTATATAAAATAAACCGCTTTGTTTGATGTGTACTTGATTGTATATTTGAGTTAACCAGACTGAACCCTGGCATCTGCTACCTGGCTGTAAAATTATATGTTGAAAATTTCCTTAACAATGGTAATTATTTATTGCACGAAAATAAGTAAATAATTAGCAAGTTCAGAGTGTTATAAGTTTGCCTGTGTATAGGTTCCTTTTCAGTCACATCAACTATTTGTCTCGTATAGCACTTCTGCGATTTGCATTTAAAGTTGACACGCACCCAACTCCGCACCGCTCTGGACTCTAGTCGTTGTCGTCGCAGCTGCAATTTGTTTCGTCCCTTTTACATCAATTTTAAAACGTAGCCCGTGGGAGCGAGCGAGATATCTTCCTTGAATAATTTGAGCTTCCATCGCTCTCTCTCGTTCGCGGCTTGCCCCGCCGTTGTCACGCCGGGCAAACTGCGATTGGATTGGCTGCAACTTTTGGCACTATAATACGCGTCTCGCGCGAAACTCGGCGTGGCGTCTCTTTTGGCATTAGTCAGTCTCCGGTCGTTACAGCAGACAGTCGTTATAGGGCTAGTTTGTCGCCCCATGCGCTTCGTGCGTGGGTGGGCGGCCGTGTTGTTGTATTTTGTTGATTGAGGGACTTCTCGACGAGCTTGTGGTGCCTTGTGTGTTGGTATAACCGCCAGTTTTGCATAATCTCATGGGGCCGTGAAAAGGCCTTTCTCACATAGCTGGGGATTCATATTGCAGAGCTGTAAAGGTCTTCGGTTTCGTCTGTTTCAATTGTCCCGAGGGGGACTTAATTCAGACCTTACCAGGTTGTTGGATTATCTTCAGGTGCCGCTAGACTCCCACGCCTCCGCAGTACGTTCGTTGCATTTAGTGAGGCCGCTAGCAGTCGTGACGCCATCGCTCGGCGGACGCATTCAGGTAGCGTGTGTAATTAGCATTAATAATCAAATTCATTCAACTGGTCAGGCTTAATTTATCTGCATTTACTTGCTAATGCAATGCCGCTGGGTCGATGCTATTGATAATCAAATTCCTGCAACTGTTCAGGCCTAATTTATATGTATTTACTTGCTAACACAGTGCCGCTTGGTCGAGGCCATTAATAATCCAATTTATTCAACTGTTCAGGCCTAATTAATATGATAATTTGCTGATTCATGACGGCCTACCAAGGCCTCTTGTAAAACTAAATGTATTCAGTTGTTCGCGCATAATTGCTGCGTTCTTTGTAAAAACATTACAAGCGTCGCTGAGGCCCCGGTGAACCAATTTCACGTCTTTGTTTTATTAGAATTAGAGTTAAAGCTTCTCCCAGCTGAGCTATATAGTTTAGTCCAGATATTACTGCTTCTACCTTTTGTGTATCATTAATTTACATGTGTGAGACTAATTGAACAGTATTTTGAACGAGGCCTTGTGATTTCCGACGAGTCTGTGCATGCCCGCTTTCAAGTTACTGTGTAAAGGTAAATGTACGGCAAAGCCTGAGTGTTTAAGCGCCACAGGTAAGTTGGCGACGCTTGCCGCTACAGCGTCGAGGTTTGTGAGGCGGAGCACTCGTATCACACCCCGTTTGGCCTTCAAGGTTCGGTTAAGCGTGGGTTTCCCGATTGAATCTTGTGGCGCCCATTTCCTTTGCAACACCCTATATGTATACAGTTGCGCTTGGCCTGTGGTGTACCGTCTCTAGGACCACGCCCATCTCCCTAAGCGTATTAAGCCGTGGCCTTTTAACCTGTTTGGTGAGATTTCCAGGGTAAGTGTCGACGTCTCCCGGTTTTGAGTAAGCATTTGGCACTCCCTCACTCGTAAGTGTCGTTAAAACAGTTTGATATTGTAACAAGTCCTGGGAACGCCTGACTCACGAAGATTGTCGCCAGCACGGCAGAGATGCGGGAATCTGGCGATGTTAACTGAAATCTTCAGGGGGCCACGTATTCAAAAGTGGCATGAATCAAATCTGATTTTTTTATTCTGTTGTTGGCGGACAATGAAACTCTCCAATCACTTCTGTCTAGCTTTTTTTGTTTGTCTGCCACTTAATACCTCCTTTTCAAAACGACAGTGACAAATAGCCTTCTCCAAGGAGGTAAACAGACCCGCCTGGGCCGCGGACATAAAATCGCGCTCATCAGAGCGCTAGTCCTCAGACTTCTTGTATCGAGTCGGGTGCGAAGCTGATGTGGGAAGGGAACCTTTGCTGGCACTTGATTATGCATAGAGATAGCTTGACTTTACTTACTCGCTTTTCCCTCTGTAGATGCGTGGGTAGTTATTTTAGACAGATTTTGCTTTTTATTCTTATTTTTACTGTACTTAGATATTCGTTAATTAAACGGGTAGAGGTGTGTTCCCGTTTAAGTCTCCACTTTTAAATGTCCTTCCTGTCTCCAATTTTTTTGTCCGTCTACTTTGTTTCCTGTAATTCCAAGATATAAAACTTATATTTTAAAGCACTCCTGTTTTAAAAGCGCTTATTGCATTCCAAGTAGGTACTTATTTGCAGACCTCTGTTCCTTAATCGTAGTCTTATTCTCGCTTACGTTGGGGCCTTTGCTTGGACTTCTATAACATGGATATTTTTAAGAGGTATTACTATCAACCGTACCCCAATCCTTCTCCTTTATCTGGTCTTGGGACTAGCTGAGTGTCGTAATACTGTGGTCACACCCTGGTAACTTCATTTAGAAATTTTAACTATTTACTTCTGCAGAACATGAAAATCCGTGACTTGGGGGAGAGACACCGTGGAGCTTAGGAGGCTTAGGAATCAAACCCTACAGGGGTGATTCTGATGCTAAAGTTCTGTAACAGTGCTTTTATAGTTCAGTTAAATTTACCTTGCCAATATCACTTACAGACATATAAGAAATGTCTCACTGTTGTAGTTTTGTAAATTTTGTTGTTAAAATAGACCAAAAAGGTATCCAATACAAATAACCAAAACTTGTATTCTAACCTTAAACGCCAAACCTATAAATAAACGCATGGTCATAAGGGGGTTTGGCTTTCCAACTTAAAGCTGACATAGACATTATAAAGCTCTAGTAAAATACATAAAATAGGGGCACTAAACGTGACGAGTGTTTGTAATTCCTATATAGCTTTCCTAGAATTTTGAATTAAAGCGAACTATCGACATACCCCACTTTCGAGTTCGTTTAGTGTTACCAAACTGAAACACCTGTTGCAAGGACGTAAGAAATTGGATTAGTGCAACTAAGCAACCTCAGCACTAGCTTTCAAACTTTTAGCTTGATTTTTTCACATAGTCAAACGACTAAGCACGACAGTTTTTTTTCAGAAAACCTAGTTAACTTAATTGATGTTGCTGTTGTTGAAAGCCGAAAATATTATTCTAGGATGTCTATCATAATTCATTTTAAACCTCCGACAATGCATTTTTTATGCTTCTAATGAAACGATATAATGTAATAGCTCTAAAATACAACTTGTGGCTCAAAAAAGTTAACTGATAAATGATCGCTATCCAGGGGTTCCAGTTTCAAAAGTGGGAGCAAGGCAATAAAGCAGCTGGAAGTTCAATATTGCGAACAATCTAAAACATTAATTTTAGTCAAATGTCAAACTAACGACAAAGTACTACGATACTATACAGGCAAAATTAATTTCACTTTCTTAGACATCGGAAGGCAGCTGCCCTAAATAAAATTGTTTAGCCGCTCAGATTTAATACTCCTTGGAATAACTTTGAGAACTATGTTGTAAATTCTCAACTTGAGAGCTTTATAACATAATAAATCTGTGTAATAACTTGTAAGCAGAGCACCGTCCAACTTTCAAGTTTGCGTTGATCCCAAGGTGTATGCAGTAGGAATGCGACGAAACGGTTTTACATATACGCGGTGGTTCATTAGAAAAATGAAAACATCTTTAATCGTTTGTCGGGTATGAAGTTAACGACAATACTTTAAGGAATTGAAATACGATGCGTCTGAAAGTCATAAAACATAAAAAATATGGAGAACATGTATTTAAAAATTTCGATTGGTTGTTAAAAAATATAAACTCAGTAGTGGAACTTTTATTATAATATGTATGTTAACCAAAACAATTAATAAAAGCGTCAATTAAAACAAGGTATTGCACCAGCTCTATTAAATAAATGAATTACACCTTCTTTAAATACCGCTCTGCGCTGACACCTTCGGGTCAGCCTCCAGAGACGATATCTGCCCCCTTACACCACGCATTCGAAGTTATAACCCAATATTCTTTCCCTGTTTGAAGCAGCCGTCTCGCAGACCGTGTAATTAATAGCGCCTGTGATCTCAAAGGTCAAGAAAACAACACCGCCGAAGGGCTGAATTGAGCTAGAACCTAACACGGCCGATCCTGAAGTGTTTTTCGCTCTCGAAAAACCCAGATCTGCTAAACAAATAACATAGTACGGCTCGTGCTTCGCCGTACACACATGTTAGTAACTCATGCCGGGTACTTATGAACTTAAAATCCAACTAACTTGTCTTGTCACCATAGTGCTCAGAGGACACAGTTATCACAATTATCGGTATTTCAACTCTCAAACATTTACCCTGTAAACATCATACTTGGTACTCAGAGGCCATCAACCTTGTCACTCCGCAATGCTCAGAGGTCTCTAACTAGACTTGTCATTCGGCAGTACTCAGAGAGTACTCTAGGCTTGTTACCTTGCTACTTGGTACTCAGAGGCCATCAACCTTGTCACTCCGCAATGCTCAGAGGTCTCTAACAATACTTGTCATTTGGAAGTACTCAGAAGGTACTCTAGGCTTGTTACCCTACTCCTTGGTACACGGAGGCCACAAACCTTGTCACTCCGAAATGCTCAGCGGTCTCTTACTCGACTTGTCATTTCGCAATGCTCAGAGGGTACTATGGCTTCTTACTCTACTACTAAACACATGCAATGTCGCAATTTTTTTTGCCGTACTTATCAAGCAAACAATAGCAATCAATCAAACTTTCAAACAACTAAGTAACTCCCTAACACGGGCCATTCCTGACTAGGTAGTACTTACGGAAAATAGAAAAAAAATACTCCGTTTCAGAAGAGCAGCTCCATTTCCTGTATGCCGCTGTGGTACCGTAACCATCGTGGAATGGATATGTCTTCAACCAATGGTAATTCTTTTTGAAATTGCTTCCACTCGTTCATTATTTCTGTGGCCACTAGTTGATCCCATGATTGCTGTTGTAACCAAAGTTGTTGAATTGGTAATTTGGCCTTTATTACAATTGGAGCTAACCATCCTAATGGGTCAAACAAGCGAGATATTTCTGATAAGGTTATCCTCTTTGTAGGATTTGTATCAGCTCGAAGACTGACCCGAAACTTAAATTCATCTGCCTTCGGACTGCAGTGTACTCCCAAGGTTTTCCTTGTTTCCCCTTCGTCGATCTCTAGTAAGTTCTTGTCCTGTAAGTTATCTGGTAATTCTTCAACAAGCGCTGCGCTGTTGCTTGCTCATTTTCTAAGGGTAAACCCTCCACTTTTCAACATATTGATTAGACTTACTTGGAGATGCGTTGCTTCTTCTATAGAGTCGGTTCCCGACATTAAATCATCCACGTAGAAGTCCTTGGTTGCTACTTCTGCAGCCATTGGGTATAGTTGTCTTTCATCTTCAGCTAGCTGCAACAGGATACGGATTGCCAGGTATGGTGCGGCTGTTGTCCCATAAGTTACAGTGGTAAGTTTAAACTCTTGAATAGGCTCGTCTAGAGAAAACCGCCACACTATCCTTTGGAGGTTCTGATCTCCTTCGGCTATCTTGATCTGACGATACATCTTTTCAATATCTGCTGAAAATACAAATTTGTGTTTTTTTCACCTTAGGAGAATTTGCTTCAAGTCTTGTTGCAATCTTGGTCCAGCAGTCATTAGCTGGTTTAAGCTGAGTCCAGTAGTGGTCTTCGCACTAGCATCAAAGACTACCCTTAACTTCGTGGTTGTGCTGTCTTCCTTTACTACCGCTTGATGAGGGATGAAGTAGGCTTGTCGTATATTGGCTTCTGGTTGAACGCGTTTCATATGTCCCAGTTCTAAGTATTCTTTCATGAATGTTTTGTATTCTTTACCTAGAACTTTATTTTCTTCTAACCGCTTCTCTAGTTGAAGGAACCGTGCGATTTCCTTTTTTCTCGAATCCCCAACCTTTTCTATTGGTTGCTTGAACGGAATTTTCACAGTATATGTACCATCAGCATTTTTCTGCTGGTTGCAGTTGCAAAATTCTTCGCATTCTTTCTCTTCATTGGACACCTTTTCTGGTACTACTTCTTCAATTTCCCAAAATTTTGTGAGTTGTTCATCTTCTGCAGCACATGCGACCATGCTAAGAATTTTCCTTTCTACTGATGGTGCTGTTGCATTCCCCGTGATGATCCATCCAAGTTCCGTGCTTTGAGCTAACAGGTCTCCGTTGAATTTTTGTACTCCTTCCACAATTATTTCCTTGTCGATGTCTGCTCCTAGGATAACGTCTAGGTCCAGGTTTATGGAATTGTGGATCAGCCAACACCATATCCTTACGGTCCTGAAGTTGATAGTTTTCAACTGGTTCTTCTGGAAGTGACTTGGTTAACTGTGGCAGTATCAGCATCTCGCATGTGGTTGTGTAGTTGCTTGGAAATCGTGGACGTAGATTTACAGTTATTTGTCCTCGGGCTGTACCTGCTCCTTTCTTGCCTAAACCATAAATTTGCGCTCTCACCTTTTCTTGTGGTAGACCAAGCGTTTCAGCTGCATATCTTGTAATAAATTATGCATGGGATGCGGAGTCTACTAGGGATCTGAGGTACTCCAAACTCCCCGACGATGTCTTGACTCTAATTAGGGCAGTTGCCAGCAAAACGTTGCGATGCTGTCTTCCTACTAGGCTTGCAACAATGTTTTCTTTCTCATTGGTTGCTGTCGCACGGGAAGTCGTCGCCGTGGTCTTAGGAAGTTGCTGCTGCTGCTTACTAAAATCTTCGTGCCGAAGCCAATGATGTTTTTTATTCCATACCTTGCATTTCCCTGGGCAAAAGTGTCTGTAGGCTTAGACAGTTAGAACAAAGTTTTTTACTCTGTATAAAGTCCCAACGTTCGGATACTTTTAGGTTGTTGAATTTTGGGCAAGATTTGATGCTGTGTGATCTTCTGCAGTGAAAGCACGATACGTCAGCCGTGTGGTACGTCTTCACTGCCCACCGATTCTGGTGACTTTCCCATGGTTTCCCAATTCCGTTTCTTCTGGGTTCGAGTTTGTTCCGTCTTTGTACAGCTTCCAGCGACTGAAATCTTGTTTCCAAAAAATTCAATAGCTGCTCGAATTTTTGCACCTCTCTTGGTGTCGTTAGTGACTGCTCATACAGTCTGTTGGTTTCCTTGTCCAACTTCCGTGTCACTATATGACACATGATAGGCCCCCATGTGGCCATTTCGATTCCTAACTTCACAATTGCTCTTAGGCATTCTACAGTCGTGTCATGTAGTTTCTTCATCCCCTCTGCAGATTCGTTCGACAGGGTTGCCTGGTTGACTATGTCATCCAAATACTTCGCAAGTAGCAGCCTGGTGTTGTCGTATCTGTCCCTTATAATGAACAATGCAGACTCGTAATAGGCTTCAGTTGCCTCCAGGTGTTGTCCTAACTTGCTGGCTTCCTCTCGTAACTGTGACTTCAAGTAATGCATTTCTTACGCCTTACTTAGTCGTGAATTTTCATGAACAATTCTTCGGAACATATCATGAAAGCTAGGCCATTCTTCGTAGGTCCCTTCAAAAACTGGAATTTTGAGAGTAGGCAACACTATATTCGCATGGCTGTGTTCCTTGACACTTTGAACCTCTTAATCCTGGATGTGTTGGTACAGGACCTCAATTATTTCGTTAAGCATCTTCTTGGTCTCACGGAACTCCTTGTCGTCGTAGCTACCGTGAGATAGTATCTCCTGGTTTAGAGCTCTGATGTCATCCCAATCATCTTTAAAATTCTTAATGTTGTATTTACAATACCTTTTACTGCATTCCTCATTCAACCTATTCCAGACTTCCTGAATGTCGCTCTCGAGTGAATTCACCTTGATCTGTAGCCTTCTTATTCGAAACTGTCCCTCCTTGCCAGCAACTGTGGTCGTGTCCTCTTTTGGCGCTACTAGCTGCTGCGAACTTTCACCTAGTGTGGCTAGATTTTCTTCGCACTTGTCGAGCAGGGCAACCCCTTCATTGTAAACGTCTTTGGTTTGCTGAAAAAAATTGTTTTTAAAATAAGGGTGTTCTTCCTCGACTTCCTTCGCCAGGTCTGAATGGTTGGCCTAAAATTTTTCCCAAAGTTATTTTAGGGTGGATCTGCGAGCGGTGATATATGCTGCATTTTTTCTTGATGGGCCATTCTTCTTCACGTTGAGAATCTGCGTGCGAATGGATTCTGCTAAATCTTTTTGGGCTTTGAAAATCTCCCGTCGCTGCGCCATCGTAAAGGTCTTGTTCGAAGAGGGCTGGTACGTTTAAGGGATTATTGGACCAAATGCTACGGGCAGGAAAGTTTAAAGGCTCGAAGGATCAGATGCTAGGGGCTGGAACTTTTAAAGGATCGAAAGACCAAATGGTAGGTGCTGGAACGTTTTAATGGATCGAAGGACCAAATGTTCAGGGTGGAGGTTATAGTGGACTGTATGATTTTAATTTGGAAATTACAGGATACGTCTTAGGGGTGCAGGAATTAAAGAGGGGTTGCAAACCAACGGTCTCGTGCAGTCTCACACGAGATGATTTGATAGACTTATTTTCCGTGGTTGCAGAGGTTCGGTGAATACAGACAGATGTTAAAACTGTATTGTTTATGGAATAGAAAAGTTTCTATTTATATACATAATACTATGACGTAAATTACAAGGTTCAGTTTATTTGCCCTAATTGTGCTCGCATATGCACTTGCGTGTTCAATTTCATAACAAACAGATAGCAACTTGGCATAATTGCAGTTTATTCACCGGGTCATTCAACCAATGCTAACAAGAAACGCTGACTGCTTTGTTGTAATTTCCGCATATAACAGCCAGCTTACGAAATGTATGCATTTTTAATTTTAAAAGTTAAAATTATGTTTTGGTTCCTAAAGATATAGGAAATTTGTACTATATTTTTTCTTAACAAGCAGCACTGGACTAGCGAACGGAGAGATGCAATTCACTGGTAATTTCTCGCACTTGCTGTCGTTCTACTACGGGCAAACGATATGAATGGTAAGAAACAAATCGGTCAAAATTTAACTTTATAGCCATTTCGCCGCAGGTTGCACTACAAACCTTATTGCTATTTGTGAACATTTCCAACTGTGCGTCAAGTAGATCTAATAGGCACTGATGCTCGCCACCCTGAAGAGTACATCCTATTTCAAACTCAGGTGAATTAGAAGCCACACAATCGTGAGATATAGCGTCATTCAGTACGATATGAAAATCGAGTTCCAGCGTGACACCCTCACAAGAAACAATCAAAATTGTGTGCGTCAAGGTAAAAGTATTACTCGGCTCTAATTCCTGCAATGCGACATGACACGGAGTCCAATGAGCTTCAACCTGTTTAGCTATTTTTTCGGTTATCAGGGAGCAATCCGCGCCGGAATCTACTAAGCAATACACAAGTAAATATGTTCTTAATTAACACAAGCGTAAAAGGAGTTGTAAAATTCCTCCAACACACATTTACATTAAGCCTAATACCTTTTGTAACCCTTTCTTTGGCCCAACAGGACGCAACGTCGTGTCCGCATTTAACGCAAAAACACCTTTTTCTATAGAATATAACAACTTGTTCTTTAATAGCTACTGCTTGAAGTTAAGGTTCCAACTCTTAGTGCATTACTAAGGTGATGGGTTCTATCATTTTTGTTCGACTTTACTTTCGTTAAATTTGATAAAAAAACAAAGCTTTACTTAATTATCCAGTTCCGAAAAATGTAAAACAAGTTCGGCAGTTAATGGACTTAGTTAGCTATTTTCGCCATTATTTTAAAGAATTGCTACATTAACAGCCCCGCCTCCTCAACAGTTTTAACAAAAAAAAAAAGAATTCTACACGGCAGAACGGCCAGAATTAAAATCTTAACAAATATGTTAACGACCCGACCTGTACTCTGGATTTTGATCCTAATCAAAAACCGAATTGTATACAGATATGCTAGCAGCATCGGTTATGGGGCAATTCTTAACAATTAAGTTTATTTAAATACTTTTCAACACAATCCTTCATGTTCGTCCGTAATATAGTCATCATATAAGAACACTAATTACTGTTAAAGTTACTAAACCCAGATAACTTAAGACCAGCATTACGTTTTCGAGGTAACGCAATTTGTAGATCCAGTTTTAAATTTTCCTAGTTACGATCGGAAGGATTTCGTTCCTCATACCAACATCTAACAGAACTTATAAAACATGCCAATCTCATCACAGCATCCCGATCAGATTAACCAAATTCACCTTTTAATTTCGCAATATTAGCAATCCGAGTATTTCTTAACTTAAGTACTTAGCTTAAATCCATCCCAATATCTTCCTTCTAGGCTCCAACCATCAAACCATCCTCGAGCGTCGCCTTTCAAAACTTTTCCCGGCTACAGCTACCTGTTCGCGGGAAGACCAGCGAAATTTCTCGGCCAGCTGTTGAAATTCAACACAGCACCAACTAGAGTCCGTATCTTCAGGATCGAAATTCGGGCCGAGCCCGGCACTTCCCGCAAACAAAGAAAACTATCCGTTAAAGCATCCCTTGATTCCATCACGATTACAATTCACTTTCATGTGAAACGCGAGCCAATTCCACTTCTGATGTTAACGAAAACAATTAATAAAAACGTCAATTAAAACAAGGTATCGCACCAGCTCTTTTAAATAAATGGGTCAGCCTCCGGAAACGAAATCTGCCCGCTTACACCACGCCTTCGAAATTATAACCCAATATTCTTTCCCTGTTTTAAGCAGCCGTCTGGCAGACCGTGTAATTAATAGCGCCTGTGATCTCAAAGGTCAAGAAAACAACACCACCGAAGGGCAGAATTCAACTAGAACCTAACATGTATAATACAATAATGTCCGGCTTCGAACTGTCAAAGTCAAGTTACTGAACAGTTGTAAACTTTATAGCGAAAAACCTTGGAGAAAATAAGGTTCTCCAAAATTGAATGTACGAATTTTAGAGTTTTGAAAATTAATTGTAAAAATCATGTACATATTACTATAGTCGCTCACTTAACCTTTTGCTTGGCAGATGACAAGACACAATTAGATGTCCGTGACAGAAATTCTCGGTATGTGAACACAACTGTACCCAATTCTAAAAGTTTACATTGTCTAAACTTGTTTTCCAACCTTCTTAGAAATTGGTTGGCTAAAGGAAAGGCTTAAATAGAATTTACCCTTTAAGCCGTAGGCGTCGCCATCTTTTCTTTGGGAGCACCTGGTATTTGCATTAATCTATGTATTTTTCTACCGGCAGGTCTTTCTCGGTGCTCTCAGCTTTGTGCTTTCTTCGATGATCAGACCGTTATACGGAGTAACCTCCTAAGTGTTTTACATTTGTCTTATGGCCATGAATACACTGCTTGTCTGAAGACATATTTAAGGCCCCGGCGCCACTGTCCGACTTAAGTTCTTGGATAACACAGGGTCAGGTTTTTGGTTTACCACCTTATCTACGAATGGCGTCACTGTACTTCAGAGATAAGTGTCTCTAACTATACAAGTTTCCTCCAAACCACCAGGTGCTTAAAATACCAACAATGATTCCTTGAACTTAGTTATTATTTTGAAGCGATAAATGTTTAATTCATTCGCTTATTATCAACGCCTTGCTGCCTAATATTAGTTTAGCATATTAATTAATTTTGGATTTAATTAAACGTTTACTACTATTTGTTAAGGTAGTATACGGAAGTAATTTTACCTACATGCCCATGGCGTTTAGCGAAGTCATTTGTTTTACAACGACGCGGGGATTTTATGGACCATAATGTGCTGCGTTTGCCAAATTCCTTTGGGACAAACTTTGCCTCTGCGAATTACGTTTAAGAAGCTTGCTTTTTGGAACTTCTTTAATGTTGTACATCTAACAGTGACGTCAATAAAAAACATATATAATTGCGTTTTGATACTTAAAGAGCTATTTTTGTGAAGCTACAAAGGTTTACAGTTTTTAAAACACTTATTGATATACTCCGTACGCCTGGAAAGCAGGATTCCGATTTTCATGAACGCTTCTTACAATACTTTTCCATCTGCTCCTATTTTTAGCTTCTAACATAGACATGTTTACAGGTTTGCTTGTCAGTTATGAAATTTGGTAGATCCATCTTTTCTGGGAGCAACCTCGTTAATTTTTTTCGTCAGCTTCCCGGTTCCCCTTGTAACTAGTTTTTTCATTCACGATAGATGGGATGAAAACCATGAGCTTAACGACGTACGATCTTTGTTGAGTCTAAGCTTAGGCGATACGATGAACAAACAAATAAGAAAGCAAACGAGAGTTGACGACGTTTTAGTAACAATAACAAGTCGTAAATGGAACTGGGCGAGATATATATGGCTAGATAAGATACTGATTTCGAAGGCTTTCACGACCATTGTCATTAAGTAAAAAACGACTTTCGGGATTGGACCGTGTCATTATTGAGGTCAAAGAACTCAACGTTTCGCCCACTTTCGTAAGAGGCTTTATCAGGCGAAAAAGCAAAAAAAGCACGATAACTCAACGAGTTAACCACGCCAGAGGCGAAAATATTTTGCAAGGGAAGGGATAGAAGAGCACGGTACTCAACGTGTCAACCACGTCAGAGGCGAAACCCGACTAACAATCGGAAGGAGAATGGCGAGAATTTATAGGCAAGCGCCGTCGCGGATCAGCAAATGCCGTCGCTGTTCAGTGGCGGTGGGCGGGGCTTAGGAATTAGCACTTTCCACATAGAAAGAAGAGAAAAGCCTTCGTCCCGACTGAGATTGTTAGGGTGTTTGAAAATCTCAATGGCTTCGCGAATCTTTCTGCTAAAGAAGAATGGGGATTTGCAGATGATGGAAGTTTCATCAAAAAAGATCTTATGGCCAGTATTACGCTGGTGTTCCACCAAGTCACCGATCGCGTTGGAAAGTTTCTTCGAAAACAAAACATTAAAACAATCCTGTTGACACGATGGTGAAATGAATATGAATAGGTAAACGATGCTGAGGCGACTGTCAACTAAATTAATGTCGTCAGATTAACGAAAATAGCCACGACTGGAAAGTTCCATTCGACACATCTACCAATAAGATGAAAATTGTCAAGCAATGCAATTTGCTTACGCGTTGTAGTCTTTTGAGGTTCCTATTTCGGTCATTTTAGCGCGACCGCATCCCTCTATTGACATTTGGTAGTTGAATAAACAGTAGTAGCCTCCCTCGCGTGATTATAATCCATAATTATCGACCAATTTCACATTTCGACATTGTCGAATTGATAGAATGGGCCTAATGAGCACATCGTCGAAGTATTTTTGACATACCTGATCCCGCTTTTGCCACTTTAGTCGAATGACTACCATCTTGTTATGCCTGCTACATCCTGGGATTGAAATTAGACCTCATCCCACTCGTACCACCGTTGAATGTAGCGGCCATTCTCTCTCACGCCCTGGGACCGCGAAACTAGAATAGCTGTCGCTTTCAGTAAAGTTATTATCGTCCTAGTTGCCTTTAAACCTGAAATGAAATTTAAAATTCAGCAAACAATCTAGGCTTTAGTTTCCTTGTGTTGTTGTTATTTAGAGCGTCCTCCGAACAGTTATATGCATATTGGAGGCTATTCAAATTTTAAACTGTAAATTGCGTTATAGTACTCGATTTACGTTCTTTGTCTTGTATCGCCAGCATGACTTATTGACTAGCGATTAAAATAAATTCGCATTAAACGTTTTTACGCCGACTGTACTGTATAATGTAGTAAATGTTTTGATAATAAATTTGTTTATTATTTTAACACGTTGTATTTTGAATATAAAACTGACAGTAGATCGCGATATCAGACAAAGCATAAAGCATTATAAGAATCCAAGAAAGTTTCGATTCACACTCAGCCAATTTCTCAAAACCAGGAAAAGTCCAGCTCAACGATTTTATATATCATCTACAAGCTTATATCAGCAGGTGGTTCCTAATAATTTTCCGGATTGTCATGTACCTGGTGCCCTTATTTAATATGTTGCCAGCTAAAAAATTCCCTTCCCACCGGGCTCCTTTTGGCTTGCTGAGGTTTCTTAAATCGGTGTTAAACCATAGCAGTACTCGTATAGGTTGGAGATAGAATTCTTATTTTCAATACTCTCCAACACTTAGAGTATTTTAAATAACGATGTAGCTGGTCCTAATTAGCGTGCCTGCATGTCAATTTGACGTACTTATTTGTCCTTTCCAAGGTACGGACAGATCGGTGTCCTCTCTCACTCTAAATTACTTTATAGTGAAATACGTCAAATTGACATCAAGTCACCCTAGTCCTAATGATCTGTCGAATTGTTATAATTCTGCAACATATTTGAAGTTGAGGAAGTTCTACTTTAACAAAATATTTTTGGCGCCAACAGTATATATTTTAGTGTTGTAGTAGTATGATAATTCAAAAAACAAGTTGGATCGGAAGTGACTTGTTTTTATGGGAACACATTTCAGATATTTTCTGTGCACAACTAGTTACTGATTCAACAGAAATACTTCTTTTTATTCAAGCAGCTGTAGCCTCAATAGAGCAGGGCTCGCCAAATGGAGGGCAATTATTCACCGTGACTATATCTGCATTAAGTGTAAGTTGTGTAGTTTTATAGACAGGCAGTCGTTCTAAAACAAGCTTAACGATTTGTATCTACTAAATAGCTCACAGCTAGAGTTACTTATATGTAAATCAACTATAAAAGACTACACACTAAGCGTATTTATATTTCAAGCAAGAGGGCAGGATTCTAAAGGATATTTAATTAATTACTATGCCATTCGTAGAGACGTGCTAATATATCATCTGATTAATAACTGCATTGTAAATCAAAATATGCAATAATGCACGATCGTGACTGCGTTTGCAGCCTGGAATAATTTATAATTTATTGAAACGACCAAAAAACATTTTGC
This sequence comes from Agriotes lineatus, assembly GCA_940337035.1. Lineage (NCBI taxonomy): Eukaryota > Metazoa > Arthropoda > Insecta > Coleoptera > Elateridae > Agriotes > Agriotes lineatus. The sequence goes on along the minus strand of OW679198.1, from coordinate 155,363,141 downwards.
AGTAGCTAAAATCAAGCTTTAAAATGTTTAGTAGAGCAGCTATAATTTATTTAAGCGTTCCACTGCAGCTCTCTGCTGATGAGTTATTATCCCGTCGTTTACAAACACAAAATTTGAATTGTAAACAAATTTCTTGTCACTCAAATTCGTTTTTTATAATCTCAATCTTACTGGCTGAGTACATTCAACTGAGACCGATATCATCGCTTTTGTAATTTAAGCTAAAAAGTTTGGCCGTCAACACTAATTTACTTACTGGGCGGTGTGGCCCCAGATATGTAGGTTTTAGCTTTTGATCGATCCCGAATTGAGTTTCTCTATATGGCTTTGGAAGTCCTCTTTTATGGCTTATCCTCATTTTAGTTTCAATTAGCAACTCACGTGGCATCGTCGCTATGCTTATTTGATAAGTTGAATTCAATGTTTGGTGCAAATCATCTCTATACTTCTTGGCTGGATTGTCTAGTGATAGTTTGGCTATGACTGGGGCTATGATGCTAATAATCCCATCAAGTTGGCGTTAGTCTTTGGTAATCCAGTTGTAACAGTATAGTATTGGATTCCTTCTTCTTTACAATAGTCGTCAAATTCGCTTGACATAAAAGCACTACCTTTGTATCACTGCTTTATGTCCCCAGTACATGTTGCTGATTATCCTTGTATCCTTCATGTCGACCCCGATCTCCGCCAAAGCGCTGATCATTCTTCCAAGCTGACACCATGTTACAGGGGAAAATCGATATTAAACGACAGAAAATTGACTGCAAGAAACTCTGCCACCTGGACAACAAAATTGCATTATGCGGCGCACCATACATGCAGATTCGTAACTTTAGGACTAACTGGAGAGTTGCCCCACTTTTTTGATAGGTAAATTTAAAAAAAAATCGGTAATGCACATGCAAAGTATACATTGGCTCTAACTACCTTACCCTTCAACAGGAGTTTTGCCAGCAGCTCTCTGGGAAAGGAATGGTTCAACTCAATAGGCATTATGTTAAAAGGATGTCTTGGTAATTAGTTAATAATATTAAAATGGCCCCGCAAACTTTAAAAAGAAGGTGTTCCATTTCTTCTCAGCCTGAAATGGGAAAACAGTATTTCTACTCATTCACAACGATGTGCGACGGTCCAACTTGGCGTCTCTGCGAACCTACCTTTCTGTTTTTCTTTTGCATGCAGCTAAAACCCTTTACAAGGAAATGTAAATGGAATGTCACAGGCATCCACTAGAAAAGCCAAGGGTTACTTTAACCTGTCTCTATTGACGTTAAGTATATCACCAACATAAATTACATGGTTCAAAGTTTGTCCTTACTCCTATATGACGTCATATGGGGTTCACATATTGCTGAAAGAATATTGGCTTTTGTCAAAACATTTAAGTACGAGGGATGCTCCGTTAATAGTTAGTAGCAGGCCATGGAAGCTCAATTGGCTAGAAACAATTGCAACAATTGAATGTCGCATTGGTTAACATTCGTTACCCACAATTGTCAAACGTTCCGATTTCCTTGTATAACGTAGTTAATTTTGTAAGTTAAGTAGTTGTGCATTTCAGTTAAAATGAGTATTCTGCGAACTGCCTTTAGAGCTATGATTTTCTATGACTATAAAAGACAGTTAGGATACCAGCAAAGCCTTGAAAATTTTATAGCAGCTTTTGGAGATGCTGCCCCTTTATTATCCGCTGTTAGTCATTGGTTCCGCGAATTTCGACGATGGCGAGAGCTGCTAGAAGACGAAGCAAGGCCTACGAAAGCTGCTTGTTCAGAAAATGTTGATCCTGTGGCAAGCTTGATTCAGTCCAATCGAAATATTACTTATAGGGAGATTTGGGAGGAAGTGAAGATTGGATCCTCGGAGGTGAATACCATTTTGCATAAACATCTTGGGGTAAGAAAGCTAGCAAGCCGTTGGATACCGCATTTGCTCTCAGAAAGTCAAAAACAAGATCGAGTAGACTGGTGTAAATTTATGTTGCTAAAATTTGACGGAGGAGCTCCCAACCAAGTGGCAAACATTGTAACAGGTGACGAATATTGGGTATACAGTTACGACCCTGAAACTAAACAGCAGTCTAGTGTTTGGGTATTCGAAGATGAAGACTTGCCCACAAAAGTAATTCATGGCAGAAGCGTCAATAAGAAAATGATTGCTGATTTTTTCCGCCGAAGTGGTCCTGTTGCAGTTATTCCTCTTAAAGATCACAGAACTGTTAATTCTGAATGATACTGCAAATTGGCTTTACCATAGATGTTTGGATAATTACAGACAGGTCGCCAAAGGACCGGTTTGCGTAACATCTTAGTCCATCATGACAACGCATCCTCCCACGCTGCTGCCAGAACATTGGATTTTTTGAAAGATTCGGAAGTTAAATAGATAACTCATTCTCCGTATAGCCCAGATCTGGCGCCGTACAACTTTTTTTTGTTTCCAACTGTTAAAAAAATGATGCGAGGTAAAAGATTTGCCAGCGCAGATGCAGCAGTTACAGAATTTCAAAGAATTTTTGAGGACCTTTCAGAAAATAAATTTTCCGAATGTTTTAAAAAGTGGTTACAAAGAATGCACAAGTGTATTAGTCTAAATGTGAATATTTTGAAGAACAAAGATTTTTTGTTAAAAAATGCAACGGTCTTTTAATAACTAACAATTTTCAGCGCAACCCTCGTATATGTATTTTAACTAAATTTGAAAGCCTAAGTCTCTAACTGATTGCATACGGTTTAAACTGTAGCACTAAAATCAGCGACTACTTATTGCAAACACAGTACCTATCTAGGGTTCTGACGGCTGCTACCATTAATGGTTGATCCGTCAGACCCAACTGAAAAACCTCTTGCAGGTCAAGTTGTAAGAAATCGGTAATAACGTAAAGATGAGCTTCAACGAGCAAGGGAATGATTGCCAATGAAGGTGGTGCCAAATCTTCAAGATGAAAACGGGGATGCGTGTAATAAACGGGAGCTTCGAAAAACGCTCTTCCTCTAATAAACTTTGGCACGACAGAATTTCCATGTTAACGAAAACGACGTCTTCCAATAAGAAGATTCACGGCCAGTCACACACAACTTAACCTATCAGAATGCTCATCACCCCGAGACGAATTTGCGCATTCCCTTAACTTTGACAATCGAGCGACTCGTCTTGCCATATATGCTTTTATAGCTGCCTCCAGAAACTCGCCCTCCGAATTCGAATTTGGGAAAAATAGTAGGAGGTGCCAGATGATTGAGTCGCCATTGGTGCTTTTTAAAAGATTGTGTTCGTTAACAACATGTGGTTGGTGGTACCCCAGGACACGTTTTAGAAAATTGGCAGAGCTTACAACGTATTTTCCCCATGCTTAGAAGGCAGACTCAGCGTTTTGTTTGAAAATAACACGATTGCATCGGTTGCCCTTATCAGAACCTATGGAGACGTTACTCTTTGTCTAAATAGCTTTTTTCGCGTCTTAAGGTCGCTAGGAACTTGGGGAATAAAGAAATCAGTATTTCGATTCTAACTAATCTCTGAAACTTCTTTGTGGCGTGAATTCATAATTCATATTTTTTGACAAAAAATTCATTGAAGGTTGGTCGTTTTGCCTTCCAGTGAAAAAAAATCTAAGTTCTTGTTCGTTTTAATTGTTATTCGTTGATAACGAGGGCAGATTGTCCCTCGAAACGTTCGTTATTAATATTTTCGTTATTTAATATTTTTGATTTGCAGAGTGGCGAAATACCCAAATAAGAATATGAATTATCGATTCTAACTGGTCAAACCTGCCAGAACTAATTTTCTCCTAATGCAACTTTCAGTATGCACGTTGTTTGTCATTGGGGAACGGAATGCTGAGTGAGTTGTCTCGACTTCCTATCGTCGCGCCGGCTACAATAACAGCAGAAGTCAGTTTGATATTGCAACACAATGGAAATTTTAAGCCGACGGAAGAAAAGGTCCAGGGCTAGCTCGACTGCATTTTTCCCTGTTATGATTCGAACTCACGCCTAATAACATTGGTACAACAAACTCACTTTACAACTAATCGAATGCCTTCGTGTAATCGATAAAGCACACGTACACGTAACAATTGATATCAGAAAACAGAGCTTCTCGTGTACCAAGAGTACTACGAAACCCGAACTTGGTATCACTTCTGTTTGGCTCACATTTTGGAAAAAGAAGCGAGTACATAATTTTAAGAAAGATCTTCAGGACATGGATCATAAGACTAATCGTTCTGAAGTTTTCAGAAATTTTAGAACGGGCTTTCTTTGCAGTATTACGAAGGCAGATACTAGCCAGTCATCAAGAATTATGCCCCTGCCGTACACTTTGCTAAGGAATTACTTTAAGCATATTGAGAATAAGGTAATAAACTATATAAACGTCTCAAATCCAAAATTATAATATCTCTAATGGTGGAAACATGATCCTGCCATTTTAATTGCTAGTTAACTTACATACAACTGCTTATTTATGAGTATCTATAAAAAATTATTGCGTTTTTCTCTGTATTTTTTGTTTCGACTAACGGGTATCAACAATTTATATATTCTATATACAAAAACACAACAACTAAGATGGTATTGAGTTATACTCGAACCTTAGATGCAAAGGTGAACAAAATTCGGAGCAGCAGACGCGACGAACGAAACGATATCTTGATACTTAAAACACAAGCTTTTTGTCAAGTTCATTTACAACTTCTACTTTATGGATTTTTATCATTCTTACTTTAATTCCAAGCTATTAACTCGTAAATTTCTTATCGCAGTTGTTTCTTTCATTTCATCAATTTGTTTTAAATGGAAAGTTAAATTTTACGATTTCGTATTACGCTTGGCTGCGTGTGTTGCACTTGGCGCCATCTATCACCCTCCGCTCGAAGGACTGGAGAAAGAATAATTTCAGTCTACATTTTTATGGAAGCTTAAATATTTGAAACGTTTGTTGATTTTCGACTTAGCAGTCCTTAATTGCTGCGTATTTATTCATTTCTACATAAATACCTTTCGTTATAAAGGTAAATTTTGTATTTATTATAAGATTTTCTTTATTTCACTTTATCTATCAGTAATAACAAAATGGTGATTACGCAAGGTGTAATAATTCTATAAAATTTGCTATTGGTTTGAAGGAAATAATCAGTACTAATGTCCCAAAGTGAGTTTTAATTACGAAATTTATCCAAAATTGATTGATATATTGAGTTAAAGCAAATTTGGTGCTGTATAAACGTTATTGCAGGTTCAAGCGTCAAGTACCATGCCACTTGCTGTATTATGCGTGTTAGATTTTCTACAGCTGTATCAGTGCCTTCTACAGTACTTAGGTTGACGTTGTTCTCTAACTGTTCATTCATCAAGTTTTAAAACAATGGCCAATCAGTCTTTTTATTGGTGAGAGACACTTGGTTTTGCTTTCTGATAATGTTGCGATCTGAAAAGCGATCAAGATTATGTTCATTTTACTTTGACGTGTAGGTATGCCCTTTGTAACACAAAAATATCTTGTATCGGGGATCTTATTTATGCCACAGGCCCAATAGGTAAACATTCTAGTGGACAAGTTGCTTAAATTGCTATTAGCGATACCTCAACTTGTTCACGACCTTTAGGTATAGCTAAATAAGAACTCCATGTAATATAATCACCCCCGACAAGGAACCGATGCTAAAGTGTAGCGAACGACACATTACATTGAGACTCTTTGACTATGTGACTCGGAAGGCTATAACTATATTATAGTTATTGCTGCTACTCAATTCTGTTTGACCACATTTGTGATTTGTATGTGATTTTCCTTTTACGAGATTGAACTCGTAACGCTTGATGGAGTTTCTAATTATAGCAACTGTACCACGGCAGTATTTGCGGGTTATATTAGCTTTACTAACTGCATTATATATATATATATATATATATATATATATATATATATGAATTGTATTCGGAGAATAAGACACAAGGTTTTAGTTCCAAATATCAAATAACACACTCTATTTATTTACTTGTTTATAACCTGGTAATATGCAACCAGGTAACATGTATGTAAACCACTACATAGCTTCCCCCCAAAAATATTTGATTTAGTTATGTGGAGTAATTTTTTAGAGAAGAAAAACTATGGAGAACTATAAATATAGCAAATAGTTATTCCTATCTGGAAAAGACTTTTATCTTTTCAACAAGAATAACAACCATCAACACGAAATTAATGCAACTAATATATATATATAATATAAATCACCCTACACGGGTAGCAGAGCGAGAAGCCAAACCTTACAACATGTACTACCTCAAATGAACTAAAAACTGCCTTGCAAGCAGTAGCATTGCATTACGTAATACTGTAAGCAGGCTTAAAGCGATCATAGCTTACAGTACCCTTAACACCCTGCAAAACAAAGTACTTATCGGTCCTTTTAATTACTTGAAAAGGACCCATATAGGTATGTAGGCTTAAGACCCTTTGTTTGCGTGCTGTTACTCAAGAATACATGTGTACAATTTGCCAAATCTTTGTTGATGTGGCATTGTGAGTACAGATGATTCTTTGTAAAGAAATACTGTTGTGTTGCAATGTGTAACCTAATTTCATTAGCGAAAGGTGATAAATTTGACAACTACGGAAGGGGTTCTTCTTCAAAGAAATCATTAGGAAGTCAAAAAACTGAATTAAACAGAATTTCAGCAGGAGAAATTACAAGATCTGATTTTACGGCTGATATTAAGCCGGCCGTTATAAATTTGTAGACACTACCACAGTTACAAGCATGAGTGACGCGCGAACACTTGGAGGCACGCGGAGGTAAGAAAGCCTCGAAGAATTCCTTCAGGAGATCTTGTTGATTGCCGATTATGGCCAGATGTAAACCCGCGAGTTGCAAAAGCTTCCGTCCGTACTAAAGTACCACGTTTAGCCCCACTTAGATTTTCCTAAGTAAACTACATGGAAGAAGATCCCGCCGAATATAAAAGAGCGATGCCCGCTCAGTTCGGGAAGAGATCTAACCCATTTCTTTCAGAATCCAGACTAGAACCTGAGCCTCAGCCGGGAGCTGACTTGGGTCCTCGGGGCCAAGAGCTGCACCAGTCACCGCCAATCCAGAAACGTGTCCGTTAAAACCAGAATTCTGTCTCAAACTACCTGTCTCTTCCAGTTCATGTAAGTTCAATTCCCAGCTTCTTCCCGAGAAATCGAACTGCCTGAGTCACCCTCACACCTGACCTGAAACCTCCTTCGTTTGGGTTAGTCGAACTGCTGTCAAGCGATCAGTTATACATAAAACTACCCTGTCCTGCTAATCTTCGAGAGCAACGGAACAAGACCTTGTCGCTCAGATTAATACCAAACCCAAACCTACCCTGTCCAGTCAAATCTTCGATTTAGTTTAAATCAGCGAGCGCAAGCTCGCTTAATATCTGAAATCGGCCTAGCACCGGAAAAGCTTTATTTTTGCCGGTGATTCTTAACGAAACGCCCGGTTCGAAGGTTGTTCTCAGGCTCTAAAATCTCTAAATTCCTTTAGCTAGCAAGCGGTCACGTTTGCCAGACTTAGGGTGGTTGTTGACTGCCCCAGAATCATTTCGGCGTTTGCCTTATCAACCCTAGAATCTGCTGTTTATACCCATTCGAGCTGCAAGCGGAAGTACTTTTCATATCCGCCACCGGAGAACGCCGCCCTTCACCCCTATGGTCCGTCCGCCACGCCGAGACCTACAAAGAAGGATTTATTTTTATTTGTTGTAAATGTTTGAAGAAAAAACAGAATTTATTTTAGGTTGAACCGATATCTAAACAAAATAAACACCTTTATAATCTTGACTTGACTGTCTTAGTTTAGCTGTTGACAACCTAGGATCACAGCTACCCGCGAGAAATATTTAATGACGTAAAATAATCAAATATGATCTTGAGTATCAAATTAAAAATTGCTAAAGTTACAAAATGTTAAAATTTCTTTGGTTTTGAATTAAATGGAATTTTGTTAATCTCTACTTTTTAGTTTTATTACTAAAAAATAATATAAGTAGTCTGCAAGCGCAATGAATTAGAAAATGCTAAATTTTATAAAAGAAGCTGACTTCAAGGAGTTTGCTTTTATTAAAAGTGTACACTTGACCAAAAGCCTTCCGTCAGCAACAACTATAAATGCTGTAAATCTCATACATCTAACTTGCTTGTTTACAGTAGCGCCCAAATTAAAGTTAAAACAACAAATTTCGACAAGCTTTCAGTAAAACTGTACTATAGAAATTAGATAAACCCAACCCTAACGCTCAGCTAGTCGTGAGCCGACCGGAGGGTTTTTATCGCTGACCTCCCAACGCCCTTCGCTAGATGTAGCTGTCGTTTTATACCGTAACAGTTCACACAGCCATTTTTAGTGTATGGTTTATTAAGTGAATCTGTAAGCTTGGTTGTAATGCTTACCAAGTTGTTTCATTTTTCCAGGGTATTAATGGATTGGTTTTTTTAGTCTAAAAATCAATTTCAGTAAAACTAAATATATCACAAATCTTATCCCTAGTAAAAAACTAAAAATACAAGACGAACACGTAGAACTTGTAGACAAATATGTGTATCTTGGGCATGAAATAAGAATAGGTAGGGATAATCAAACATGCGAGACGAAGAGAACTTAATCTTAGCCTGGGCAGCATACGGAGCACTAAGAGATACGTTCAAAAGTAATACTTCGATAAGTATGACGCGAAAGGTGTTCGATCAATGCGTACTTCCAGTGTTTACGTGAGGAGCAGAGACAACGACACTCACAAAGAAGTCAGCTAAAAACCTGAGAGTGGCACAAAGATAAGATGAGAAACGAAGATCTGAGAGCCAGGACAACAGATGGACTAGCAAACTTCTGAAATGGTGACTCAGAACAGACAGACGCAGTAGGAAAAGACCACCCAGGCGCTAGACGGATGACGTAAAACGTATCTCGAACAACTGGCTAGGGGCAGCGCAAGATAGAGAAAAGTGGAGAAAATTAGGGGAGGCATATGGTTCTCCAGATGTTGTTTTTTTAACCTCCGCTGTCTTGGGTTGAGCAAGGATTTTGGGTCTAAGAAGAGAAAATTTTCATTGCTTCAAATATTTCTACAGGCGACAACCCTTGTATTTTCCTAGGAGATTTTCTTTTCATGGTGGACATTTCAGCTGTTTTCATTCGTTTGCGTTACACTTTTTGTTGGAGTGGTTATTTTCCCATTTTGGGGTATCTGCCTGTTCCAATATTTTTGAATGTGACTATAACTGAGACATCTGACACACAACGCAGCTGTGTTACTCTACTTTGATAGGGCTACTGCATTATTACCTTGCAATATTGCGGACACTCGGATGTTATATGCATTTCTGTTATTTGTTATTAAATCTTAATCTTCGCCTTCATTGCTGCACTGTCAGTTGCCAAGTGATTTTTGTGGCTAAATATACTCACGTAACTGGTTATTTTTGAAACAGATAAACAGGAAGCTTATGAGAGAGAAGCTGATCATTATTTTAATTACATTTTTTTTAATCCTTGCTCTATCTAATGCCGGAAATGTGCGTACTTGATTTGTAACTGGTTTTGGGTAGTTTAACATTAATTCTTGATCTATGGAATGTTCTACTTGTTCTAGAAAATTTTATTTATTTGTACAGCATTTTACTTGTTGCATTTGAGAATAATTTTGAATTTTTGCTAGTTCAAATGAATTTTTTCTTTTGCGATAACCTGTGCTAGGATTTCATTATTTTGTGTCATCTCTTTACAAGCTTTGAAAGCTACATACAATTTTTGTGGCTCTTAATTAGTAAGTTGCACCATTTGTATCGTATCTGGATTCGTGTTTGAAGTGCACTTAGTTGCGTGTGTTATATTTTTATTTCAGCTTGCGTTACAGAAATTATACGGAGCGTATACGTCGCTTCGTGTATGTATTTCTACGAAGATTAATAGAGCAGTTTTTAACTATTTAAGTAACGAAAAACTTGCTAAATTGAACCACGCCATTGTTGAAGTAGAAATCAACAATGACATGCTAGAGTGTTATACCAGCCTTACAGAGCAAATTCCAGTTCCAAGTCCATTTACGAAGTTTACGTAGTCTCAAATGAAATTTTTATTCGGCCGTTTTAATAGTCTAATAAATGTCATAGCCCATAAAAAGTAAGATAAGGGGGTGAAAGGACATCATAAATAAGGGCTCATAAGAGGCCGAACTTAAATTGTTCCATTTATTGTAGTCTCATTATGACTAAACGACCAAATTTATGAGGGTATTAAATTTAAGAATCGGATTAAATCTGATACAGTAACCGAAATACAAGAAAGTCTCAAGATAAGTATCCATGGAGTCCCTTTGCCAACACTGGTGTTTATTATGCCTGTTTCTTAAATTACTTCTCCATTTTGGAATAATAAAAGGACAATTTACATTTATTAAAACTTTATTAAGCGTAAAACTAAAATAAAGTGTTACCTACAATAAAACCATTTCAATATAAAAATGTTAACAAGTTCGTACTTCGCTTTTAATTAAAAATAAATAGACGTTGTCATTTTAATGTGTTTCAATTATTCAAAATTATAATTTTGTTTCAAATTAAACATTTCTTAGATCTTCAAAGAGCAAACCAGTAGTTCTCAAACTGTTGCCCCTCTTTTACCTGGAATAAGTACGCCGTGCAGGATCAAAGGTTTGACCCGTGTTGTTTTAGCAGCCGATACTAATGCAGCCCTTCCACCAAATCTCGCTATTAAGCTCCTACCTACCATACAGATGACCCTGCGTTTAAAAAAAATTACTAAAGCTTCAAGTGATAAGAAAGATATATACTAGAGAATCGATTTCAAATTTTGTAGACATTTCGGGAAATAGTCAGGTAGTGGAAAGGCATGGAGAAAACATGACGAACGATAGCAGCAGAAGACTAAGTGGTATAGTCTGTTCAGTAAACATAAAAACACAAAGTGGCCTTTGATTTCCAAAATTTCATGAGTGTACTTCCAGAATTTATCTTTGTCTAGGAATGTACTTACAAAAACTTACTAAAACAAATAGGTTAAGGGTATGACATTTACCTCCTATCTGTCATAAATGTTGTAAATAACAACTTTTAAGATATTATACAAATTCTATGTTGGATACAATTGACGTAGCGTTTACTAATAGGCATTTTTATTACATTTTATTAAACTTCAGGTGAGAATTTCTAGAAAAATATTCCACTTTGACAGTGACAATCTGAAATATTAATTGTCATTTTTTAAATCAAATCTGCCTGTACACAGGCGTGGAAACCTTTTCAAAACAAAATAGAGAATCCCTAGTACAAAAATTATATGCACATGCCAACTTCAAAAAACTTGAAATGTGTTTGTGTTTACTGAATGCCCTATATATGCAAAGCACAATCTAGAAATAATTAAAGGTGTCTTTCTTCGCAAATGGTGTGTAACTACTCTAAAGCTAAATTCTATAACTGACTTCTTTGCCTAACAACAGAGCTTGGAACTGAAAACGCAGAAGATTGTAAATCGGATTACTTCAAAGTTAAAGTCAATATTTAGGTTAATTATAACAAATTACCTTTCCAAACAAATACAAAGGAGAGCAAGACAGTACTAACGATACCAAACTATAATCTAGAAAGATTGAGAGAAGAATTTGTCCAATTCTTGTATAAAATAAAACCACCAAACTAAGTGATATTGAAGAAAACACTGTGAAGGCTTTTATCAGGATATGAAGAGGTGCATGCGTTGTGAAATTTTCTCTCGTGCGAACTTCATTTTCAATATTAGTAGTATATTTAAATTTAGAAGTCGCATCCAATTTGGGCTTTTGTCATGCACTTTTATATGTTGACACTGTGTTTCAGCCAGCTGACAGAGACTCGTCGGTAACGAAGAAATCCTTTTGGTTCTTTGCCGGCGGCACACACTTATTTTCAGGGTCAACCTTCGACGGCCGCAAATCTACTTCAAAAGCTCACGGACTGCAAGACTTCCAGGCGCCCGCCGAAATGACCTCGAAAAAGCTTCAACATAGTTAAGTTTTGAATTATACAAATCTTAGTCATTATTTAGTTTTATTTTATAAAACTGTACATATATTATAAATAGACCAATTTATTGAATTTGTTTATTTACTCAAATTAGAACCCTGGCTCTAAGCTGCCCTCAGACAGTTATTAGTAACCGAGAAAAGCAAAGCAAACACCACGTTACATTACAACATAGCTCAGTAAAAGAGCACAAATTCAGAATGGTAGACAAAAAGTATAAAACAGAAAGTGGGAGAAAGGAAACGCTATTTCAGAGTTTGCTTGAGTACCCAAGATGCAGAAAATATAAAATCTCCCAGTACAATAAGGAAGTAGAAGTAGAAGCTGTAAGAGCAAAATTAACAATGTGAGACAAAAAGTGCGAACAATTGGATGACACAAAAGTAAATAAAGCCTGAAATATAAAAAATATTCGAATAAACAGAAAGGAGAAACCAACCAATTAACATGAATCAATGGAAATGTCGCTATGCAAAAAATGTTGACAGTAAAAGTACAAATAAATATAAGGCGGTAGTTTACTGAGAAGAGTATAAAAGCAATATCGATAGATAAATAAAATAAAAAAGCTGTTACGGCAATGTAAAAGAAGAAATCTGCTGTACCTGGGAACATTCCTATCGAGCAAATATGGGCCATGTATCTATGATCCATTCTGTTTAAAAAACTATTGATAGAAGGGCAACAGTGACAAGCAATCAGTCAAGCCATATTCGCAGTTTATTTTTAAAATTAAATTTCCAGTGGATTTGGGACTTACATCTTATTCAAAGATCCTATTGGGAGCGAAGCGCTTGAACACACGTATACTGGTAAGGCTGTAATTTCTCCCTAGTCATAACTGCACAGAAATTGGGCGAGTACTTATATTAGGATTGTCTAAAACAGAACCAATTACAGCTTCCTCTCGCATTACATTTTCCCGTTGCGATGAACCAGCCCCTCGGGGGGCTGAATTAAAGACTTGATGATTTAGGATTCTTCTGTTGGTGAATTTTGCGGTGGCATTCCCTAACAGCTGCTAAGACGCTTCCGTTGCAAAATCCATACACGAAAACGATGTCTGCTATTTATCTTGCAGTAAAATCACTTACTATTTCAAAATCAACTCGTTCCTTAAAAAAATAACAGCGTCTTTCAAACAATATTATGCAGTTTTTAGACACACTGAATACAGTTATAGACGATAAACAGCCAGGTATGCCTAAGACAAATGTGCTTTTTAATCACGATAATCTGTTTATTCGATCGCTGGTGTGGTCCAAAAATTTGATACTATTAGATTTCCATCTCCAACCAAAACTCAAATTATATCATGGAAGTAAAAAAATTAGTTGCCATGATGAGCTAACCTTGAAGGTCCCGAAGAAAGCAACTTCCGTGGAGACTTATCGAAATGTGTAAAGATTATGTTGAAAAATATTTTCTTTCACATATTTTATAAAGGCTGCCTGTGTGGCTGAGAAAATAATCATCATGTTTAGCAATCAGGTGAAGTTTGATCCAAACCTGGTCATTTCCTAGAATTTTCTAGAAGCAACAATGGTGAATTGATCAAAATAGAAACATTGATCTCTGGAAGTTTATTCGCAGCTGTGAAATTAGACAAAGCAATAAAAGAAATTAAACCTCTACGTGTTGACTTGTTGCGAACAAGCGTCATGCATAAGGAATAACTGTATACTCTACTATTCTAATAGTGATTCGGAAGAAAAACACGACAGAAAAGGTTTTGGTGTCGTGATTAGCGAAAGAGCTGGTAATAACTTTATTTTGTGACACCTTTGACTTTATAAACTTTTAATCTGGTCAAAATACATTTAGAAAATTATATTTTTTAATTAGTACCTACCTTTTGTAGGTATCAAAAACCGAGGATTTCATAAATTATTCGGGTGAAGATAGAAAAGGACCTGCATGAACTAACATTATGTATAGGTATACATCGTTCTTTATACAAGGTGCTCAGAAACCCTGCTGTCAAACTTATGTGGGTTATAGAGAATGTTTAAACATAAACATTTTGTATGTAAACTTTTTTTTAAATCCTTTCCCGCCAAGTAACACCCACGTCAAAATTAGGTTTTTGTCATTTTACTGAAAACTAGAAAAAGGTATTAAAGTGAAAATTGGCTAATATGTTTTACTTATTTAGTAAATGCCTTTTAATTTTTTCATATGGCTCTAAGCTAAGGGCAACTTTTGCAATGTTTTTATTAGAAATTTTTAACGGACAATTTGATTATAAGAAGAAATTCAGCGAAAATACTGGATTTATTTAAAAGATTTGGTTTATTTTTCAGTTTTCCCCACAACTAATATATTTTACGTAAAAAATAAAATACATGATGATGCAAGGCATCTTGCCGAGTTTTGCTTAATAACTGAGCAGTGCATCACAAAGTATTTTACTTTTTTACAAAAAAAATATGAATTTGAAGAGAAAACAAAAAAGGTTTTGAATAAATCAGACTTTTTACCACACATTTTTGTATAATCAAATTCTTCCCCATTAAAAATTTCTAACATAGCCACAGTTTTTAGAAGGATATAACTCGGCGGAAGCGAGTGAAATACATATTTATATGCAAAATCTTTATGTTTAAACGTCTTTTATAATAAAAGGAGAGTTTCTGGAGAGCCTGTTTATACAACTTAAAATAAAAGTGATTACACAAATTTAGGTACATAATAAGATGGAAATAAATCATTTCTCTGGATTCCGTAAGCCTGATGGATAGGCAACCAAATCACCATGTAGCTCTCGTGGCGCTGCGGGTGAGACGATGCCACTGCAACTAGGTTATTGATTTTCTATCAACGCTGTGCCGCGTGATTGCGAACACAGACACTAAAGTGTTGGTGGTGATACGAAACAGTATTCTGCGCTGTCTGCTGGAAAAGTAAATATTTAATTGGAGATGGCTGCCGGTATTCACCAAAATGTGGGTCAGCCGGCTTTTTTGGTGATTTTGCACGTTAGTAAAACGTTCAGGGATTTCTCCCGTTATATGAGGTTATATAAGTGATTGGCGTTCATAGTTTACTGGTTCACAAGATCTGCGGAGCCAATTTTCCTGATAATATCCGATCATAAACGCGAATTCTTTTGTCGGCTAGGAAAATTGGACCTTGACCTCATAGGAGGCGCCTGAAAGCCCTTTATGACGAGTAAATTCAACTCTTTACCTTTAGTGTCTATGACAAGTCAAGGTTTACCTTTACTTGTGGGGTAGAATCAGTTTGTACAAGACGTTGTATTAAACAGTGAAGCTGCGCTCCAAGTTGCTTCAAGTTTTTGGATGGAGCCCGGGGCTCCCTTCCTTGTAATGATAGAGACAGTGTGGCCGCCTAACTAGCTAGGGTGGGTAACGTTGCAGCCGTAAGAGTGGACCCCAGGTGTTTTTTCTTGTTACAGGAGGCGGTAAAATCCCTCCATGGATGGACCATGAATGCAGATAATTTACTATAGGGCAAAATTTACAACTGATGCCGACTTGGTGAACTAAGGCAGGTCATATTTCTGGAAGAGGATTTGAGATCGGAATTTCTATACGCAATTTAACTAATTCTCAGACGGGCGGCTGAAACTGTGGGCGGTTTCAAGCTAGGAGATTTCTGGGTTTCTCTGCAGGGAACTGCAGATGCTGGAGGCTTAAACCTCTGAGCATTTCAAGCTGGTGAGACTGAAGCGCAGAACTCAAATCTCTTCTTTCAGGGGCGAGGCAGCTCGCTTTTATAGTCTTTACTAATGGATTGCCTTGTGGACCGGCCTACGTATCCAACGGACCGTTTTGCACTTATCCCGACTAAACCGCGACCTGGTGGTCAAGCGTCAAATGTGACAAACTTAGCGGCGTTAAATCCCAACGCACTATTGGCGTTTTCAAAATTAATTTGGGCTGATTTTAACGTTACAAGCTTAAGAAATATTTAAGCGAGTTTGAATTTAGCTCAGATTCGATCCTCTTACTGCAACTAAATAGTAGACCTATTAAGAGAAATGCGTTATAAATATGACGGCCAACAGCTGACACGAAATAAGATGACGAGGTCGAATTATTCTGAGAAGCTCAGTAATAAACTAAAAAGTAGCTTAAAAAAAACTTAAATAGTAGTAGCAAAAATGTAAATAAATACAGCATGCATTCAAAAAACAGAGGAAAAAGGAATCAACAAAAACGTAAAATTTAAAAAAGAAATGAAGGACAAGTGCAATATTTCAACTCATAAAACAAAAAGGGCTAGTAAAAATTATATAGAAAAGTATGAGGAAATGCTACGGAAAAATGCTGGTAGCTAAACAAATGTCGACGAAACAAAAGTGTGAAGAAATTGAGAATTTAGATGCAAAAAATTACACTTTTGACTTGCACCTAAAGCTAGAAGACATAGCAGATATATCACGGAAGCAAATATCACTGACATTGATGTAATGTTTCGCGTTTTTACAAATTAAATTAGAAATGTGTTAAGAACGTGATGCAATCTGTACGGCACTATATTCGCAACACACAGTTATCTGGTCACAAGAAGATGCGACAGAATACATCTGATCCCCAGCAGGAGTTACATAAAGCTAGATGGTCGCAACAATATCTAGCCGACGCAGCAGGTGTATTAGGTGGAGACCAGGAACAAGCAAACTTTCGCAAGCCCTTATTTGCCCCAGTTAGGTTCCACTAGCTGAGCGAAGTGCCCGTGCAGTCTCAGCCTCACTTACCCCGTAACTTCAGACTCGAATCAAGAACCTGCAAAGACTCGAGTTGAGCTCTAACCGGAATCATTCTTAGACCCAGGAGGGTTTAAGGCCTCAATTAGTCGCCGTCACCCTCGCTTAATCCTACTAAGCGAAAAACTGCAGTCCAGACTTAAGTAAATCAGCATCTAGAGTAATTAGCACTGATGGCAATCGCGTGACTAATTCATTCCGCTCAAAACCTTAATCTGACATAAACCCTTCATTCCTGCTTATATTAGTTAACCTACCTTTATCAGTCTCCAGTTCAGAGTTACCTTCACGTGAAGGTCAAAGGCGTGCAGAGTATTCTGTTGACCGGCCTGCAAGCCATCCCCTCATATTTAATACCTGGATCTCTAAGTCAAAGGAACACGGAAGATTGTGTTGAGGGGTATAATCGTCCCCTCGTAATTAAATCTCTCTTAGCAGCTTTCCGAATTTTATCTAAGTAGGCCGAAACCGTGTTCCTGTTGAGTCGCCCGCTACCCTAATGTATAATAAGCCAACGTACAATAAAATATATGTTCTAACTTGTAGTGTTTTTAAGCGAAGTGAAATCAACGCTGAGTTTGGACGGCTAACTCGAGAAGCCTCAAAAGCTGTATGTTGAGTTGCAGCTACCGCTGGTGTTCGAAATCGCCAAAAAACCACATTATTCGTATATTTTTATTGTGAATGCATTTAGCTAAATTACATTATTTATATAGCATTATAGATTTAAGAATAAAATTAACTCGACTTTTATCACACCAGATCTCTACGAACTCTGACCTTGAACTACCTTTGTGGCATTGCAAAATAGGTAGTAATCTTAATTAAATTAAATTAACCACAAGAGTGAGCTAATTGCCAATCATTCTATTGACAAAAGTTATTGGTAGGCCGATTGTAAACGAAAAAGCAATACTACAAATCAAAGGTGTTCTAGGATCAAAGAGAAAACGGGCTTAAAGCTGACTACTCAGTCAAGAAGGTTCCGAGATCTTTCAACAGAGGTTGATAGCATTAAAGGCTCTGAAGGCCTAAACGTCTCCTTGACCGGATGAGAGTACTGTTGAGCTTGTCAAAACCATCACTGTGGAAAACATTCGACAACTGATAAAACTACTGAATGCTGTATATTATACAATGCAATCAGAGAAGCATTGCTGTCATTAAATTTGTTACTTCAAGACTAGCGTAAAGACGTTTCCACCAATTTCTTTGATTACGAAAAGACGTTTAACCGAGTACAAATTCTAAAATGATAACTGTCATAGGAAATGTAGAATAGACGAGAAAACATTGGCATAATCAACAATCTATATTGGAAACAAGTAGCTTCGGTCAAATTTGGAAGAAAACTGCTCAGGAAATAAGTAATAATCTTTTTTTTTAAACTAAAGTTTGTTTACCTTTGCTTATGTTTGTAACTTTTGCTCCACTCCTGCTACTTCCGGTGCGTATATAGAATTGGGGAAACCTACATATCTTTTCCAAAGTGCTTTCAACTGTTACTCAAACGGTGTCGTAGGTCTTCAACCCATGACGTAGATTCTTTCGTTTCACCACGTGAATTGTATCACAATTGATATCTCCAGTCTGTGATACTAATATCGCCCAGTTTTCCAATTTAAACGCAATTAGAAAACATTTATTTAATTTAAATTTAATTTAATGCACAAAAAAAATTCAGGAGCTAATTTTAAAATATCTTGTAAAAGTTCTATCACAACTAACTGCTGCACAAAATCAACATGGTCCTTATGCATTTTAATAAAAAAAAGAAAAGTATAGTTAAAATTGGATGTCAAAATGATTTACCCTTATTGCACTAATATTATGAAAATTATTAATACCACTTCGGAGCTAATTACGAAATTAAAATCAATGCAATGAAGTGTCACTATAACCAATACCTTAAAAATATGACGAATGGTATCTGACTTCAGGGACTCGTGGCGTCCACTAAAGTAGCTATGTTAGTCAGTGACTGCGACGTGAAAGCGTACAGATCGTAGCTACATGTCGATTGCAATTATCGATTATAATTAAGCTTTTTGTAATAGACAAGTAACTTAGTGTCTTTGCTAGTTCTTGGTGCTGTGCGTGTAAGTTACTTACTATTAGTCTTGCACAAATCAACACAAAAATTACCATTACAAATAGATCATTGCATTGTCACCGGCATGGCGAGTTGCTAAGGGTATAAAACATTTTCTGATGGATAAAGTAAACATAGCGTATTGCAATTATATACCATAGTTGTGCAAGCATTTGTAGACAGATAGTTTCAACATGTTCAATATTCATTGTGTTTAATTTCTGTAAGTCGAGGCAATTATACAAACGTAAATGAGGTAGGTACTTCTAGAAGATAATTACAGTGAAATCAAAACTTTAAGCCAACGGGGATTGTTATATATACATAATGCGGTAGTGAATTTAGATTTATAGAGTGTTTTGAAGAACAATTTTAAATGTTCAAAACAAACGTATTTTACGTAGCAGCTAGTTTTAAAATACCTTACAGCAGAGGCCTGTTTAGTTTATTTGATTGCGTGCCAATATCATAGCGACCAAAGAATAGAAAAATTGTAATTAATTCTACAACTTTAAAAAGTATTGTGGTAAAATTCATAATAATTGATCGGGCAAGAGAAATAAGAGTCGAAAACTAATAGTCGGGGAGGCAGTGAACTTTTTTCGATACTTATTTTCCCAGTCAGTATTTTGGGTTATTTTGGTTTAGTTAATGGTGCTTTTTGAAGATTTGCAAGTCTGGCTATTGATTTCCGATGGAATCGATAGGTTAGGTTAGCGACCTAGGGGTACTTATTTTCCCAGTCATTAAATTGGTTGTACTAACTGTCGTTAGCATAAAAGTTAGTAAAAAATTAGGCTGGCTGATCTGCGCCTATGGAAAGTAAGTCTGGCATGGCATTAAAAAAGAAAAAATAAGTACCCTAATTGGACTTATTTTCCCAGTTCTGAAAATGTGTAAGGTGAAAGTATGTATTTCAAAATAATTTTACAAAATAAGTAGTATGGCTGATCTGCGCCTATGAAAAGTAAGTCTGGCATGGCATTAAAAAAAATAAGTACCCTAATTGGACTTATTTTCCCAGTCCTGAAAATTTATCAGGTGATAATATACATTACGACATAATAAATAACAATAGTCTGGCTATCATTGTCGATCACGAAAGTCCTGCCAGACTCGTATAAAGGAGCGTAACTTTCCATTTCGTAGTACTAACAATTTAGCAGAGTATACGATCACAATATTAAATATAAAAAAAAAGTCTGGCAATCATTCGGAATCACCGAAGCTCCACTAGGCCAGTGAAAGTTGTTAATTTTGTAAATTACTTATTTCATTACAATATATACCTTAATTATATCAGCGAAGAGACACAACGACATAAATGTTTCACGACAGTGCAGAAATGTAACAAAAACAGTGTAAATAGTACTTACGTTTAATTAAAAAACGTTTTTATTATTTTTTATATATACACGAAGGAAATTTTATTTCGTCTTATATTCTTGTCATTAATGTTGCTATACGAAGACCACAGGCAAAATCTTGGTTTTTTCACATTTTTTAAAAAATTGACATTTGTATGCGATTACGACAATTGAGATATTTACGTTGTACACAGAGGTAATGGAAGACAAGACAAAATTTTTATTTTTTGTTACTAACAAAAACGGGTTTTCCACGTGGTCTCCATACACCGGTCGCTTCTGCATCGCCTGGTCGCGCTGCTTTACATGAGTCTGGCAAGGGTTTGGTGATGCACAATGGCAGCCAGACTGTTTTTATTTATTATGTTATAATGAATATTATCACCTGACAAAATTTCGGAAATGAAAAAATAAGTACTCTGAAATCACTTATTTTTTCTCATTTATGCCCTGCCAGACTCATATTCCATATCCGGAGATCAGCCAGACTAATTTTTTACTGAATTTCATGGTAATGTTTATTTGTCCACAAAGTTCCATCACTGGGAAAATAAGTCCAACAAATGTACTTATTTTATAATTATTTAAACCTTTACCGTCATTCGACCCATCGTAAATCAATAGCCAGACTTGCAAATCTTCAAAAAGCATCATTAACTAAATCAAAATAATCCAAAATACTGACTGGGAAAATAAGTACCGAAAAATTTCACTGTCTCCAAGACTTTAAGTACGTTAACCAATAAGCAAATAAATTTTCTAGTCATATTTATTATGTAAATTAAAAAGTGAGTTATTAAATTTTGGGGTTGATTTTGCGCTACTCATATCATCTATAACCGCACTAAGTGCGGTAATATAGTTCTTAGTTATATTCAACTTGACTTGGAAAGTAGTCTATAACAACACCGATGAAAATAAAATTATTAGCGCCGTTTTCAATCAGGCTAGTTCATATAGACCAGTTTATAAAACAGTAGTACATTTTAAAAAAGACTGTCGGGTTGACAAGCCCCTCAGTAGACAGCGTGAAGAAAGAAGCTTAATTAACAGTTGGCATTCAAGTAAAATACTGTTTATTACAACATAAAATTTAGGTATTTCACAGCTCAACATCGTCAATAAAACTGAATACACATGTAATAATGCAAACAATTGTTGGTTAGCGTATGTGTAAACGACCATGATATAATACTCAGATATTTCACAGCTTAATATCGACAGCAAAACAAGAAAGCAGGCTTTGTCCACGTGATCTAAGCTATATGCAGCACTACTAGTGCTTCACCACATAACTAAGTTTGTATCAATCAACTTGACATCTTCAAACTACTTCAGAGAGATTATGTAACTGGCCGGCTCTTTGTAAAACGTGCTGCTTCCTTACGACCAGACGATACTACTTTCGATTAAAATACGTTTGCACCACAAAAAAGAACTTTAATAGTAGCATCGATTAGCAGTTTTTCAATGATATTAGATAGGTAAGAAAAAAATTAAATAGTTTATAACAACAACTAAATATCGATTTCAATTCTTACTGTATTAGTTCCTGAAGGATCAACAAAAACCAACAGTTCTAACAAAATAAAATTCTCGTATAAGATGAAAATATCTGTCCTACATAAATGTGTATATTTATTTTCGCATAATTCTAATGTATAATTTATCTTTTCAGAGACGGAGGATTTTAATTAAAAGTAGGAAACGTCGCGTCGTGAAGCGTAGTGCAAACGAGTTTGAAAATCGAATAAAACTGGAGAATATAGCAACACTGCTAAACTTTCCAATTTCCATGGCATATTAAGACAATGTTAACTTTATTAGAGTTTGCATGAGAGAAATATTTAGAACAGTAATTTAAAATTAAGAAATTTTACGACCACAGAACAATTGTTCGTCAGCTATTAATGTTTTAAAATTCGAATGAAGATGAAACCTGTTCGTATTTTAAGTTGCAGAAATATATCCTAATATGTTAGTAAATTACATTTTGTCGTAAGTTTTCTCGTACACAAATATGCCAGTACAAAAAATTCATATATTAAATTTTCAATTTCAATCTAGTCTTTTGTTATTACAGTTCCCAGAATGCTATGTACTGATATCCTCGACAATCAGTGTTTCTCCGAGACTTTAATAAATCTAAACTGAGCGAGGTCGTTGTAATTTCTTACATTTTTTACTGCTAAAGTAAATTAAGAGGTGCAAAAACGTCAGAGTTATTCACAAGCAAACATGCTGATAAGAATGCTTAGATTATTTACATTTTCTTTGCATGTTAAATTTATGTACATCCAGTTAAAGTTTCTTAGACCGTAATAAATCGTTTTCTCAACATTTTTCTACCGATAACATCTTGAAAACATCCTGGCAGCTTTTTAAAGAAAGCAGAATGGTTGTAAACTAGAGAATTACTTTAGTATTGATGACAAAAAGCTACCAACTTACTCCAAAAAACCGAAAACAAATTGATCCGGTGAAATGCATCAACCTAAACAACACATTGCCATATAACTTCGAATTATTATTATTACACAAATAACACCGGGTCAAGTCGAACCCATAATCCAAATTAATATTATAAAATTTATTACAAAATACTCCATAAATAAATAGTATACGGATAAACAGAACAAGAATTGGCTTTAATAAATACGCCAATATCGATTTGGCGAAGTAAAGAAAACATAATTTAGCTCAAAAAGAACTATTTAATAAGATTTGTTATAATAATTGGAAATTTTAACACTTTCTGCAAAATTCAGCTCATTCGCGAAATAACTAGCGACATCTTCTGCTTCTCCCTCATAGTATTCCAGGGTTCTGCAAACGCGAACCCTATCTTACGTTTCCACTTCGGACATGTAATACTGAATTGTTTTCGCCGCTAAAAAATAGAGGTCATTCCGTATCACGTTTCGGAATTAATCATTTATCGTATCAAGTCAGTTTTCTGGGCGCAAGGCCGTCGCGCTGCCTGAGGCCTACGTGCCGTTTTAAGCGCCATTGTTATTGCGAATCGTTGTGCAATTTTCTGCAACAAAGATAGCGTACGTGTGTTGAAAATGGATGGCCGGCGACGCGGCGTGTCCGTTATTTACGTTTTTGAAACTAGTCACCTTTGAGCATTCCTGAATGAGAGCATCTGCAAGTCAAGTGTTAAGTTCTGTTAAGTGACATGTAGTATTGATGGTTTTCGCAGCTTGTAAGCAGTTGATCTCTGTACTGTAATCTTCCAATATGAGAATCAATCATTTCGGCGAGATGGTGTCGCCTTAGTGAACGCCTGTTCTAATTTGAATTTGATCTGATAGTTTCGAGTGAGAGTAGATGCCATTTGCCGGTTCTGCGACCTCCCCCCACCACTTTTTCAAGGTCGAGGTCGTAGTAGAGGCAAGTGGATGGTTCTGGAACCTCCCCCCACCACTTTTTCAAGGTCGAGGTTACGGCCTCCCCTGAGCCGCATACAAGCCCAAGGTCACTCCTTCCCCTGACGAGTCGGCCGTCAAGGTCATTTACTCGGATTTCAAAGCACGTGAACTTCAAGGCCAACGTCACTCTTCAGGCCCTCAAGGTCACTGGCATTGCAAGGTACGTGGACTTCAAGGTCAACGTTACTCCTGCGGCCCTCAAGGCCATTCACTCGGATTGCAAAACACGTGAACTTCAAGGCCAACGTTACCCTAATATTACTCAGATTAGTCTAAAACCTCCTCCACAACCTACCCTTTAGTGCAAGGTCAAGGCCATAAGCACTCGGACAACCTCAATAAGTTCAATAAAAGAGACACATTTTTAAAAGGTTTTATTTTCAGCAATACATAAATCCGTACTACATTATGATACACAAACAAGAAATATTCTTATTCTGCGAGTCGAAGATGTCCTCCAGCTCCGGGCAATTACAACTGCATACCTCTTCTATCGTACGTAACGTCTCCCATAAACACAGCTGCTTGTCGTCCGTATGGAGCACTAGAATAAATAATTAGGTATTATAGTACCAACATATTAAGAAATACGCCACACAAACACGCATAAAGAATGTGAATTATTAGTTGTTCGCAGATGTAGTAACGCAATTATTTCTTACTCTTCCTTAAGTACGAAATAAAAGAAATAAAGGCAACTAATATTTCCCACGATTACACAGCTCTGAATCTTCTCGACAAAACGAATATGTTTGTACCAGATTTATGTGAGCATGACATTTACAAATAACATTTATAACTACCTTATTATGCCAGGATCCGGTCGATGGTTTCCCACAGCTCCGGGCAATTACAACCGCATACCTCCGTATGGAGCACTAGAATAAATAATTAGGTATTATAGTACCAACATATTAAGAAATACGACACACAAACACGCATAAAGAATGTGCATTATTAGTTGTTCGCAGATGTAGTAACGCAATTATTTCTTACTCTTCCTTAAGTACGAAATAAAAGAAATAAAGTTAACTAATATTTCCCACGATTACAGCTCTGAATTTCCTCGACAAAACAAATACCAGATTTATGTAAGCATGCCAAATAATATTTACCTTATTCTTCCACGTTTCCGCTCTAATATGCTGTTCATCCGGTATCCAATACATTTTCGGCAACGTAGTGTTGATTTCGAATAGCACGAGCACTTCCTAACCACAAAACAAGTTCCAAACTGCAGTCTGAACGAAGCAGTTTGCAAGGTCAACATGTTCTGTGGCGTCCACACCTCTCGCTAGCAAGCGACATTCCTGTTCGACTGCAAACAGAAATCCGTGCTATATTTAGCGTTACCAAAGAGCGGATTCTTATGCAAATACCTTTTTGTAGACTGCGCTTTAGGAAAATTAATCAATAAGCGCGAATCAAACATTTTCACTTCTATTGACATGTATTTTATTTTGCCTATAATATCTATTTTATTAGTTTACTGCCTATTTTCAGTTTTACCGCCTAAAATGTGCATAATTCAAGAAAAAAATAAGCTAGTCTTGTCTACATTACTTCGAATTTTAAAGTTTTAGCTGACAGTATCACTAAGTTACAGAGTGTAGGCTTAACTTTAATTGATTTCTTCCAAATTTTGGAGGAAGTCGAAGGCTTTTTAAAACATGAATGTACCAGACAAACTGAAGTCTGCATTAAATAAAAATCCTGATATAGGAGTATTAAGAAAGATATAGGAGTATTAAGAAAGATATCTAAAGAAGTTGACTTTTTTACAGAAAGCAATTTAGAACAAGTATTAGTTACTTATTTTACGGGCAAATTTAACAGTTAAGTAGTAGAAAATGGTACGTATTATTGGTACAACAGTTGGCTTTCAAGGTCAAATCTTAAAATGTTCATAACTCCGTTGTTTATTGAGACATTTTAGCATTGTACTCCTTTCTGATTATTGATAGTTTATAAGTAGAAGCCCACGCTTTCGGTATTCATATCCAGTTCGACGCTAGAGCAATGCCTATCGATAAATTTGGGAAACATATGCATGCGAATTCCACGTCGCACCCGCAGGTGTTTGTGGTTGAAGAGCTAAGCGAACCTATATATTATGAACGAGATTTACGACTAGTATCTAGTGCCATCAGTTCAGATAGATGGTACATCCTAGCTCATGGTGACACCGAATATACTATTCCCTTCCGTGTAGCTGAAATAACAAATGTCTTACTTTATCCCGAAAATACCGAAATTTATATCAACAAGAAACGATCATATAATTTTCGCGAAATGATCGGGATGGCATTAAAAAAGGTGATGTGCTAAAATTTTGGGCAGTCAAGCCAAATATGCTATATGTGGAATTTCAACTCAAGGTTCCCATAATTGTTGAGTCCAAAAAGGCAGTACTGTGAGTTGGAGGCCTCCTGCCACCACTCGGTCGTCAAACTTGCTCCTGCTTCCGCTCAAACTTCAAGTTAAGAGATGTAACGTTGGGGAGTGAAATGAAATCAGAAAGAAGAGTCGTGAGAGTAGTGGCACTTTAATCGGTTTTCAAAGTTAAGGTGAGATGCGAAGCAACACAAAAAAATTAGACATGCAGTAAGCTGGAGCGAACTTACTGCATGCCTAAATTATGACTCGACTAGGATTCGAACCTAGGTCTCCCTGTATATCCGCAATCTGCAGCCGAGGGTATCTTAACCGCTAGACCATCGAGTCTTATATAAAAAAACCCAATTAAAGAGACAAATATTGTGCAAAAGCTTTATTTTCACTGTTCAAGATACAAAAAAAATGTAATGGCTAGACTAAATTGTTATAATACCAACACATGAAGAAGTACGTTACAGACATACACAATATAGCAAATAATAGGGTGCCTAAAACAATTGTAGATATACAACAGGAATTATCGGCGGGTGCAAGTAGCTACTTCAAGACATCCGGTTTATTTTTTAACAAAATAGTTTGCCAAGGAGTGTCTACCGCATATGAAGGGAAATGGAATTTTACTTTGAACATTAGCGAATCCTGAAGAGTAAAGTTGTGCACGTGTATTTTAAAAACGGATATAGTTGTCAAGGAACTGGTATCCATTTTACGCCACGTCATGTTGTGCACTCCGTCATTGTAAGCAAGATACGCGGAACTGCACCGTGGTGGTTGAAGGACGTAGAGAATCCCATCATGAACTGCAGCGAGAGCAACCAAAAATTGTATTGGTCGCATGTTCAACACGTCGATGGCAACTAGTGAATGGTTCGGTGAAGGAACAGCTTAAGTTTTGAAGCCTTGAATGTCGAGAATGAGCTTCATCGTATTAGACAGAGAGAGCACGGTGCAGTTACGTTAACAGCCAAAATGCAACTGAAGTGGTTTTGAGAAATTACAGTTGTTTAACTGCTTTTGTCAACGCGTTGTAAGTAAAAACCCGATCGTGAAGAACGAGGCAATACGCGGTTGTGTTGGCTGCCACGTTAGCGGAAGTTTCAAATTCAACTCGAAAAACGACGGCGTTTGCATGAAGGTAGTCTTTTTGTTGAGAACAATCGATCACAACAATAGGCGCTTTGTCGGCAAAGTCATGGAGGGAGAAGAAGGGCTCATCGACTTTGTTATAATAAGATGATTGAAACTTGGAATACATGTCGTATAATGTTGCGTAATGATTGAGTGCATAATTGTTATGTAAATTGTCGTATGGAAATCGTTCGGTGTTCAGAAAAACTCGGAAATTGGTAAGACCAACTTTATCGAAATTAGCATTGTCCTTACTGATTAGCCCCGAACGACCTGATTGAAACCCTACGATGACGTATCTGGGGGTTTGTAATTTTGTGCTTGTAGCGATAGCGTGAGAATGTTGAGTCACAGCATGAACACCAGGTATGATATGAAGCTGCCAGCTGCGAAATGCTACTTGTGTGTCAATATTTTTATCGATGTATTTGGTTAGGGCTAATTCTTGAGCAAGACCTGGAGTGATATGAGGAACCTTCCAATATAGTTTGTCAATCGTAACTTTAGCCGTCTCCCCTACTGTAGCACTGAATACGGCGTCGGCATCGGTATTGCTGCGAATTAATACGAGTTCTTGTCGGATGTTAAGTATTACTTTACCATAATCTTCGGCGAATCCTAACAGCATTCTCAACGGTATGCAGGCACTAAAGTTACTTTCCTGATCGGTAATGGGAGGATCGCCGCCGGCAAACCAACCTGCATTTTGAAGCTTTTTAACGTCAGCGGAACTGTAGGACACATATCCCTTAAGAGTAGACGTAATACCAGGTTTGGTGACAGAGTCGACAACGACGCCATTGATTTCGTATCGGATTTCGCTAAATAAGTGAGCCAAACCATTGTTAAGGAATTTAGCCGTTGTAACTTCACCGTTTTCCTTCCGCAACTTTCCCTCTAGGTACAGATAGCTCAGGCCGGGAAGAGTTGACATATCTTCGGGAATTGGAATTCGAATTTCATCGTTATAGTCAAAACGGTTTGTATACGGTTGATGTGTGTGCAATTGATTGCTAATGATAGAAGTGTCGACGAGGACTCGCTCTCCAATATTTAAAATACTCATTACACTATTGTAAAGCCTAAGGACCGCAAGAAGTCTCTGTTTGCTTTAGTTAGCTGCGTGGTGGACGAAGCCGTACTGATCTTACGAGGGTGTGGGCGACGATTCTTATAGGAAGTAAAGCAGGGGTGGTACGGAGTGGTGAATCGAAAACCCATTACAGTTTCTTTAAATGTAATGTTACCGTAACGGTCTCCTTACTAAAACTGACAGGATTATCCGATTGGTCTAGTATTTTAATAGTTAAGTTAGTGATCTGTTTCGTGCTGATCGGTAGATAGATGACAGGGTTAGGGGTTTCCACTATTTTGTACCCGGGCGGTACTATGGGGAAGAATTGGTGAATGATATGGCCGGGCTTACCATTTTTATATGAACCAACGGAGATGTTGCAATGAATAAGAATCGAGTTGATGTTCAAAATTTTCGTAACATGTTCAGCTGTGTGCCACCTATCTGCAGCATAAACTTTTTTCTCAAAGCCTAACATGTCCCGGATAGTATTGTCGCTTTGAAAGTCGATTGGAACGGTGGACTTTATTTCAGTTTTTAAGGTGCTGTTGTTTCCACGTAGCAGTACCTGTTTAACACCCGTATCAGAATCGAGTTGGTTATGTAAAAATTCAGCAATGTCGGTAATTTCATATGCTCCCTCCGGTATAATAATAGGAGGTTCTCCAACAAGATGAAATTCATTGTTGGGAGGTCTAACGTTTGGAATAGTATAGTAGGTTTCGAAACTTAACAATCCCAAGACGTATTCGCTACCATCGTCTAAGAAAATGGGAGGGTCAAAATTTGCAGTAAGAACAGATGAATCTCCCGTAAGAGTAAATATACTGGACATGATGAAGCGCGGCACCTAAACTGATGACAAAAGCGGTTTCGCCAAGTTATATAAGAATTTGAGACACAAATGTCCGCATGTGTATGATGCGAGTTTTTGATATCTATTAGAATTGTACATAATTGTGTTGTTGCTACCATCGCTGCGAAAGTAGTTTACTAATTCGGGAGGAGGTTGTAAGCGACCTATGCTATCGAAATACAGAACAAATCGATCAGCTTTAACGTAGGCTGTCCAATGTGTGCCAGGTCCAACATCATCGTCTAAGTTAGTAACACCACATTCTCGTTGACGAATTTTGTCGGGTAGAGCATCTCGCATAAATATCCCCCTAAAATGGGGAAAATCTAAGCGTTTAACGTACTGTGCAATATCGATGTTCGTCAACGCTCGGCGTGGTAGCTTCAACGGTAGTTTTTTGACTGATACGGTCGTAGATATAGTCCTTTTCCTCGAGCAATGGATTCCATAGCTTTGTTATGCCGTTCCTTTTCCTGGAGATCCTTTTTAGAAGCCTTTGAGTCGCCAACCTCTTTAGCGACTGCTGCAGCACCGCTTCCGAGGGACCCCAATGCTCCTAATGCAGCAAGTATGGATACAAGCGGCAATATACCTCCTCTCTTGGGAACAGGTACTACTCTAGAACGAATTCGGCGTTTCCTTCGCGATTTAAAAACGACCGCGCCTCCAATACGTTTACGCCTACTACACCTTGTACGCTTCCGTTTTCTAGATACCCCCGTACCAATTTTTTGCGCAATACCGACAATAGGTAGTGCACGCTTTCGTTTCCGGGAGACTCTCACACCAACAGTGGGTTGTGTACGCTTCCGTTTTCTAGATACTCCCGTACCAAATTTTTGTGCGGCAATAGGTAACGTACGCTTTCGTTTTCGGGGGACCGTCACACCAGCAGTGGGTAGTGTACGCTTTCGTTTTCTAGATATCCTCGTACCAAATTTTTGCGCTGCAATAGGTAGTGTACGTCTTCGTTTCCGGGGTGTTTCCATAACAGCAATGGGTTCTGTACGCTTTCGTTTCCGGGAAACTCCCATGCCGAGTTTGGTTTTCCCTTTCATAATCCCTGTAACAGCAAGAGCTGCCGCTCTTTCTCCAAGAGTAGAGTCTTTTGCTTTAACGCGTTCCCAAGCTTTCTGTGCAAGAACTTTATCCGCCGCGTGACGCGTCGAAAGATTGCTAGATTGTGAGTATGCGATGTCGTGTTGCTTGCAAGCCTCGTCCAGAGGGTTTCTTCCTCGATCGCCTCGAGAAAGCCGCTTGTTTAGGCGGGTACCCGGTCCGCAAAATTTGTAACCTGGTATATGTAATTCGAAGGGCAACTTATCAATAAGGGTATTCAACAAACCGCGACCTTTCCGTGTGACGGTTCGACGACTACTACGAGTTTTACGTCTAGTATAACTCATCTTAAACAAACGCTCGTCGAAGAGCGACTGACGATGTGAAGCTCAAAGGGGTAGATATATACTTAGCACAGCGCGGTTAGAAGCTAGTTCGTCCCCGTCCGAGAACGATGAAGAACGTCAAAATTGTTAAACAAAAATGTTCGCTGCCGGTAGTAAATCATACAGTAAATTCCATGTCAGAAGGGTTCAGACGACACGGCACTTTACTGGGTATAGGATGTAAAAGGGGTTTGATCATTGGTCCTTCCGGCTCTGGGAAAACCAATGCGATGATCAGTCTTTTGGTACACCGCAATGGGGTGCGGTTTCAAAACTTGTATTTGTATTCCAAAACCCTTGACCAACCTAAATACAAATTTCTGAAGATACTCCTGAAGTCACTAAAAGAAATCGGATTCTACGAATTCAGCGAGGGGTGTGAGGTTATCAAACCACACGAGGCGAAAGAAAATTCTGTTATTGTGTTTGATGATGTGGCATGCGACACTCAAAGCATAATTAGAGATTATTTTAGTTTCGGACGTCATCGAAATATAGATTGTTTTTACCTCTGTCAGACTTACTCATCAATCCCGAAACAACTGGTGCGAGATAATGCGAATATCATAATCGTATTCCGGCAAGACCACACCACTCTTAAACACATTTACGATGATCATGTAAACACAGACATGCCATTCGAAAAGTTTAAAAACTTATGTTCCCACTGTTGGATCAAAGATCACGGATTTTTAGTTATCGACAAAGAAAGCGAAATCAACGCCGGTCGTTATAGAAAAGGGTTCGACAGTTATTTCACTATATAGGCATGGACCACTGCTGTACAAATTATTAGTCTACGAACAACGACAGTAATAGCAACATGGACAAACGGTTAGTAAGCGATCTTATTAAAGCTAGAAAGGCTGTCAGGCGGAAATATGAAACTTTAAAAGCAGATATCGCCGAATCGCAGACGGCTCTTGCGGAGCAATTTAAACCAATTTCCCAACCACTCACGGAATTGCTAACATCCATCAAGCAAGAAGGAGGTCAAACAATACAGCAAGAAGTAGGACCTATGCTGAGAACCATCAAACGACGAGTGTCCACACCATCTATCCTACCCCGTCCGAGAAATGGCAAAACCCCCGTAGGAGCGTCAACCCCCGACATTGCCATTCCCGGACCGTCGACTTCAGCGTTGGTAACATCCACACCTAGATTTATTGACAGAGAAGTATTGTATGAGAGTTTACCGGATGAGGAGCAACAGGTAGAAGTTCAAGAAGAAGAAGCGGCAATTGAAAGTTCAGTAGCAGAGGCTAGGGAAACCGTGCGACAAATGATGGAACCGGAAGTTCTAGGGGAATACCTGGAGCAGTTCTCAGGGTTAGCTAGAAAATATATCGAGGGAATGATACGAGATACAGAGAGCAAGTACGATCTTCACTATGGAGTTCGATGGGACATAGACACTGATAAGTTTGCAATTGGGAATAAACAGCTTACTTTTGAGGGTCAGGACATGGTTATTACAGATCACGGCAATAGAATAGTATACAAAGGCACCCCCGGCTTTTACGAATTAATGTTCTTAAAGAAACCGATAACTTATACAACCAAAGACCGTGAAAATTACTATGACATAGTGAACCGATCCGCCGCAAATCGTAAGAACTACGATCCAACCCAAGGGATAAGCGGCAACGCCGGCGCAAAATATATGAAAGTAGTACGCCCCCTGGCTACATCCTCCGGCATTAGACAACCTACCAGAGCCGCATCGAGGGTGCAGCGTACCGGTAGGGGATTATTAACAGTAACCAATAAAAAAGTGGAATTTGTTCCTTGGAAAGATCCAAATTCATTAGTGGATCGTCTGCGCATATTACTAGCTTCTCAGGTAGCGGGGCACACCGGCCATTCCAACGAAATCGTAAGCATCACCCAAGCTCTACGAGATGCAAAAATAATTTACTAAGGCGAGTACAAAAGTGGAGTACCTATTGAATTACGATCAGAAGGTGCTAGACGATAGAGTAATGCCCATCGACAAATTTGGACGCCACTACCATAGCACACGCTCTGCTCCTCATCGCAAACATATCTTTATGAAAGTTCAAAATATAAAGGCACTACATATAGAAACACCGCTTCTACTGGTGGGGCGTGGGCATAATGAGGAGGGATTTTCAAAAATATTCGGAATTGATGAGTACACTTTTCCGTTAGCGACCGGACAGATTATTGATATTCAAGTCAGCGGACCTTCTGTGGAATCATACATCAACGGAGTTCAGCGGGATGAGATGGTCGGTGTGACTTTGAATCGAGGAGATACGCTTAGATTCAAAGCCGTTACCCCCAAGTTATACGTACAGCTGCTGCTTAAATGTCCCATAGCAGTCGATACAGCGACATTCGACAATGAGTCCTAAGGAAGATCTAGTCGCAGAACTTCACAAACCAGCGCGAAAAAATTTCAAGAGGCGACGGGTAATTCTCAAAGGATTGCATGATTTACTACAAGCGGATTTGGTGGAGATGCAACCATATGCACGAAGCAATAAAGGTTATCGATACATTTTAGTTGTTATTAACGCTTTTTCTAAATACTTGTGGGCTGTTCCGGTAAAACGGAAAACGGGAAAAGACGTAACAACTGCTATGCAAAAAGTTCTTGCCAGTATGAAGGTGTCTCCTAAAAACGTACAAACCGATTTGGGAAAAAAATTTTATAACACCGATTTTCAAGCTTTGATGCGACGGTACAAGATAAATCACTACAGCACGTATTCATCTATGAAAAGCAGCATCGTGGAAAGATGTAACCGCACCCTGAAGAACATGATGTGGAAGCAGTTCAGTTTGCAAGGGTCCTTCAAATGGTTGGACATTCTACCCAAACTCTTAACGAAATATAACACAACCAGGCATAGCACAACAGGTATGAAACCGGCTGAAGTTAATTTTAAAAATGCCAAACGTCTGTTACACACCGTGTACAGCCACACAAAAACTGTAGATCCAAAACCTCAAAAATTTCATAAAGGAGACTATGTACGCATTAGCAAATATCGTTCGATATTTAGCAAGGGGTATACACCCAGCTGGAGTAACGAAATATTCAAAATAACCACAGTGCGACTTACAAACCCTACCACCTACAGACTCATGGATCAGGAAGGGCAGGAAATCAAAGGTGGATTTTACGAACACGAACTACAGAAAATCAAACACTCGGACATCTACCTGGTAGAAAAGGTGTTGAAGAAGAAAGGTAACCAGCTTTACGTAAAGTGGTTGGGATTCGATAACCGTCATAATTCCTGGATAACCACAACCAACCTTGTGTAGTAATTGACTGCTATTGTACTTATACGTTGTAAATAAAAAAATGTTTTTATACTCTCATTTATTATTTGTACTGCTTACTACAATAACATACGGAGTGCTCGTTGCATACTAAAGATGTATTGAGTGTGTACATACATATCTTTCGTTGACAAAAAACATTTGTCGGATATCCCAACATATAATCGATGCTTCTAATCTAACAACCATCACCACTCCTATAAACAATATTTCTTTTATACTAAACTTAACCTACAAAGAACAAGAAAGCGTACGTAATGTGGGACCTATGCTTGCAAGTAATGACCAATACTGTTGCCCAAACATATTGCTACGGCAAGGTGTCGGCAATCCGTAGCAATTCGTCAAGCCTGTAATCAGGTATATCTCGGTGACCCCACGCCAAGGTCTTCGTTGTGTTGGGAATAAGAAAGCGTTTATCATCTTTCGATGAAAGCGCAACCTTATTCATTAATTCGGTGTACATAGTGTGTAAACGCGAGCGAAAAACATACATTTGACAAAAGACAGCATCTCTTCTGCTCTCAGCAACAGACTGATAAATTTCGCTGGTGAGGTACTTTCGAACGGAAGACTTTTTGACGCCCTTAGCTTTCTTGTCAACTTTGTCGATAGCGTTTACACAGTATGTTTTTGCACCGACCCCGTAGAAGCTACGCACGACTACCCCAGCGTACTCGTCCTTAAATTTGCCAACAACAGATTTGGTTTGCGGAACGTCGTGCAAGTTATTCTTATAATTTGAGGTATCGAAGCGATGAAGGTGGCGTTTCATGTCCGCGTAAAAATTTTCAGTAAAAATTTCCAAAATTAAGGAGTCCGTATCTGTGTACAATAGAGAAACATTAGGACCATATTGCTCCTTCAAAAAATCATAATAAAACTCGTACATTACAGTTTTCGAAATATCCAAAACTGAGAAACCAATATAACTGGGTTTGTCGTAGACAACCAACGTCTTGTTCATTTCTACAGCAATTAAATTTTCACCAAACCGAATTCTATCTTTAAAGTTAGGTTTCGCGATCCAAGCTTCTGCCCCCATTCTGTGACCAAGTTTCTCCCAATGACTCACTAATTTTACATCAACCCTTTTGTCCACGTTTTCCATAGTTTTTCCAAATACGCTGTTGTTAGCTAGCTTAAAAGAATTACGATGGAATTCGTTGTCAGACAGGTTTCTTAAATTCGTGTTTAAGTCGATGTACGATCTAAGCCAGGGGGATTGTCTAAATTTCAGTATCCTATGGGTTCTAGTCAAAATCAAACCAGCCTTTAAGCATTGCTTTAAATTTCTATAGTGAATAACGTATCTATGTTTGTCATGTAAATTTGGAATCAATTTCGCATTTTTATATTTTCCCTGTGGAGGAACCAACAGCTCGGGACAAAAGGGCAAGTCATTGTGAGAGTCGTGTAAATTTTCCGGGTACTGCAAGTCAACTTCCAGCACGTACCCAGTGTCAGATTTGTTGGAAACTTGAAAAACGTCAAAACTGTCAATTTCCTCGTCAGTCAACCAAACAAAACCACCTTGCGGTAGAAACTGTCTCATTCCAAATCCATATAGATTTGTAGAATCCAAAAACATGATAAAAGAAGTGGGTTTGGAAGGATCATAATTACCCGCAAATTTGTTGTTGGCAATAGCCTTTCTCCCGACACAAGTACTGACTCCTCCGCGAATACCTTTTTTGAAAAAGTTAAACATATCAATGTCAGTCAACAGCTCCAACTCAACCCCCGTAAATTTTAACATGGCATCCCAACTTAATCCGGGGGCTGTGTAATACTGCGCTGGATCTAAATTATATTGTTGCAAATAAAAATTTCGAAAGTTTTCGAAAACGTCTGCCAAAATAAAAACGTCACATTTGAGGTACACATCGGAATAGTCGCCCAACGTTTTACATTCAAAAGTTTGCCAGACCTTAACGGCGCGCGCGTAATCGGCCTCAGTGATATGGGCATCGTTTAACCGGTCATAAAACTGGGCGATTGTGGGTAAGGTAGGCTCGCTTAATTTCGCAAAAGAGTCTACGTACGAATAGGGAAATACACCTTTCTGTCTCATCAACTCAAATTTTAAGCCATCTCCGAATTGATTTTGAATTTCAACACACTGTCCATCCTTCAACGTACCGGCCAGCGATGCCAAAGAAGCACTTAAAAATCGGTAACTATCTAAAAAGCGAATTTGCATATAAACTTGTTTACGTTCCCCGTTCTCAAAAATTTCATCAACCCAAATACGTTTGCCAAATGAAATATATTTTTCTTTAGTTACCGGAATGACATCAATTTTCTCCTTATTTTGAGCCAACTTTTTTACGAAAAGGTGTGAATCGTAGTTTAAATTATGAAAAAATACGGGAATAAATTTTGGAAGTTTATAATTTAGATTGCAATTGGAATGAGCAGCTCCCCGATAGTGTCCCGTCAAATGGTAGTGATCACGAACTTTTACGTCCGAGTCTTTGAAAGGGCGATTGCAAATGTGACATGAAACAGCTCCGTTAAAATTTTGAATTTCCGCGAGATCCATATCCCTAAGAGGTACAACAGGCTTCAGGTAGTTGGAATACAACCTAAAGACGTCTTGATCTAGACGATCCACAAACACTTCGACAGCATCTGCACCCCGATAAATTTCGAATTTGGATAGAGTATCGTCAAACGAACATTTCAAATAATATGCAAAGGAATACGGTTTGTGTTCGCACGTTGTAACCGTATAAGGTCTTTCGCAATCGGGGTGTAGGTTCCCTCCATTGACCGGTGTTAAAATCGTTTCGAAATCTGCATAAATGACAAACGGTAGCTTCATCTGCTTCGCGCAGTTGTCAAACTTAAGAATATTGCGGGGCCTCATTTCTCCAAACGCAGGCGTGACCAATTCTGTCGTAGGCATTTTAGTGTACACACGATTACAGTCAAAACGTTGATGCATCTCCAACTTCGCATCGCTATCAAAATAATTTAGACAACCATCGCAAAAATGTTTAGCATGATCATTACGCGTTATTTGGTGTGAAACTAACCTAGACAAATCCGCGATACAACAGTAGTGACTATTACCTTTGTCGTTGGTAATTAGCAACAAATTTACATGCCACCTCTTTTTCAAAGAGGTGTGGTACAGAGGTCCCACAACTTCATATTCGGTAACATTGCCTCGAAAAAATTTTTCCAGTCCGTATACATTTACAGAAATTTGCGGATTATATTTTTCAAATTTTTGAATATCGCGCAATCTAACAGGGAATTCAATGTCCCTAAATTTCAAGAATCGACGACAATCCGGATACGAAGTCGTTCGATTAGGCTGTCCAATTGGTTTGCAAATGGTCGAGGTTACAGCCCACCCGAAACAACAGTCGTCATCGTTTTGGATGTTCACGATCGCTTTCTTGTTTTTAATCTGCTTCGGCAGCGGGATATATGACGATGCTCGAAGCGGATTATACCTATTTACATTAACCTCTATATACAGCAGCTGCTTCAGGATCCACCCTGTTAAAGAACAAAACGCGATTAGTTTTGCTGCAAGAACCCTTCAAAGATTGCACGTACCTGACTCTCGTTCTTGAAATTCGGACACCTTCTCGTCCAATATCCCCGTAAAATTATCATATAATTCGTTCAAGTTTGTACCGCGAGTAGCCACCTCGTTAGCTGTATTAAAACTTTTTACGTCTTGCACATCTTGAACCTCCAAAATAAAAAACCCGAAAAGTTCGAAATTGATTTTTACACTAGTTAATTTATGTAACTGTCCTTCTATAAGACCTATAATTTTGTCTTTGAGTTCGATCATATATTCTACAACACTTATATGATAATTTTCCGTGGACACCCTATAGCTTATTACACGGGACTTGAAGGCGCTCTGTAGGGCCACCACTCCCTTCCCCAGGTAGGCGACACCACACCGTCTTGTGTGACGACTGCTCCGGAGATGTCCGATGAAACCATTCCGGGGCACGTTATCGTCACACACGTTGCAGTATCGGGTCCTGGGTGGCTGTTCTGTTATTAAAAAAACGTTAGCAACCATGAAACGCTACAATAGAGACACACTCACCAGCACTGGAAACTTGGACTCTTCTGCGTTTACTGCTAGAGGGTCCTTCACCAGTCACCACCGAAGATTCCATAGCGTCGCCTGCAGCAAACACAATACCATTCAGCTTGTCTGCATTGCAACACCTATTACACTTACCACCTGTCGACGGGTGGCCCAGCTCTGGACAACAGCTTTCTCTTCGATGGCGGAACAAATTGTCGGCTCTGGTGAAGGATCGTTCGCACTCGGTGCATCTGAACATACTGGGTAATTAGCTTCACGCAAACTGTAATTATACTAACTACGCGATTAGCTACCCAGCTCGAGGGGGTGATATTCACAAAAGCGATAACACTGTCAATTACAGTCTACAAATAAAATTACTCTTGAAACCTCGAGCGGAATACCCAGGTGCCACCACGCGGAGGATTCGCTTTTGACACCCTGGAGGGGATACGGGAAGGTTATTTGTTTTGTGTTACGGACGTATCACATGTTAAACTACAATCTACTATCTACAATTGTACATTTTGCCAGAGCTGATGACGTGTGGCAAGAATCTCGTCCATTACCCTTGATAGGTCGTTGGATACCTTTCGCCGCTCCATCTCCAGCAACCGCATCTCGTTCAGAGTGCTTCCGCTGTGACCTTTGGCGAGGTTGGGTTTTCTGGATTTCATACGACCTTGAATGGCGTCCAGCGAATCTAGACACTGGTCCATTTCAGTGTCCAGGTCGTCGATTCTTTTTTCGCCGGTGGTGACGTCATCATATCTGGCAAAAAAAGCGGTGCGTTTGGCCTCATACTGACGAATGGCACATTGCGTTAGCGATATGCCTTCCTCTTCCTCTTTCTCATCGGCGGAGGCAGTCGACACCTCACTCCTAGAGGCCGCCGACGCGACAAGGGAAGCAGGTGTTGCAAGCCTGTCAGCTCCATCGTCCGCTACCAGGGAGGCCTGGCTGATAACGGATGTTGAAGCTGCCACTTCTGGAGAAGGTTGCGTTGCAGGTGGATTAACGCGTCCGGAACTACAGCTAGACGGTCGCCTTGAGCCCGAGACGACCTCGATATCTAGCTCCTTTACGACCCTTTCGAACTCTTGTGCTGCACGACCACCGCAAACCTCCGCGCTACTATCGTCAAATTTCTTACAAAACTCAGCGTTCACAATATTTTGTTCCTCTTGTGATAAGTGTGGAGACTGTGATCTCATTCTTTTTGCAACCGATTTTTCAGTTTCCTCCACGCCTTGAAGAAGCTGTGGAGTACATATATTTATCACACTATCTGAATCACTTCGAACTTGTCCCTTTCCGGTTACAGCCTCGACATTCATCAACACTGGCTCTACGCGTTTTGCCAAACTTAACTTCGACGCACGTTTTCGCTTTGGCCCCTCGGTAAGGAGTTGCCTTAAAATGTTGCAAGAGCTGTCCTGACTAGCAGGTGTACAGCTGGCCTCGACGTCCGAAATCGGAGAAAATAAAGAACGGCCAGATACCACTACTACATTGTCCAAAATGTTTAACGAGGCTTGCGGCGTCCGGCTTGCGGGGTTGGGGGTTGCCCCGCTTCGCTGCGTGCAAACGCAGAGTTCGGCATTAGCCCGTTCCGGCGTCGATAGGCTAAGTCTATTAGCATTACGCTTCCACTCCTGCAATACAATACCTCCACACGAAACACACTTTACAGCACTGGAACCAACCATCGCGACAGCAGAGAAGAGAATGACCCCTCCTCATCTGAGAATTGCTTAAATACACATTGGTTGACCATGGGTTGACCATGGGTTGAAGGACGGAGACGTCACCTTGCACATACGGATGGTAAGCATTTAGAGTACGCGGACGATTTTCTGTGCAATTTCAACTCAAGGCTCCCATTATTTCTTTACTCGTTACCTCTGCCAGAAAAGATACACAGCTTTTATGTAAAGTGACAATACTCGATTTACAAAAATTTCTTTTTTCTAAATGGTTACAACTTCTACAGCAAACAGACTTAACTATTACCTACCGCGCTTTGTTTGCATTCTATATCACACTGTATAATGTCCAACGCAATTTTAGCATTTCGTACATACACATCGCATTTTCCGATGTAGGCAACGCGTTCGCAATGTTTGTTTTGAAATCACCCGGTTCATTCCACACACTTTCAATTACAGTGCTATAATATTTTTCAAACTGTTGGCACTTTAAACATTCTATTTTAGACTGTATGAGCGGCACCAGCTCCCAAAATTCTTCGAACGACTCCATGTCCAGTTCAACTCGATTACGCCCTATTTCCTCTAGTTCAATCATTTTCTTGTTTAGAAATTTCTTACAAGATATTCTTCTATTAGGTTCAATATCTACCAGTTGTGGCTGAGCATCATCACTGATAAAGTAGTTATTTATCATACATTGATTGTCCAAAAACACGTTAAATATCGGTTCCTCCATCCGCATTCAATCATAGTCCGAACCACAGAACAACACTGTCGGCGCAAACGATCCATAGCCGTTTAAACCCACACTCACGAATTTGTTCCTCAATTTATTTAGAGGATAGGTTGTGGAATTTAATAACACTGGATATGGATGCAGAAAATTGGCCTTCAGCAGTCTAAGCTTTATATTTTCCATAGCTTCTTTTATGTTCTCGTCTGTCATTGCTAATGTATTTGCTAGTACAACGCCCGCTACACTATTGCACATCTTTATTTATACACATGCGTCTGGCCTTGAGAGCCTAGCGGTAGGAGGATTCTCCTTGGCCTTGAAGTCCACGTGCC
This sequence comes from Agriotes lineatus, assembly GCA_940337035.1. NCBI lineage: Eukaryota > Metazoa > Arthropoda > Insecta > Coleoptera > Elateridae > Agriotes > Agriotes lineatus. The sequence continues at coordinate 155,322,391 of OW679198.1, read as the reverse complement.
TTGCAATGCCAGTGACCTTGAGGGCCTGAAGAGTAACGTTGGCCTTGAAGTTTACGTGCTTTGCAAACCGAGTAAATGACCTTGAGGGCCAACTCGTCAGGGGAAGGAGTGACCTTGGGCTTGTAGGCGGCTCAAAGGAGGCCGTAACCTCGACCTTGAAAAAGTGGTGGGGGGAGGTTCCAGAACCATCCACCTGCCTCTACTATGACCTCGACCTTGAAAAAGTGGTGGGGGGAGGTCGCAGAACCGGCAAAAGGCATCTACTTAGGACATATGGGACATCTGGGACGTTTGGGACGTTAGGGACGTATGGGACATCTGGGACGCCTGGGACATTAAGGACATGGGACATATGGGACATCTGGGATGTCTGGGACGTTAAGGACATATGGGACATTTAGAACGTCTGGGACGTTAAGGACATATGGTTCATATGGGACATTTGGGACGCCTGGAACATTAGGGACATATAGGACATATGGGACATTTAGGACGTCTGGGCCGTTAAGGACATATGGTTTATATGGGACATTTGGGACGCCAGGGACATTAGGGACATATAGGACATATGGGACATCTGGGACGTCTGGGACGTTAGGGACATATGGGACATCCGGGACGTCTGGGACGTTAAGCACATTTGGGACATCTAGGACGTTTGGGACATCTGGGACGTTAAGGACATATGGGACATTTAGGACGTCTGGGACGTTAGGGACATATGGAACATCTAGGACGCCTGAGACATTAGGGACATATGGGACATATGGGACATCTGGGACGTCTGGGACGTCTGGGACGTCTGGGAAGTCTAGGACGTTAAGGACATATGGGACATTTAGGACGCCTGGGACATTAGGGACACATGGACACAAGGGACATCTGGGACGTCTGGGACGTTAAAGACATATGGGACATTTAGGACGCCTGGGACATTAGGGACACATGGGACACATGGGACATCTGGGACGTCTGGGACGTTAAGGACATATGGGACATCTAGCACGTCTAAACCGTCTGGGACGTGAACGACATGTGGGACATTTAGGACGCCTTGAACATTAGGGACATATGGGACATATGGGACATCTAGGATGTCTGGGCCGTCTGGGACGTTAAGGACGTGTGGGACATTTAGGACGCCTGGGACATTAGGGACATATGGGACATCTGGGACGCCTGGGACATTAGGAACATATGGGACATATGGGACATCTGGGACGCCTGAGACGTTAGGGACATATGGGACATATGGGACATCTGGGACGGATGGGACGTTAAGGACATATGGGACATCTGGGACGTCTGGGACGTTAATGACATATGGAACATCTAGGACGTCTGGGACGTTAGGGACATATGGGACATCCGGGACGTCTCGGACGTTAGGGACATATAGGACATATAGGACGTCTGGGACGTTAGGGACATATGGGACATCTGGGACGTCTGAAACGTTAAGGACATATGGGACATCTAGGACATCTGGGACGTTAGGGACATATGGGACATCCGGGACGTCTGGGACGTTAGGGACATATAGGACAAATAGGACGTCTGGGACGTTAGGGACACATGGGACATCTAGGATGTCTGGGCCGTCTGGGACGTTAAGGACGTGTGGGACATTTAGGACGCCTGGGACATTAGGGACATATGGGACATCTGGGACGCCTGGGACATTAAGGACATATGGGACATATGGGACATATGGGACATCTGGAACGTCTGAGACGTTAGGGACATATGGGACATCTAGGATGTCTGGGCCGTCTGGGACGTTAAGGACGTGTGGGACATTTAGGACGCCTGGGACATTAGGGACATATGGGACATCTGGGACGCCTGGGACATTAGGGACATATGAGACATATGGGACATCTGGGACGCCTGGGACATTAGGGACATATGGGACATATGGGACATCTGGGACGCCTGAGACGTTAGGGACATATGGGACATATGGGACATCTGGGACGGATGGGACGTTAAGGACATATGGGACATCTGGGACGTCTGGGACGTTAATGACATATGGAACATCTAGGACATCTGGGACGTTAGGGACATATGGGACATCCGGGACGTCTGGGACGTTAGGGACATATAGGACATATAGGACGTCTGGGACGTTAGGGACATATGGGACATCTGGGACGTCTGAAACGTTAAGGACATATGGGACATCTAGGACGTCTGGGACGTTAAGGACATATGGTTCATATGGGACATTTGGGACGCCTGGGACATTAGGGATATATAGGACATATGGGACATCTGGGACGTTTGGGACGTTAGGGACATATGGGACATCTGGGACGCCTGGGACATTAAGGACATGGGACATATGGGACATCTGGGATGTCTGGGACGTTAAGGACATATGGGACATTTAGAACGTCTGGGACGTTAAGGACATATGGTTCATATGGGACATTTGGGACGCCTGGAACATTAGGGACATATAGGACATATGGGACATTTAGGACGTCTGGGCCGTTAAGGACATATGGTTTATATGGGACATTTGGGACGCCTGGGACATTAGGGACATATAGGACATATGGGACATCTGGGACGTCTGGGACGTTAGGGACATATGGGACATCCGGGACGTCTGGGACGTTAAGCACATTTGGGACATCTAGGACGCTTGGGACGTCTGGGACGTTAAGGACATATGGGACATTTAGGACGTCTGGGACGTTAGGGACATATGGAACATCTAGGACGCCTGAGACATTAGGGACATATGGGACATATGGGACATCTGGGACGTCTGGGACGTCTGGGACGTCTGGGAAGTCTAGGACGTTAAGGACATATGGGACATTTAGGACGCCTGGGACATTAGGGACACATGGACACATGGGACATCTGGGACGTCTGGGACGTTAAAGACATATGGGACATTTAGGACGCCTGGGACATTAGGGACACATGGGACACATGGGACATCTGGGACGTCTGGGACGTTAAGGACATATGGGACATCTAGCACGTCTAAAACGTCTGGGACGTGAACGACATGTGGGACATTTAGGACGCCTTGAACATTAGGGACATATGGGACATATGGGACATATGGGACATCTGGAACGTCTGAGACGTTAGGGACATATGGGACATCTAGGATGTCTGGGCCGTCTGGGACGTTAAGGACGTGTGGGACATTTAGGACGCCTGGGACATTAGGGACATATGGGACATCTGGGACGCCTGGGACATTAGGGACATATGGGACATCTGGGACGCCTGGGACATTAGGAACATATGGGACGTATGGGACATCTGGGACGCCTGAGACGTTAGGGACATATGGGACATATGGGACATCTGGGACGGATGGGACGTTAAGGACATATGGGACATCTGGGACGTCTGGGACGTTAATGACATATGGAACATCTAGGACGTCTGGGACGTTAGGGACATATGGGACATCCGGGACGTCTGGGACGTTAGGGACATATAGGACATATAGGACGTCTGGGACGTTAGGGACATATGGGACATCTGGGACGTCTGAAACGTTAAGGACATATGGGACATCTAGGACGTCTGGGACGTTAAGGACATATGGTTTATATGGGACATTTGGGACGCCTGGGACATTAGGGATATATAGGACATATGGGACATCTGGGACGTTTGGGACGTTAGGGACATATGGGACATCTGGGACGCCTGGGACATTAGGGACATATGGGACATATGGGACATCTGGGACGCCTGGGACATTAGGGACATATGGGACATATTGGACATCTGGGACGCCTGAGACGTTAGGGACATATGGGACATATGGGACATCTGGGACGGATGGGACGTTAAGGACATATGGGACATCTGGGACGTCTGGGACGTTAATGACATATGGAACATCTAGGACGTCTGGGACGTTAGGGACATATGGGACATCCGGGACGTCTGGGACGTTAGGGACATATAGGACATATAGGACGTCTGGGACGTTAGGGACATATGGGACATCTAGGACGTCTGGGACGTTAATGACATATGGGACATCTAGGACGTCTGGGACGTTAGGGACATATGGGACATTCGGGACGTCTGGGACGTTAGGGACATATAGGACATATAGGACGTCTGGGACGTTAGGGACACATGGGACATCTGGGACGCCTGAGACGTTAGGGACATATGGGACATATGGGACATCTGGGACGGATGGGACGTTAAGGACATATGGGACATCTGGGACGGATGGGACGTTAAGGACATATGGGACATCTGGGACGTCTGGGACGTTAATGACATATGGAACATCTAGGACGTCTGGGACGTTAGGGACATATGGGACATCCGGGACGTCTCGGACGTTAGGGACATATAGGACATATAGGACGTCTGGGACGTTAGGGACATATGGGACATCTGGGACGTCTGAAACGTTAAGGACATATGGGACATCTAGGACGTCTGGGACGTTAGGGACATATGGGACATTCGGGACGTCTGGGACGTTAGGGACATATAGGACATATAGGACGTCTGGGACGTTAGGGACACATGGGACATCTGGGACGTCTGAAACGTTAAGGACATATGGGACATCTGGGACGTCTGGGACTTTAGGGACATATGTGACATCTGGGACGTTTGGAACGTTAAGGACATATGGGTCATCAAGAACGTCTGGGACGTTAGGGACATATGAGACATCTGGGACGTCTGGGACGTTAGGGACATATGGGACATCTGGGACGTCTGGGACGTTAGGGACATTTAGGACATCTAGGACGTCTGGGACGTTAGGGACATATGAGACATCTAGGACGTCTGGGACGTTTGGGACGTTAGGGACATATGGGACATCTGGGACGTCTGGGACGTTAAGGACATATGGGACATCTAAGACGTATGGAACGCCTGGGACGTTAAGGACATATGGGACATTTAGGACTCCTGGGACATTAGGGACATATGGGACATATGGGACATCTGGGACGTTTGGGACGTTAGAGACATATGGGACATCTGGGACGTCTGGGACGTTAAGGACATATGGGACATCTAAGACGTCTGGGCCGTCTGGGACGTTAAGCACTTGTGGGACATGTGGGACGCCTGGGACATTAGGGACACATGAGACATATGGGACATCTAGGACGTCTGGGACGTTAAGAACATATGGGACATCTAGGACGTCTGGGCCGTCTGGGACGTTAAGGACTTGTGGGACATGTGGGACGCCTGGGACATTAGGGACATATGGGACATATGGGACATCTGGGACGTCTGAGACGTAAAAGACATATTGGAGATCTGGGACGTCTGGGACGTTAAGGACATATGGGACATCTAGGACGTCTGGGACGTCTGGGACGTTAGGGACATACGGGACAGCTGGGACGTCTGGGACGTTAGAGACATAAGGGACATATGGGACATCTGGGACGTCTGGGACGTTAGGGACATATGGAACATCTGGGACGTCTGGGACGTTAAGGACATATTCGACGTCTAGGACGTCTGGGACGTCTGGGACGTTAGGGACATACAAGACATTTGGGACGTTTGTAACGTTAGGGACATATGTTGCATCTAGGACATCTGGGACGTCTGAGACGTTAGAGACATACGGGACAGCTGGGACGTCTGGGACGTTAGGGACATATGGGACATTTAGGACGTCGGGGACGTTAGGGACATATGGAACATCTAGAACGCCTGGGACATTAGGGACATATGGGACATATAGGACAACTGGGCCGTTTGCGACGTTAGGGACATATGGGACATCTGGGACGTCTGGGACGTTAAGAACATATGGGACATCTAGGACGTCTGGGACGTTAAGGACATATGGGACATTTAGGACGACTGCGACATTAGGGACATATGGGACATCTGGCACGCCTGGGATATTAGGGACATATGAGACATCTGGGACGTCTGGGACGTCAAGGACATATGGGACATATGGGACATCTGGGACGTCTGGGACGTTAAGGTAATATGGGACATATAGGACGAAAGGGGCATTAGGGACCTATGGGACATATGGGACATCTGGGACGACTAGGACATTAGGGACATATGAGACATATGGAACATCTGGGACGTCTGGGACGTCTGGGAAGTTAGGGACATATAAGACATCTAGGACGTCAGGGACGTTAGGGACATATGGGACATCTAGGACGTCTGGGACGTCTGGGACGTTAGAGACATACAGGACAGTTGGGACGTCTGGGACGTTAGCGACATATGTAACACCTAAGACGCCTGGGACATTAAGGACATGGGACATATGGGACATCTGGGATGTCTCGGACGTTAGGGATATATGGGACATTTAGGACGTCTGGGACGTTAAGGACATATGGTTCATATGGGACATTTGGGACGCCTGGGACATTAGGGACATATAGGACATATGGGACATCTGGGACGTCTGGGACGTTAGGGACATATGGGACATCTGGGACGCCTGGGACATTAAGGGCATGGGACATATGGGACATCTGGGACATTAGGGACATATAGGACATATGGGACATTTAGGACGTCTGGGACGTTAAGGACATATGGTTTATATGGGACATTTGGGACGCCTGGGACATTAGGGACATATAGGACATATGGGACATCTGGGACGTCTGGGACGTTAGGGACATATGGGACATCCGGGACGTCTGGGACGTTAAGCACATATGGGACATCTAGGACGTCTGGGACGTCTAGGACGTTAAGGACATATGGGACATTTAGGACGTCTGGGACGTTAGGGACGTATGGAACATCTAGGACGCCTGAGACATTAGGGACATATGGGACATATGGGACATCTGGGACGTCTGGTACGTCTGGGACGTCTAGGACGTTAAGAACATATGGGACATTTAGGACGCCTGGGACATTAGGGACACATGGGACACATGGGACATCTGGGACGTCTGGGACGTTAAGGACATATGGGACATTTATGACGCCTGGGACATTAGGGACACATGGGACACATGGGACATCTGGGACGTCTGGGACGTTAAGGACATATGGGACATCTAGGACGTCTAAGCCGTCTGGGACGTTAACGACATGTGGGACATTTAGGACGTCTGGGACGTTAAGGACATATGGTTCATATGGGACATTAGGGACGCCTGGGCCATTAGGGACATATAGGACATATGGGACATTTAGGACGTCTGGGACGTTAAGGACATATGGTTTATATGGGACATTTGGGACGCCTGGGACATTAGGGACATATAGGACATTTGGGACATCTGGGACGTCTGGGACGTTAGGGACATATGGGACATTCGGGACGTCTGGGACGTTAAGCACATATGGTTCACATGGGACATTTGGGACGCCTGGAACATTAGGGACATATAGGACATATGGGACATTTATCACGTCTGGGCCGTTAAGGACATATGGTTTATATGGGACATTTGGGACGCCTGGGACATTAGGGACATATAGGACATATGGGACATCTGGGACGCCTGGAACATTAGGGACATATAGGACATATGGGACATTTAGGACGTCTGGGCCGTTAAGGACATATGGTTTATATGGGACATTTGGGACGCCTGGAACATTAGGGACATATAGGACATATGGGACATTTAGGACGTCTGGGACGTTAGGGACATATGGAACATCTAGGACGCCTGAGACATTAGGGACATATGGGACATATGGGACATCTGGGGCGTCTGGGACGTCTGGGACGTCTGGGAAGTCTAGGACTTTAAGGACATATGGGACATTTAGGACGCCTGGGACATTAGGGACACATGGGACACATGGGACATCTGGGACGTCTGGGACGTTAAAGACATATGGGACATTTAGGACGCCTGGGACATTAGGGACACATGGGACACATGGGACATCTGGGACGTCTGGGACGTTAAGGACATATGGGACATCTAGCACGTCTAAACCGTCTGGGACGTGAACGACATGTGGGACATTTAGGACGCCTTGAACATTAGGGACATATGGGACATATGGGACATATGGGACATCTGGAACGTCTGAGACGTTAGGGACATATGGGACATCTAGGATGTCTGGGCCGTCTGGGACGTTAAGGACGTGTGGGACATTTAGGACGCCTGGGACATTAGGGACATATGGGACATCTGGGACGCCTGGGACATTAGGGACATTAGGGCATATGGGACATATGGGACATCTGGGACGCCTGAGACATTAGGGACATATGGGACATATGGGACATCTGGGACGCCTGAGACGTTAGGGACATATGGGACATATGGGACATCTGGGACGGATGGGACGTTAAGGACATATGGGACATCTGGGACGTCTGGGACGTTAATGACATATGGAACATCTAGGACGTCTGGGACGTTAGGGACATAAGGGACATATGGGACGTCTGTGACGTTAGGGACATATAGGACATATAGGACGTCTGGGACGTTAGAGACATATGGGACATCTGGGACGTCTGAAACGTTAAGGACATATGGGACATCTAGGACGTCTGGGACGTTAGGGACATATGGGACATCCGGGACGTCTGGGACGTTAGGGACATATAGGACATATAGGACGTCTGGGACGTTAGGGACACATGGGACATCTGGGACGTCTGAAACGTTAAGGACATATGGGACATCTGGGACGTCTGGGACTTTAGGGACATATGGGACATCTGGGATGTTTGGAACGTTAAGGACATATGGGTCATCAAGAACGTCTGGGACGTTAGGGACATATGAGACATCTGGGACGTCTGGGACGTTAGGGACATATGGGACATCTGGGACGTCTGGGACGTTAGGGACATTTAGGACATCTAGGACGTCTGGGACGTTAGGGACATATGAGACATCTAGGACGTCTGGGACGTTTGGGACGTTAGGGACATATGGGACATCTGGGACGTCTGGGACGTTAAGGACATATGGGACATCTAGGACGTATGGGACGCCTGGGACGTTAAGGACATTTGGGACATTTAGGACGCCTGGGACGTTAGGGACATATGGAACATCTAGGACGCCTGAGACATTAGGGACATATGGGACATATGGGACATCTGGGACGTCTGGGACGTCTGGGACGTCTGGGAAGTCTAGGACGTTAAGGACATATGGGACATTTAGGACGCCTGGGACATTAGGGACACATGGACACATGGGACATCTGGGACGTCTGGGACGTTAAAGACATATGGGACATTTAGGACGCCTGGGACATTAGGGACACATGGGACACATGGGACATCTGGGACGTCTGGGACGTTAAGGACATATGGGACATCTAGCACGTCTAAACCGTCTGGGACGTGAACGACATGTGGGACATTTAGGACGCCTTGAACATTAGGGACATATGGGACATATGGGACATATGGGACATCTGGAACGTCTGAGACGTTAGGGACATATGGGACAGCTAGGATGTCTGGGCCGTCTGGGACGTTAAGGACGTGTGGGACATTTAGGACGCCTGGGACATTAGGGACACATGGGACACATGGGACATCTGGGACGTCTGGGACGTTAAGGACATATGGGACATCTAGCACGTCTAAACCGTCAGGGACGTGAACGACATGTGGGACATTTAGGACGCCTTGAACATTAGGGACATATGGGACATATGGGACATATGGGACATCTGGAACGTCTGAGACGTTAGGGACATATGGGACATCTAGGATGTCTGGGCCGTCTGGGACGTTAAGGACGTGTGGGACATTTAGGACGCCTGGGACATTAGGGACATATGGGACATCTGGGACGCCTGGGACATTAGGGACATATGGGACATCTGGGACGCCTGGGACATTAGGAACATATGGGACGTATGGGACATCTGGGACGCCTGAGACGTTAGGGACATATGGGACATATGGGACATCTGGGACGGATGGGACGTTAAGGACATATGGGACATCTGGGACGTCTGGGACGTTAATGACATATGGAACATCTAGGACGTCTGGAACGTTAGGGACATATGGGACAACCGGGACGTCTCGGACGTTAGGGACATATAGGGCATATAGGACGTCTGGGACGTTAGGGACATATGGGACATCTGGGACGTCTGAAACGTTAAGGACATATGGGACATCTAGGACGTCTGGGACGTTAGGGACATATGGGACATCCGGGACGTCTGGGACGTTAGGGACATATAGGACATATAGGACGTCTGGGACGTTAGGGACACATGGGACATCTAGGATGTCTGTGCCGTCTGGGACGTTAAGGACGTGTGGGACATTTAGGACGCCTGGGACATTAGGGACATATCCGACATCTGGGACGCCTGGGACATTAGGGACATATGGGACATATGGGACATCTGGGACGCCTGGGACATTAGGGACATATGGGACATATTGGACATCTGGGACGCCTGAGACGTTAGGGACATATGGGACATATGGGACATCTGGGACGGATGGGACGTTAAGGACATATGGGACATCTGGGACGTCTGGGACGTTAATGACATATGGAACATCTAGGACGTCTGGGACGTTAGGGACATATGGGACATCCGGGACGTCTGGGACGTTAGGGACATATAGGACATATAGGACGTCTGGGACGTTAGGGACATATGGGACATCTGGGACGTCTGAAACGTTAAGGACATATGGGTCATCTAGGACGTCTGGGACGTTAAGGACATATGGTTTATATGGGACATTTGGGACGCCTGGGACATTAGGGATATATAGGACATATGGGACATCTGGAACGTTTGGGACGTTAGGGACATATGGGACATCTGGGACGCCTGGGACATTAAGGACATGGGACATATGGAACATCTGGGATGTCTGGGACGTTAAGGACATATGGGACATTTAGAACGTCTGGGACGTTAAGGACATATGGTTCATATGGGACATTTGGGACGCCTGGAACATTAGGGACATATAGGACATATGGGACATTTAGGACGTCTGGGCCGTTAAGGACATATGGTTTATATGGGACATTTGGGACGCCTGGGACATTAGGGACATATAGGACATATGGGACATCTGGGACGTCTGGGACGTTAGGGACATATGGGACATCCGGGACGTCTGGGACGTTAAGCACATTTGGGACATCTAGGACGTTTGGGACGTCTGGGACGTTAAGGACATATGGGACATTTAGGACGTCTGGGACGTTAGGGACATATGGAACATCTAGGACGCCTGAGACATTAGGGACATATGGGACATATGGGACATCTGGGACGTCTGGGACGTCTGGGACGTCTGGGAAGTCTAGGACGTTAAGGACATATGGGACATTTAGGACGCCTGGGACATTAGGGACACATGGACACATGGGACATCTGGGACGTCTGGGACGTTAAAGACATATGGGACATTTAGGACGCCTGGGACATTAGGGACACATGGGACACATGGGACATCTGGGACGTCTGGGACGTTAAGGACATATGGGACATCTAGCACGTCTAAACCGTCTGGGACGTGAACGACATGTGGGACATTTAGGACGCCTTGAACATTAGGGACATATGGGACATATGGGACATATGGGACATCTGGAACGTCTGAGACGTTAGGGACATATGGGACATCTAGGATGTCTGGGCCGGCTGGGACGTTAAGGACGTGTGGGACATTTAGGACGCCTGGGACATTAGGGACATATGGGACATCTGGGACGCCTGGGACATTAGGGACATATGGGACATCTGGGACGCCTGGGACATTAGGGACATATGGGACATATGGGACATCTGGGACGCCTGTGACGTTAGGGACATATGGGACATATGGGACATCTGGACGGATGGCACGTTAAGGACATATGGGACATCTGGGACGTCTGTGACGTTAATGACATATGGAACATCTAGGACGTCTGGGACGTTAGGGACATATGGGACATCCGGGACGTCTCGGACGTTAGGGACATATAGGACATATAGGACGTCTGGGACGTTAGGGACATATGGGACATCTGGGACGTCTGAAACGTTAAGGACATATGGGACATCTAGGACGTCTGGGACGTTAGGGACATATGGGACATTCGGGACGTCTGGGACGTTAGGGACATATAGGACATATAGGACGTCTGGGACGTTAGGGACACATGGGACATCTGGGACGTCTGAAACGTTAAGGACATATGGGACATCTGGGACGTCTGGGACTTTAGGGACATATGTGACATCTGGGACGTTTGGAACGTTAAGGACATATGGGTCATCAAGAACGTCTGGGACGTTAGGGACATATGAGACATCTGGGACGTCTGGGACGTTAGGGACATATGGGACATCTGGGACGTCTGGGACGTTAGGGACATTTAGGACATCTAGGACGTCTGGGACGTTAGGGACATATGAGACATCTAGGACGTCTGGGACGTTTGGGACGTTAGGGACATATGGGACATTTGGGACGTCTGGGACGTTAAGGACATATGGGACATCTAAGAAGTATGGGACGCCTGGGACGTTAAGGACATATGGGACATTTAGGACTCCTGGGACATTAGGGACATATGGGACATATGGGACATCTGGGACGTTTGGGACGTTAGAGACATATGGGACATCTGGGACGTCTGGGACGTTAAGGACATATGGGACATCTAAGACGTCTGGGCCGTCTGGGACGTTAAGCACTTGTGGGACATGTGAGACGCCTGGGACATTAGGGACACATGAGACATATGGGACATCTAGGACGTCTGGGACGTTAAGAACATATGGGACATCTAGGACGTCTGGGCCGTCTGGGACGTTAAGGACTTGTGGGACATGTGGGACGCCTGGGACATTAGGGACATATGGGACATATGGGACATCTGGGACGTCTGAGACGTAAAAGACATATTGGAGATCTGAGACGTCTGGGACGTTAAGGACATATGGGACATCTAGGACGTCTGGGACGTCTGGGACGTTAGGGACATACGGGACAGCTGGGACGTCTGGGACGTTAGAGACATAAGGGACATATGGGACATCTGGGACGTCTGGGACGTTAGGGACATATGGAACATCTGGGACGTCTGGGACGTTAAGGACATATTCGCCGTCTAGGACGTCTGGGACGTCTGGGACGTTAGGGACATACAAGACATTTGGGACGTTTGTAACGTTAGGGACATATGGGGCATCTAGGACATCTGGGACGTCTGAGACGTTAGAGACATACGGGGAGGCTGGGACGTCTGGGACGGTAGGGACATATGGGACATTTAGGACGTCGGGGACGTTAGGGACATATGGAACATCTAGAACGCCTGGGACATTAGGGACATATGGGACATATAGGACAACTGGGCCGTTTGCGACGTTAGGGACATATGGGACATCTGGGACGTCTGGGACGTTAAGAACATATGGGACATCTAGGACGTCTGGGACGTTAAGGACATATGGGACATTTAGGACGACTGGGACATTAGGGACATCTGGGACGTCTGGGACGTTAAGGTAATATGGGACATATAGGACGAAAGGGGCATTAGGGACCTATGGGACATATGGGACATCTGGGACGACTAGGACATTAGGGACATATGAGACATATGGAACATCTGGGACGTCTGGGACGTCTGGGAAGTTAGGGACATATAGGATATCTAGGACGTCAGGGACGTTAGGGACATATGGGACATCTAGGACGTCTGGGACGTCTCGGACGTTAGAGACATACAGGACAGTTGGGACGTCTGGGACGTTAGCGACATATGGAACACCTAAGACGCCTGGGACATTAAGGACATGGGACATATGGGACATCTGGGATGTCTCGGACGTTAGGGATATATGGGACATTTAGGACGTCTGGGACGTTAAGGACATATGGTTCATATGGGACATTTGGGACGCCTGGGACATTAGGGACATATAGGACATATGGGACATCTGGGACGTCTGGGACGTTAGGGACATATGGGACATCTGTAACGCCTGGGACATTAAGGGCATGGGACATATGGGACATCTGGGACATTAGGGACATATAGGACATATGGGACATTTAGGACGTCTGGGACGTTAAGGACATATGGTTTATATGGGACATTTGAGACGCCTGGGACATTAGGGACATATAGGACATATGGGACATCTGGGACGTCTGGGACGTTAGGGACATATGGGACATCCGGGACGTCTGGGACGTTAAGCACATATGGGACATCTAGGACGTCTGGGACGTCTAGGACGTTAAGGACATATGGGACATTTAGGACGTCTGGGACGTTAGGGACATATGGAACATCTAGGACGCCTGAGACATTAGGGACATATGGGACATATGGGACATCTGGGACGTCTGGTACGTCTGGGACGTCTAGGACGTTAAGAACATATGGGACATTTAGGACGCCTGGGACATTAGGGACACATGGGACACATGGGACATCTGGGACGTCTGGGACGTTAAGGACATATGGGACATTTATGACGCCTGGGACATTAGGGACACATGGGACACATGGGACATCTGGGACGTCTGGGACGTTAAGGACATATGGGACATCTAGGACGTCTAAGCCGTCTGGGACGTTAACGACATGTGGGACATTTAGGGCGTCTGGGACGTTAAGGACATATGGTTCATATGGGACATTAGGGACGCCTGGGCCATTAGGGACATATAGGACATATGGGACATTTAGGACGTCTGGGACGTTAAGGACATATGGTTTATATGGGACATTTGGGACCCCTGGGACATTAGGGACATATAGGACATTTGGGACATCTGGGACGTCTGGGACGTTAGGGACATATGGGACATTCGGGACGTCTGGGACGTTAAGCACATATGGTTCACATGGGACATTTGGGACGCCTGGAACATTAGGGACATATAGGACATATGGGACATTTATCACGTCTGGGCCGTTAAGGACATATGGTTTATATGGGACATTTGGGACGCCTGGGACATTAGGGACATATAGGACATATGGGACATCTGGGACGCCTGGAACATTAGGGACATAAAGGACATATGGGACATTTAGGACGTCTGGGCCGTTAAGGACATATGGTTTATATGGGACATTTGGGACGCCTGGAACATTAGGGACATATAGGACATATGGGACATTTAGGACGTCTGGGACGTTAGGGACATATGGAACATCTAGGACGCCTGAGACATTAGGGACATATGGGACATATGGGACATCTGGGACGTCTGGGACGTCTGGGACGTCTGGGAAGTCTAGGACTTTAAGGACATATGGGACATTTAGGACGCCTGGGACATTAGGGACACATGGGACACATGGGACATCTGGGACGTCTGGGACGTTAAAGACATATGGGACATTTAGGACGCCTGGGACATTAGGGACACATGGGACACATGGGACATCTGGGACGTCTGGGACGTTAAGGACATATGGGACATCTAGCACGTCTAAACCGTCTGGGACGTGAACGACATGTGGGACATTTAGGACGCCTTGAACATTAGGGACATATGGGACATATGGGACATATGGGACATCTGGAACGTCTGAGACGTTAGGGACATATGGGACATCTAGGATGTCTGGGCCGTCTGGGACGTTAAGGACGTGTGGGACATTTAGGACGCCCGGGACATTAGGGACATATGGGACATCTGGGACGCCTGGGACATTAGGGACATTAGGGCATATGGGACATATGGGACATCTGGGACGCCTGAGACATTAGGGACATATGGGACATATGGGACATCTGGGACGCCTGAGACGTTAGGGACATATGGGACATATGGGACATCTGGGACGGATGGGACGTTAAGGACATATGGGACATCTGGGACGTCTGGGACGTTAATGACATATGGAACATCTAGGACGTCTGGGACGTTAGGGACATAAGGGACATATGGGACGTCTGGGACGTTAGGGACATATAGGACATATAGGACGTCTGGGACGTTAGGGACATATGGGACATCTGGGACGTCTGAAACGTTAAGGACATATGGGACATCTAGGACGTCTGGGACGTTAGGGACATATGGGACATCCGGGACGTCTGGGACGTTAGGGACATATAGGACATATAGGACGTCTGGGACGTTAGGGACACATGGGACATCTGGGACGTCTGAAACGTTAAGGACATATGGGACATCTGGGACGTCTGGGACTTTAGGGTCATATGGGACATCTGGGACGTTTGGAACGTTAAGGACATATGGGTCATCAAGAACGTCTGGGACGTTAGGGACATATGAGACATCTGGGACGTCTGGGACGTTAGGGACATATGGGACATCTGGGACGTCTGGGACGTTAGGGACATTTAGGACATCTAGGACGTCTGGGACGGTAGGGACATATGAGACATCTAGGACGTCTGGGACGTTTGGGACGTTAGGGACATATGGGACATCTGGGACGTCTGGGACGTTAAGGACATATGGGACATCTAGGTCGTATGGGACGCCTGGGACGTTAAGGACATATGGGACATTTAGGACGCCTGGGACATTAGGGACATATGGGACATATGGGACATCTGGGACGTTTGGGACGTTAGAGACATATGGGACATCTGGGACGTCTGGGACGTTAAGGACATATGGGACATCTAAGACGTCTGGGGCGTCTGGGACGTTAACGACATATAAGACATTTAGGACGCTGGGACATTAGACACATATGGGACATTTGGAACATCTGGGACGCCTTTGACATTAGGGACATATGGGACATATGGGAAATCTGGGACGTCTGGGCCGTTAGGGACATATGAGACATCTGGGACGTCTGGGACGTTAAGGACATATGGAACATCTAGGACGACTGGGACGTCTTGGACGTTAAGGACTTGTGGGACATCTGGGACGTCTGGGACTTTAGGGACATATGGGACATCTGGGACGTTTGGAACGTTAAGGACATATGGGTCATCAAGAACGTCTGGGACGTTAGGGACATATGAGACATCTGGGACGTCTGGGACGTTAGGGACATATGGGACATCTGGGACGTCTGGGACGTTAGGGACATTTAGGACATCTAGGACGTCTGGGACGTTAGGGACATATGAGACATTTAGGACGCTGGGACATTAGACACATATGGGACATTTGGAACATCTGGGACGCCTTTGACATTAGGGACATATGGGACATATGGGAAATCTGGGACGTCTGGGCCGTTAGGGACATATGAGACATCTGGGACGTCTGGGACGTTAAGGACATATGGGACATCTGGGACGTCTGGGACGTTAAGGACATATGGGACATCTAGGACGTATGGGACGCCTGGGACGTTAAGGACTTATGGGACATTTAGGACGCCTGGGACATTAGGGACATATGGGACATATGGGACATCTGGGACGTCTGGGGCGTCTGGGACGTTAACGACATATAAGACATTTAGGACGCTGGGACATTAGACACATATGGGACATTTGGAACATCTGGGACGCCTTTGACATTAGGGACATATGGGACATATGGGAAATCTGGGACGTCTGGGCCGTTAGGGACATATGAGACATCTGGGACGTCTGGGACGTTAAGGACATATGGAACATCTAGGACGACTGGGACGTCTTGGACGTTAAGGACTTGTGGGACATTTAGGACGCCTGGGACATTAGGGACACATGGGACATATGGGACATCTAGGACGTCTGTAACGTTAAGAACATATGGGACATCTAGGACGTCTGGGCCGTCTGGGACGTTAAGGACTTGTGGGACATGTGGGACGCCTGGGACATAAGGGACATATGGGACATATGGGACATCTGGGACGTCTGAGACGTAAAGGACATATTGGAGATCTGGGACGTCTGGGACGTTAAGGACATATGGGACATCTAGGACGTCTGGGACGTCTGGGACGTTAGGGACATACGGGACAGCTGGGACGTCTAGGACGTTAGGGACATAAGGAACATATGAGACATCTGGGACGTCTGGGACGTTAGGGACATATGGGACATCTGGGACGTCTGGGACGTTAAGGACATATTCGACGTCCAGGACGTCTGGGACGTCTGGGACGTTAGGGACATACAAGACATTTAGGACGTTTGTAACGTTAGGGACATATGGGGCATCTAGGACGTCTGGGACGTCTGAGACGTTAGAGACATACGGGACAGCTGGGACGTCTGGGACGTTAGGGACATATGGGACATTTAGGACGTCGGGGACGTTAGGGACATATGGAACATCTAGAACGCCTGGGACATTAGGGACATATGGGACATATAGGACAACTGGGCCGTTTGCGACGTTAGGGACATATGGGACATCTGGGACGTCTGGGACGTTAAGGACATATGGGACATCTAGGACGTCTGGGACGTTAAGGACATATGGGACATTTAGGACGCCTGGGACATTAGGGACATATGGGACATATGGGACATCTGGCACGCCTGGGATATTAGGGACATATGAGACATCTGGGACGTCTGGGACGTCAAGGACATATGGGACATATGGGACATCTGGGACGTCTGGGACGTTAAGGTAATATGGGACATATAGGACGAAAGGGACATTAGGGACCTATGGGACATATGGGACATCTGGGACGACTAGGACATTAGGGACATATGAGACATATGGGACATCTGGGACGTCTGGGACGTCTGGGAAGTTAGGGACATATAGGACATCTACTACGTCAGGGACGTTAGGGACATATGGGACATCTAGGACGTCTGGGACGTCTGGGACGTTAGAGACATACAGGACAGTTGGGACGTCTGGGATGTTAGCGACATATGGAACACCTAAGACGCCTGGGACATTAAGGACATGGGACATATGGGACATCTGGGATGTCTCGGACGTTAGGGACATATGGGACATTTAGGACGTCTGGGACGTTAAGGACATATGGTTCATATGGGACATTTGGGACGCCTGGAACATTAGGGACATATAGGACATATGGCACATCTGGGACGTCTGGGACGTTAGGGACATATGGGACATCTGGGACGCCTGGGACATTAAGGACATGGGACATATGGGACATCTGGGACATTAGGGACATATAGCACATATGGGACATTTAGGACGTCTGGGACGTTAAGGACATATGGTTTATATGGGACATTTGGGACGCCTGGGACATTAGGGACATATAGGACATATGGGACATCTGGGACGTCTGGGACGTTAGAGACATATGGGACATCCGGGACGTCTGGGACGTTAAGCACATATGGGACATCTAGGACGTCTGGGACGTCTGGGACGTTAAGGACATATGGGACATTTAGGACGTCTGGGACGTTAGGGACATATGGAACATCTAGGACGCCTGAGACATTAGGGACATATTGGACATATGGGACATCTGGGACGTCTGGTACGTCTGGGGCGTCTAGGACGTTAAGAACGTATGGGACATTTAGGACGCCTGGGACATTAGGGACACATGGGACACATGGGACATCTGGGACGTCTGGGACGTTAAGGACATATGGGACATCTAGGACGTCTAAGCCGTCTGGGACGTTAACGACATGTGGGACATTTAGGACGTCTGGGACGTTAAGGACATATGGTTCATACGGGACATTAGGGACGACAGGGCCATTAGGGACATATAGGACATATGGGACATTTAGGACGTCTGGGACGTTAAGGACATATGGGACATTTAGTACACCTGGGACATTAGGGACACATGGGACACATGGGACATCTGGGACGTCTGGGACGTTAAGGACATATGGGACATCTAGGACGTCTAAGCCGTCTGGGACGTTAACGACATGTGGGACATTTAGGACGTCTGGGACGTTAAGGACATATGGTTCATACGGGACATTAGGGACGCCAGGGCCATTAGGGACATATAGGACATATGGGACATTTAGGACGTCTGGGACGTTAAGTACATATGGTTTATATGGGACATTTTGGACGCCTGGGACATTAGGGAGATATAGGACATATGGGACATCTGGGACGTCTGGGACGTTAGGGACATATGGGACATTCGGGACGTCTGGGACGTTAAGCACATATGTGACATCTAGGACGTCTGGGACGTCTGGGACGTTAAGGACATATGGGACATTTAGGACGCCTGGGACATTAGGGACATATGGGACATTTAGGACGTCTGGGACGTTAGGGACATATGGAACATCTAGGACGCCTGAGACATTACGGACATATGGGACATATGGGACATCTGGGACGTCTGGGACTTTAAGGACATATGGGACATCTGGGACGTCTGAGACGTTAAGGACATATGGGACATCTAGGACGTCTGGGGCGTCTGGGAC
The DNA here is from genome assembly GCA_940337035.1 of Agriotes lineatus. Classification (NCBI taxonomy): domain Eukaryota; kingdom Metazoa; phylum Arthropoda; class Insecta; order Coleoptera; family Elateridae; genus Agriotes; species Agriotes lineatus. The sequence goes on along the minus strand of OW679198.1, from coordinate 155,302,132 downwards.
CTTAAGGACATATAGACATTTAGGACGCCTGGGACAATAGGGACATATGGGACGTCTGGGACGTTAAGGACATATGGGACATCTAGGACGTTTTTGACGTCTGGGACGTTAGGGACATATGGGACATTTATTACGCCTGGGACATTAGGGACACATGGGACACATGGGACATCTGAGACGTCTGGGACGTTAAGGACATATGGGACATCTAGGACGTCTAAGCCGTCTGGGACGTCAACGACATGTGGGACATTTAGGACGCCTTGAACATTAGGGACATATGGGACATATGGGACATCTGGAACGTCTGAGACGTTAGGGACATATGGGACATCTAGGATGTCTGGGCCGTCTGGGACGTTAAGGCCATGTGGGACATTTAAGACGCCTGGGACATTAGGGACATATGGGACATCTGGGACGCCTGGGACATTAGGGACATATGGGACATATGGGCCATCTGGGACGCCTGGGACATTAGGGACATATGGGACATATGGGACGTCTGGAACGTCTGAGACGTTAGGGCCATACGGGACAGCTGGGACGTCTGGGACGTCTGGGACGTTAAGGACATATGGGTCATCTAGGACGTCTGGGACATTAGGGACATATGTTACATATGGGACATCCGGGACGCCTGAGACGTTAGGGACATATGGGACATATGGGACATCTGGGACGTATGGGACATTAAGGACATATGGGACATATGGGACGTCTGGGACGTTAATGACATATGGGACATCTAGGACGTCTGGGACGATAGGGACATATAGGACATCTAGGACGTCTAGGACGTTAGGGACATATGGGACATCTAGGACGTCTGGGACGTTAAGGACATATGGGACATTTAGGACGCCTGGGACATTAGGGACATATGGGACATATGGGACATCTGGCACGCCTGGGATATTAGGGACATATGAGACATCTGGGACGTCTGGGACGTCAAGGACATATGGGACATATGGGACATCTGGGACGTCTGGGACGTTAAGGTAATATGGGACATATAGGACGAAAGGGACATTAGGGACCTATGGGACATATGGGACATCTGGGACGACTAGGACATTAGGGACATATGAGACATATGGGACATCTGGGACGTCTGGGACGTCTGGGAAGTTAGGGAAATATAGGACATCTAGGACGTCAGGGACGTTAGGGACATATGGGACATCTAGGACGTCTGGGACGTCTGGGACGTTAGAGACATACAGGACAGTTGGGACGTCTGGGACGTTAGCGACATATGGAACACCTAAGACGCCTGGGACATTAGGGACATATGTTACATATGGGACATCCGGGACGCCTGAGACGTTAGGGACATATGGGACATATGGGACATCTGGGACGTATGGGACATTAAGGACATATGGGACATATGGGACGTCTGTGACGTTAATGACATATGGGACATCTAGGACGTCTGGGACGATAGGGACATATAGGACATCTAGGACGTCTAGGACGTTAGGGACATATGGGACATCTAGGACGTCTGGGACGTTAAGGACATATGGGACATTTAGGACGCCTGGGACATTAGGGACATATGGGACATATGGGACATCTGGCACGCCTGGAATATTAGGGACATATGAGACATCTGGGACGTCTGGGACGTCAAGGACATATGGGACATATGGGACATCTGGGACGTCTGGGACGTTAAGGTAATATGGGACATATAGGACGAAAGGGACATTAGGGACCTATGGGACATATGGGACATCTGGGACGACTAGGACATTAGGGACATATGAGACATATGGGACATCTGGGACGTCTGGGACGTCTGGGAAGTTAGGGAAATATAGGACATCTAGGACGTCAGGGACGTTAGGGACATATGGGACATCTAGGACGTCTGGGACGTCTGGGACGTTAGAAACATACAGGACAGTTGGGACGTCTGGGACGTTAGCGACATATGGAACACCTAAGACGCCTGGGACATTAAGGACATGGGACATATGGGACATCTGGGATGTCTCGGACGTTAGGGACATATGGGACATTTAGGACGTCTGGGACGTTAAGGTCATATGGTTCATATGGGACATTTGGGACGCCTGGGAGATTAGGGACATATAGGACATATGGGACATCTGGTACGTCTGGGACGTTAGGGACATATGGGACATCTGGGACGTATGGGACATTAAGGACATGGGACATATGGGACATCTGGGACATTAGGGACATATAGGACATATGGGACATTTAGGACGTCTGGGACGTTAAGGACATATGGTTTATATGGGACATTTGGGACGCCTGGGACATTAGGGACATATAGGACATATGGGACATCTGGGACGTCTGGGACGTTAGAGACATATGGGACATCCGGGACGTCTGGGACGTTAAGCACATATGGGACATCTAGGACGTCTGGGACGTTAGGGACATATGGAACATCTAGGACGCCTGAGACATTAGGGACATATGGGACATATGGGACATCTGGGACGTCTGGGACGTTAAGGACATATGGTTTATATGGGACATTTGGGACGCCTGGGACATTAGGGACATATAGGACATATGGGACATCTGGGACGTCTGGGACGTTAGAGACATATGGGACATCCGGGACGTCTGGGACGTTAAGGACATATGGGACATTTAGGACGTCTGGGACGTTAGGGACATATGGAACATCTAGGACGCCTGAGACATTAGGGACATATGGGACATATGGGACATCTGGGACGTCTGGTACGTCTGGGACGTCTAGGACGTTAAGGACATATGGGACATTTAGGACGCCTGGGACATTAGGGACATATGGGACATCTGGGACATCTGAGACGTTAAGGACATATGGGACATCTAGGACGTCTAAGCCGTCTGGGACGTTAACGACATGTGGGACATTTAGGACGTCTGGGACGTTAAGGACATATGGGACATTTAGGACGCCTGGGACATTAGGGACACATGGGAGACATGGGACATCTGGGACATCTGGGACGTTAAGAACATATGGGACATCTAGGACGTCTAAGCCGTCTGGGACGTTAACGACATATGGGACATCGAGGACGTCTAAGCCGTCTGGGACGTTAACGACATATGGGACATTCGGGACATCTGGGACGTTAAGCACATATGGGACATCTAGGACGTCTGGGACGTCTGGGACGTTAGAGACATACAGGACAGTTGGGACGTCTGGGACGTTAGCGACATATGGAACATCTAAGACGCCTGGGACATTAAGGACATGGGACATATGGGACATCTGGGATATCTCGGACGTTAGGGACATATGGGACATTTAGGACGTCTGGGACGTTAAGGACATATGGTTCATATGGGACATTTGGGACGCCTGGGAGATTAGGGACATATAGGACATTTGGGACATCTGGGACGTCTGGGACGTTAGGGACATATGGGACACCTGGGACGCCTGGGACATTAAGGACATGGGACATATGGGACATCTGGGACATTAGGGACATATAGGACATATGGGACATTTAGGACGTCTGGGACGTTAAGGACATATGGTTTATATGGGACATTTGGGACGCCTGGGACATTAGGGACATATAGGACATATGGGACATCTGGGACGTCTGGCGCGTTAGAGACATATGGGACATCCGGGACGTCTGGGACGTTAAGCACATATGGGACATCCAGGACGTCTGGGACGTCTGGGACGTCTGGGACGTTAAGGACATATGGGACATTTAGGACGTCTGGGACGTTAGGGACATATGGAACATCTAGGACGCCTGAGACATTAGGGACATATGGGACATATGGGACATCTGGGCCGTCTGGTACGTCTGGGACGTCTAGGACGTTAAGGACATATGGGACATTTAGGACGCCTGGGACATTAGGGACACATGGGACACATGGGACATCTGGGACGTCTGGGACGTTAAGGACATATGGGACATTTAGGACGCCTGGGACATTAGGGACACATGGGACACATGGGACATCTGGGACATCTGGGACGTTAAGGACATATGGGACATCTAGGACGTCTAAGCCGTCTGGGACGTTAACGACATGTGGGACATTTAGGACGTCTGGGACGTTAAGGACATATGGTTCATATGGGACATTAGGGACGCCTGGGCCATTAGGGACATATAGGACATATGGGACATTTAGGACGTCTGGGACGTTAAGGACATATGGTTTATATGGGACATTTGGGACGCCTGGGACATTAGGGACATATAGGACATATGGGACATCTGGGACGTCTGGGACGTTAGGGACATATGGGACATTCGGGACGTCTGTAACGTTAAGCACATATGGGACATCTAGGACGTCTGGGACGTCTGGGACGTTAAGGACATATGGGACATTTAGGACGCCTGGGACATTAGGGACATATGGGACATTTAGGACGTCTGGGACGTTAGGGACATATGGAACATCTAGGACGCCTGAGACATTACGGACATATGGGACATATGGGACATCTGGGACGTCTGGGACTTTAAGGACATATGGGACATCTGGGACGTCTGAGACGTTAAGGACATATGGGACATCTAGGACGTCTGGGGCGTCTGGGACCTTAAGGACCTATAGACATTTAGGAAGCCTGGGACAATAGGGACATATGGGACATATGGGACGTCTGGGACGTTAAGGACATATGGGACATCTAGGACGTTTTTGACGTCTGGGACGTTAAGGACATATGGGACATTTAGGACGCCTGGGACATTAGGGACACATGGGACACATGGGACATCTGAGACGTCTGGGACGTTAAGGACAAATGGGACATTTAGGACGCCTTGAACATTAGGGACATATGGGACATATGGGATATATGGGACATCTGGAACGTCTGAGACGTTAGGGACATATGGGACATCTAGGATGTCTGGGCCGTCTGGGACGTTAAGGACATGTAGGACATTTAGGACGCCTGGGACATTAGGGACATATGGGACATCTGGGACGCCTGGGACATTAGGGACATATGGGACATATGGGACATCTGGGACGCCTGGGACATTAGGGACATATGGGACATATGGGACGTCTGGAACGTCTGAGACGTTAGGGACATACGGGACAGCTGGGACGTCTGGGACGTCTGGGAAGTTAAGGACATATGGGTCATCTAGGACGTCTGGGACATTAGGGACATATGTTACATATGGGATATCCGGGACGCCTGAGACGTTAGGGACATATGGGACATATGGGACATCTGGGACGTATGGGACATTAAGGACATATGGGACATATGGGACGTCTGGGACGTTAATGACATATGGGAAATTTAGGACGTCTGGGACGATAGGAACATATAGGACATCTAGGACGTCTGGGACGTTAGGGACATATGGGACATCTGGGACGTCTTGGACGTTAAGGACATATGGGACATCTAGGACGTCTGGGACGTTGGGGAGATATGGGACATCTGGGACGTCTGGGACTTTAGAGACATATGGGTCATCTGGGACGTTTGGGACGTTAGGGACATATGGGACATCTGGGACGTCTGGGACGTAAAGGACATATGGGATATCTAGAACGTATGGGACGCCTGGGACGTAAAGGACATATGGGACATTTAGGACGTCCGGGACGTTATAGACGTATAAAACATCCAGGACGCCTAGGACATTAGGGACATATGGGACATACGGGACATCTGGGACGTTTGGAACTTTAGGGACATATGGGACATCTGGGACGCCTGGGACATTAGGGACATATAGGACATATGGGACATCTGGGACGTCTGGGACGTTAGGGACATAAGGGACATCTGGGACGCCTGGGACATTAAGGACATGGGACATATGGGACATCTAAGATGTCTGGGACGTTAAGGACATATGGGACATTTAGGACGTCTGGGACGTTAAGAACATATGGTTCATATGGGACATTTGGGACGCCTGGGACATTAGGGACATATAGGACATATGGGACATTTAGGACGTCTGGGACGTTAAGGACATATGGTTTATATGGGACATTTGGGACGTCTGGGACATTAGGGACATATAGGACATATGGGACATCTGGGACGTCTGGGACGTTAGGGACATATGGGACATCCGGGACGTCTGGGACGTTAAGCACATATGGGACATCTAGAACGTCTGGGACGTCTGGGACGTTAAGGACATATGGGACATTTAGGACGCCTGGGACATTAGGGACATATGGAACATTTAGGACGTCTGGGACGTTAGGGACATATGGAACATCTAGGACGCCTGAGACATTAGGGACATATGGGACATATGGGACATCTGGGACGTCTGGGACTTTAAAGACATATGGGACATCTGGGACGTCTGAGACGTTAAGGACATATGGGACATCTAGGACGTCTGGGGCGTCTGGGACCTTAACGACATATAGACATTTAGGACGCCTGAGACAATAGGGACATATGGGACATATGGGACGTCTAGGACGTCTTTGACGTCTGGGACGTTAAGGACATATGGGACATTTAGGACGCCTGGGACATTAGGGACACATGGGACACATGGGACATCTGGGACGTCTGGGACGTTAAGGACATATGGGACATCTAGGACGTCTAAGCCGTTTGGGACGTTAACGACATGTGGGACATTTAGGACGCCTGGGACATTAGGGACATATGGGACATCTGGGACGCCTGGGACATTAGGGACATATGGGACATATGGGACATCTGGGACGCCTGGGACATTAGGGACATATGGGACATATGGGACGTCTGGAACGTTTGAGACGTTAGGGACATACGGGACAGCTGGGACGTCTGAGACGTCAGGGACGTTAAGGACATATGGGTCATCTAGGACGTCTGGGACATTAGGGACATATGTTACATATGGGACATCCGGGACGCCTGAGACGTTAGGGACATATGGGACATATGGGACATCTGGGACGTATAGGACGTTAAGGACATATGGGACATATGGGACGTCTGGGACGTTAATGACATATGGGACATCTAGGACATCTGGGACGTTAGGGACATATGGGACATCCGGGACGTCTGTGACGATAGGGACATATAGGACATCTAGGACGTCTGGGACGTTAGGGACATATGGGACATCTGGGACGTCTGGGACGTTAAGGACATATGGGACATCTAGGACGTCTGGGACGTTGGGGAGATATGGGACATCTGGGACGTCTGGGACTTTAGAGACATATGGGACATCTGGGACGTCTGGAACGTTAAGGACATATGGGTCATCTAGAACGTCTGGGACGTTAGGGACATATGGGACATCTGGGACGTCTGGGACGTTAGGGACATATGGGTCATCTGGGACGTTTGGGACGTTAGGGACATATGGGACATCTGGGACGTCTGGGACGTAAAGGACATATGGGATATCTAGAACGTATGGGACGCCTGGGACGTAAAGGACATATGGGACATTTAGGACGTCCGGGACGTTATAGACGTATAAAACATCCAGGACGCCTAGGACATTAGGGACATATGGGACATACGGGACATCTGGGACGTTTGGAACTTTAGGGACATATGGAACATCTGGGACGCCTGGGACATTAGGGACATATAGGACATATGTGACATCTGGGACGTCTGGGACGTTAGGGACATAAGGGACATCTGGGACGCCTGGGACATTAAGGACATGGGACATATGGGACATCTAAGATGTCTGGGACGTTAAGGACATATGGGACATTTAGGACGTCTGGGACGTTAAGAACATATGGTTCATATGGGACATTTGGGACGCCTGGGACATTAGGGACATATAGAACATATGGGACATTTAGGACGTCTGGGACGTTAAGGACATTTGGTTTATATGGGACATTTGGGACGTCTGGGACATTAGGGACATATAGGACATATGGCACATCTGGGACGTCTGGGACGTTAGGGACATATGGGACATCCGGGACGTCTGGGACGTTAAGGACATATGGGACATTTAGAACGCCTGGGACATTAGGGACATATGGAACATTTAGGACGTCTGGGACGTTAGGGACATATGGAACATCTAGGACGCCTGAGACATTAGGGACATATGGGACATATGGGACATCTGGGACGTCTGGGACTTTAAAGACATATGGGACATCTGGGACGTCTGAGACGTTAAGGACATATGGGACATCTAGGACGTCTGGGGCGTCTGGGACCTTAACGACATATAGACATTTAGGACGCCTGAGACAATAGGGACATATGGGACATATGGGACGTCTAGGACGTCTTTGACGTCTGGGACGTTAAGGACATATGGGACATTTAGGACGCCTGGGACATTAGGGACACATGGGACACATGGGACATCTGGGACGTCTGGGACGTTAAGGACATATGGGACATCTAGGACGTCTAAGCCGTTTGGGACGTTAACGACATGTGGGACATTTAGGACGCCTGGGACATTAGGGACATATGGGACATCTGGGACGCCTGGGACATTAGGGACATATGGGACATATGGGACATCTGGGACGCCTGGGACATTAGGGACATATGGGACATATGGGACGTCTGGAACGTTTGAGACGTTAGGGACATACGGGACAGCTGGGACGTCTGAGACGTCAGGGACGTTAAGGACATATGGGTCATCTAGGACGTCTGGGACATTAGGGACATATGTTACATATGGGACATCCGGGACGCCTGAGACGTTAGGGACATATGGGACATATGGGACATCTGGGACGTATAGGACGTTAAGGACATATGGGACATATGGGACGTCTGGGACGTTAATGACATATGGGACATCTAGGACATCTGGGACGTTAGGGACATATGGGACATCCGGGACGTCTGTGACGATAGGGACATATAGGACATCTAGGACGTCTGGGACGTTAGGGACATATGGGACATCTGGGACGTCTGGGACGTTAAGGACATATGGGACATCTAGGACGTCTGGGACGTTGGGGAGATATGGGACATCTGGGACGTCTGGGACTTTAGAGACATATGGGACATCTGGGACGTCTGGAACGTTAAGGACATATGGGTCATCTAAAACGTCTGGGACGTTAGGGACATATGGGACATCTGGGACGTCTGGGACGTTAGGGACATATGGGTCATCTGGGACGTTTGGGACGTTAGGGACATATGGGACATCTGGGACGTCTGGGACGTAAAGGACATATGGGATATCTAGAACGTATGGGACGCCTGGGACGTAAAGGACATATGGGACATTTAGGACGTCCGGGACGTTATAGACGTATAAAACATCCAGGACGCCTAGGACATTAGGGACATATGGGACATACGGGACATCTGGGACGTTTGGAACTTTAGGGACATATGGGACATCTGGGACGCCTGGGACATTAGGGACATATAGGACATATGAGACATCTGGGACGTCTGGGACGTTAGGGACATAAGGGACATCTGGGACGCCTGGGACATTAAGGACATGGGACATATGGGACATCTAATATGTCTGGGACGTTAAGGACATATGGGACATTTAGGACGTCTGGGACGTTAAGAACATATGGTTCATATGGGACATTTGGGACGCCTGGGACATTAGGGACATATAGGACATATGGGACATTTAGGACGTCTGGGACGTTAAGGACATATGGTTTATATGGGACATTTGGGACGTCTGGGACATTAGGGACATATAGGACATATGGGACATCTGGGACGTCTGGGACGTTAGGGACATATGGGACATCCGGGACGTCTGGGACGTTAAGGACATATGGGACATTTAGGACGCCTGGGACATTAGGGACATATGGAACATTTAGGACGTCTGGGACGTTAGGGACATATGGAACATCTAGGACGCCTGAGACATTAGGGACATATGGGACATATGGGACATCTGGGACGTCTGGGACTTTAAAGACATATGGGACATCTGGGACGTCTGAGACGTTAAGGACATATGGGACATCTAGGACGTCTGGGGCGTCTGGGACCTTAACGACATATAGACATTTAGGACGCCTGAGACAATAGGGACATATGGGACATATGGGACGTCTAGGACGTCTTTGACGTCTGGGACGTTAAGGACATATGGGACATTTAGGACGCCTGGGACATTAGGGACACATGGGACACATGGGACATCTGGGACGTCTGGGACGTTAAGGACATATGGGACATCTAGGACGTCTAAGCCGTTTGGGACGTTAACGACATGTGGGACATTTAGGACGCCTGGGACATTAGGGACATATGGGACATCTGGGACGCCTGGGACATTAGGGACATATGGGACATATGGGACATCTGGGACGCCTGGGACATTAGGGACATATGGGACATATGGGACGTCTGGAACGTTTGAGACGTTAGGGACATACGGGACAGCTGGGACGTCTGAGACGTCAGGGACGTTAAGGACATATGGGTCATCTAGGACGTCTGGGACATTAGGGACATATGTTACATATGGGACATCCGGGACGCCTGAGACGTTAGGGACATATGGGACATATGGGACATCTGGGACGTATAGGACGTTAAGGACATATGGGACATATGGGACGTCTGGGACGTTAATGACATATGGGACATCTAGGACATCTGGGACGTTAGGGACATATGGGACATCCGGGACGTCTGTGACGATAGGGACATATAGGACATCTAGGACGTCTGGGACGTTAGGGACATATGGGACATCTGGGACGTCTGGGACGTTAAGGACATATGGGACATCTAGGACGTCTGGGACGTTGGGGAGATATGGGACATCTGGGACGTCTGGGACTTTAGAGACATATGGGACATCTGGGACGTCTGGAACGTTAAGGACATATGGGTCATCTAGAACGTCTGGGACGTTAGGGACATATGGGACATCTGGGACGTCTGGGACGTTAGGGACATATGGGTCATCTGGGACGTTTGGGACGTTAGGGACATATGGGACATCTGGGACGTCTGGGACGTAAAGGACATATGGGATATCTAGAACGTATGGGACGCCTGGGACGTAAAGGACATATGGGACATTTAGGACGTCCGGGACGTTATAGACGTATAAAACATCCAGGACGCCTAGGACATTAGGGACATATGGGACATACGGGACATCTGGGACGTTTGGAACTTTAGGGACATATGGGACATCTGGGACGCCTGGGACATTAGGGACATATAGGACATATGAGACATCTGGGACGTCTGGGACGTTAGGGACATAAGGGACATCTGGGACGCCTGGGACATTAAGGACATGGGACATATGGGACATCTAAGATGTCTGGGACGTTAAGGACATATGGGACATTTAGGACGTCTGGGACGTTAAGAACATATGGTTCATATGGGACATTTGGGACGCCTGGGACATTAGGGACATATAGGACATATGGGACATTTAGGACGTCTGGGACGTTAAGGACATATGGTTTATATGGGACATTTGGGACGTCTGGGACATTAGGGACATATAGGACATATGGGACATCTGGGACGTCTGGGACGTTAGGGACATATGGGACATCCGGGACGTCTGGGACGTTAAGGACATATGGGACATTTAGGACGCCTGGGACATTAGGGACATATGGAACATTTAGGACGTCTGGGACGTTAGGGACATATGGAACATCTAGGACGCCTGAGACATTAGGGACATATGGGACATATGGGACATCTGGGACGTCTGGGACTTTAAAGACATATGGGACATCTGGGACGTCTGAGACGTTAAGGACATATGGGACATCTAGGACGTCTGGGGCGTCTGGGACCTTAACGACATATAGACATTTAGGACGCCTGAGACAATAGGGACATATGGGACATATGGGACGTCTAGGACGTCTTTGACGTCTGGGACGTTAAGGACATATGGGACATTTAGGACGCCTGGGACATTAGGGACACATGGGACACATGGGACATCTGGGACGTCTGGGACGTTAAGGACATATGGGACATCTAGGACGTCTAAGCCGTTTGGGACGTTAACGACATGTGGGACATTTAGGACGCCTGGGACATTAGGGACATATGGGACATCTGGGACGCCTGGGACATTAGGGACATATGGGACATATGGGACATCTGGGACGCCTGGGACATTAGGGACATATGGGACATATGGGACGTCTGGAACGTTTGAGACGTTAGGGACATACGGGACAGCTGGGACGTCTGAGACGTCAGGGACGTTAAGGACATATGGGTCATCTAGGACGTCTGGGACATTAGAGACATATGTTACATATGGGACATCCGGGACGCCTGAGACGTTAGGGACATATGGGACATATGGGACATCTGGGACGTATAGGACGTTAAGGACATATGGGACATATGGGACGTCTGGGACGTTAATGACATATGGGAACTCTAGGACATCTGGGACGTTAGGGACATATGGGACATCCGGGACGTCTGTGACGATAGGGACATATAGGACATCTAGGACGTCTGGGACGTTAGGGACATATGGGACATCTGGGACGTCTGGGACGTTAAGGACATATGGGACATCTAGGACGTCTGGGACGTTGGGGAGATATGGGACATCTGGGACGTCTGGGACTTTAGAGACATATGGGACATCTGGGACGTCTGGAACGTTAAGGACATATGGGTCATCTAGAACGTCTGGGACGTTAGGGACATATGGGACATCTGGGACGTCTGGGACGTTAGGGACATATGGGTCATCTGGGACGTTTGGGACGTTAGGGACATATGGGACATCTGGGACGTCTGGGACGTAAAGGACATATGGGATATCTAGAACGTATGGGACGCCTGGGACGTAAAGGACATATGGGACATTTAGGACGTCCGGGACGTTATAGACGTATAAAACATCCAGGACGCCTAGGACATTAGGGACATATGGGACATACGGGACATCTGGGACGTTTGGAACTTTAGGGACATATGGGACATCTGGGACGCCTGGGACATTAGGGACATATAGGACATATGAGACATCTGGGACGTCTGGGACGTTAGGGACATAAGGGACATCTGGGACGCCTGGGACATTAAGGACATGGGACATATGGGACATCTAAGATGTCTGGGACGTTAAGGACATATGGGACATTTAGGACGTCTGGGACGTTAAGAACATATGGTTCATATGGGACATTTGGGACGCCTGGGACATTAGGGACATATAGGACATATGGGACATTTAGGACGTCTGGGACGTTAATGACATATGGTTTATATGGGACATTTGGGACGTCTGGGACATTAGGGACATATAGGACATATGGGACATCTGGGACGTCTGGGACGTTAGGGACATATGGGACATCCGGGACGTCTGGGACGTTAAGGACATATGGGACATTTAGGACGCCTGGGACATTAGGGACATATGGAACATTTAGGACGTCTGGGACGTTAGGGACATATGGAACATCTAGGACGCCTGAGACATTAGGGACATATGGGACATATGGGACATCTGGGACGTCTGGGACTTTAAAGACATATGGGACATCTGGGACGTCTGAGACGTTAAGGACATATGGGACATCTAGGACGTCTGGGGCGTCTGGGACCTTAACGACATATAGACATTTAGGACGCCTGAGACAATAGGGACATATGGGACATATGGGACGTCTAGGACGTCTTTGACGTCTGGGACGTTAAGGACATATGGGACATTTAGGACGCCTGGGACATTAGGGACACATGGGACACATGGGACATCTGGGACGTCTGGGACGTTAAGGACATATGGGACATCTAGGACGTCTAAGCCGTTTGGGACGTTAACGACATGTGGGACATTTAGGACGCCTGGGACATTAGGGACATATGGGACATCTGGGACGCCTGGGACATTAGGGACATATGGGACATATGGGACATCTGGGACGCCTGGGACATTAGGGACATATGGGACATATGGGACGTCTGGAACGTTTGAGACGTTAGGGACATACGGGACAGCTGGGACGTCTGAGACGTCAGGGACGTTAAGGACATATGGGTCATCTAGGACGTCTGGGACATTAGGGACATATGTTACATATGGGACATCCGGGACGCCTGAGACGTTAGGGACATATGGGACATATGGGACATCTGGGACGTATAGGACGTTAAGGACATATGGGACATATGGGACGTCTGGGACGTTAATGACATATGGGACATCTAGGACATCTGGGACGTTAGGGACATATGGGACATCCGGGACGTCTGTGACGATAGGGACATATAGGACATCTAGGACGTCTGGGACGTTAGGGACATATGGGACATCTGGGACGTCTGGGACGTTAAGGACATATGGGACATCTAGGACGTCTGGGACGTTGGGGAGATATGGGACATCTGGGACGTCTGGGACTTTAGAGACATATGGGACATCTGGGACGTCTGGAACGTTAAGGACATATGGGTCATCTAGAACGTCTGGGACGTTAGGGACATATGGGACATCTGGGACGTCTGGGACGTTAGGGACATATGGGTCATCTGGGACGTTTGGGACGTTAGGGACATATGGGACATCTGGGACGTCTGGGACGTAAAGGACATATGGGATATCTAGAACGTATGGGACGCCTGGGACGTAAATGACATATGGGACATTTAGGACGTCCGGGACGTTATAGACGTATAAAACATCCAGGACGCCTAGGACATTAGGGACATATGGGACATACGGGACATCTGGGACGTTTGGAACTTTAGGGACATATGGGACATCTGGGACGCCTGGGACATTAGGGACATATAGGACATATGAGACATCTGGGACGTCTGGGACGTTAGGGACATAAGGGACATCTGGGACGCCTGGGACATTAAGGACATGGGACATATGGGACATCTAAGATGTCTGGGACGTTAAGGACATATGGGACATTTAGGACGTCTGGGACGTTAAGAACATATGGTTCATATGGGACATTTGGGACGCCTGGGACATTAGGGACATATAGGACATATGGGACATTTAGGACGTCTGGGACGTTAAGGACATATGGTTTATATGGGACATTTGGGACGTCTGGGACATTAGGGACATATAGGACATATGGGACATCTGGGACGTCTGGGACGTTAGGGACATATGGGACATCCGGGACGTCTGGGACGTTAAGGACATATGGGACATTTAGGACGCCTGGGACATTAGGGACATATGGAACATTTAGGACGTCTGGGACGTTAGGGACATATGGGACATCTGGGACGTCTGGGACGTTAAGGACATATGGGACATCTGGGACGTCTGGGACTTTAGAGACATATGGGACATCTGGGACGTCTGGAACGTTAAGGACATATGGGTCATCTAGAACGTCTGGGACGTTAGGGACATATGGGACATCTGGGACGTCTGGGACGTTAGGGACATATGGGTCATCTGGGACGTTTGGGACGTTAGGGACATATGGGACATCTGGGACGTCTGGGACGTAAAGGACATATGGGATATCTAGAACGTATGGGACGCCTGGGACGTAAAGGACATATGGGACATTTAGGACGTCCGGGACGTTATAGACGTATAAAACATCCAGGACGCCTAGGACAGTAGGGACATATGGGACATACGAGACATCTGGGACGTTTAGAACTTTAGGGACATATGGGACATCTGGGACGCCTGGGACATTAGGGACATATAGGACATATGAGACATCTGGGACGTCTGGGACGTTAGGGACATAAGGGACATCTGGGACGCCTGGGACATTAAGGACATGGGACATATGGGACATCTAAGATGTCTGGGACGTTAAGGACATATGGGACATTTAGGACGTCTGGGACGTTAAGAACATATGGTTCATATGGGACATTTGGGACGCCTGGGACATTAGGGACATATAGGACATATGGGACATTTAGGACGTCTGGGACGTTAAGGACATATGGTTTATATGGGACATTTGGGACGTCTGGGACATTAGGGACATATAGGACATATGGGACATCTGGGACGTCTGGGACGTTAGGGACATATGGGACATCCGGGACGTCTGGGACGTTAAGGACATATGGGACATTTAGGACGCCTGGGACATTAGGGACATATGGAACATTTAGGACGTCTGGGACGTTAGGGACATATGGAACATCTAGGACGCCTGAGACATTAGGGACATATGGGACATATGGGACATCTGGGACGTCTGGGACTTTAAAGACATATGGGACATCTGGGACGTCTGAGACGTTGAGGACATATGGGACATCTAGGACGTCTGGGGCGTCTGGGACCTTGACGACATATAGACATTTAGGACGCCTGAGACAATAGGGACATAAGGGACATATGGGACGTCTAGGACGTCTTTGACGTCTGGGACGTTAAGGACATATGGGACATTTAGGACGCCTGGGACATTAGGGACACATGGGACACATGGGACATCTGGGACGTCTGGGACGTTAAGGACATATGGGACATCTAGGACGTCTAAGCCGTTTGGGACGTTAACGACATGTGGGACATTTAGGACGCCTGGGACATTAGGGACATATGGGACATCTGGGACGCCTGGGACATTAGGGACATATGGGACATATGGGACATCTGGGACGCCTGGGACATTAGGGACATATGGGACATATGGGACGTCTGGAACGTTTGAGACGTTAGGGACATACGGGACAGCTGGGACGTCTGAGACGTCAGGGACGTTAAGGACATATGGGTCATCTAGGACGTCTGGGACATTAGGGACATATGTTACATATGGGACATCCGGGACGCCTGAGACGTTAGGGACATATGGGACATATGGGACATCTGGGACGTATAGGACGTTAAGGACATATGGGACATATGGGACGTCTGGGACGTTAATGACATATGGGACATCTAGGACATCTGGGACGTTAGGGACATATGGGACATCCGGGACGTCTGTGACGATAGGGACATATAGGACATCTAGGACGTCTGGGACGTTAGGGACATATGGGACATCTGGGACGTCTGGGACGTTAAGGACATATGGGACATCTAGGACGTCTGGGACGTTGGGGAGATATGGGACATCTGGGACGTCTGGGACTTTAGAGACATATGGGACATCTGGGACGTCTGGAACGTTAAGGACATATGGGTCATCTAGAACGTCTGGGACGTTAGGGACATATGGGACATCTGGGACGTCTGGGACGTTAGGGACATATGGGTCATCTGGGACGTTTGGGACGTTAGGGACATATGGGACATCTGGGACGTCTGGGACGTAAAGGACATATGGGATATCTAGAACGTATGGGACGCCTGGGACGTAAAGGACATATGGGACATTTAGGACGTCCGGGACGTTATAGACGTATAAAACATCCAGGACGCCTAGGACATTAGGGACATATGGGACATACGGGACATCTGGGACGTTTGGAACTTTAGGGACATATGGGACATCTGGGACGCCTGGGACATTAGGGACATATAGGACATATGAGACATCTGGGACGTCTGGGACGTTAGGGACATAAGGGACATCTGGGACGCCTGGGACATTAAGGACATGGGACATATGGGACATCTAAGATGTCTGGGACGTTAAGGACATATGGGACATTTAGGACGTCTGGGACGTTAAGAACATATGGTTCATATGGGACATTTGGGACGCCTGGGACATTAGGGACATATAGGACATATGGGACATTTAGGACGTCTGGGACGTTAAGGACATATGGTTTATATGGGACATTTGGGACGTCTGGGACATTAGGGACATATAGGACATATGGGACATCTGGGACGTCTGGGACGTTAGGGACATATGGGACATCCGGGACGTCTGGGACGTTAAGGACATATGGGACATTTAGGACGCCTGGGACATTAGGGACATATGGAACATTTAGGACGTCTGGGACGTTAGGGACATATGGAACATCTAGGACGCCTGAGACATTAGGGACATATGGGACATATGGGACATCTGGGACGTCTGGGACTTTAAAGACATATGGGACATCTGGGACGTCTGAGACGTTAAGGACATATGGGACATCTAGGACGTCTGGGGCGTCTGGGACCTTAACGACATATAGACATTTAGGACGCCTGAGACAATAGGGACATATGGGACATATGGGACGTCTAGGACGTCTTTGACGTCTGGGACGTTAAGGACATATGGGACATTTAGGACGCCTGGGACATTAGGGACACATGGGACACATGGGACATCTGGGACGTCTGGGACGTTAAGGACATATGGGACATCTAGGACGTCTAAGCCGTTTGGGACGTTAACGACATGTGGGACATTTAGGACGCCTGGGACATTAGGGACATATGGGACATCTGGGACGCCTGGGACATTAGGGACATATGGGACATATGGGACATCTGGGACGCCTGGGACATTAGGGACATATGGGACATATGGGACGTCTGGAACGTTTGAGACGTTAGGGACATACGGGACAGCTGGGACGTCTGAGACGTCAGGGACGTTAAGGACATATGGGTCATCTAGGACGTCTGGGACATTAGGGACATATGTTACATATGGGACATCCGGGACGCCTGAGACGTTAGGGACATATGGGACATATGGGACATCTGGGACGTATAGGACGTTAAGGACATATGGGACATATGGGACGTCTGGGACGTTAATGACATATGGGACATCTAGGACATCTGGGACGTTAGGGACATATGGGACATCCGGGACGTCTGTGACGATAGGGACATATAGGACATCTAGGACGTCTGGGACGTTAGGGACATATGGGACATCTGGGACGTCTGGGACGTTAAGGACATATGGGACATCTAGGACGTCTGGGACGTTGGGGAGATATGGGACATCTGGGACGTCTGGGACTTTAGAGACATATGGGACATCTGGGACGTCTGGAACGTTAAGGACATATGGGTCATCTAGAACGTCTGGGACGTTAGGGACATATGGGACATCTGGGACGTCTGGGACGTTAGGGACATATGGGTCATCTGGGGCGTTTGGGACGTTAGGGACATATGGGACATCTGGGACGTCTGGGACGTAAAGGACATATGGGATATCTAGAACGTATGGGACGCCTGGGACGTAAAGGACATATGGGACATATAGGACGTCCGGGACGTTATAGACGTATAAAACATCCAGGACGCCTAGGACATTAGGGACATATGGGACATACGGGACATCTGGGACGTTTGGAACTTTAGGGACATATGGGACATCTGGGACGCCTGGGACATTAGGGACATATAGGACATATGAGACATCTGGGACGTCTGGGACGTTAGGGACATAAGGGACATCTGGGACGCCTGGGACATTAAGGACATGGGACATATGGGACATCTAAGATGTCTGGGACGTTAAGGACATATGGGACATTTAGGACGTCTGGGACGTTAAGAACATATGGTTCATATGGGACATTTGGGACGCCTGGGACATTAGGGACATATAGGACATATGGGACATTTAGGACGTCTGGGACGTTAAGGACATATGGTTTATATGGGACATTTGGGACGTCTGGGACATTAGGGACATATAGGACATATGGGACATCTGGGACGTCTGGGACGTTAGGGACATATGGGACATCCGGGACGTCTGGGACGTTAAGGACATATGGGACATTTAGGACGCCTGGGACATTAGGGACATATGGAACATTTAGGACGTCTGGGACGTTAGGGACATATGGAACATCTAGGACGCCTGAGACATTAGGGACATATGGGACATATGGGACATCTGGGACGTCTGGGACTTTAAAGACATATGGGACATCTGGGACGTCTGAGACGTTAAGGACATATGGGACATCTAGGACGTCTGGGGCGTCTGGGACCTTAACGACATATAGACATTTAGGACGCCTGAGACAATAGGGACATATGGGACATATGGGACGTCTAGGACGTCTTTGACGTCTGGGACGTTAAGGACATATGGGACATTTAGGACGCCTGGGACATTAGGGACACATGGGACACATGGGACATCTGGGACGTCTGGGACGTTAAGGACATATGGGACATCTAGGACGTCTAAGCCGTTTGGGACGTTAACGACATGTGGGACATTTAGGACGCCTGGGACATTAGGGACATATGGGACATCTGGGACGCCTGGGACATTAGGGACATATGGGACATATGGGACATCTGGGACGCCTGGGACATTAGGGACATATGGGACATATGGGACGTCTGGAACGTTTGAGACGTTAGGGACATACGGGACAGCTGGGACGTCTGAGACGTCAGGGACGTTAAGGACATATGGGTCATCTAGGACGTCTGGGACATTAGGGACATATGTTACATATGGGACATCCGGGACGCCTGAGACGTTAGGGACATATGGGACATATGGGACATCTGGGACGTATAGGACGTTAAGGACATATGGGACATATGGGACGTCTGGGACGTTAATGACATATGGGACATCTAGGACATCTGGGACGTTAGGGACATATGGGACATCCGGGACGTCTGTGACGATAGGGACATATAGGACATCTAGGACGTCTGGGACGTTAGGGACATATGGGACATCTGGGACGTCTGGGACGTTAAGGACATATGGGACATCTAGGACGTCTGGGACGTTGGGGAGATATGGGACATCTGGGACGTCTGGGACTTTAGAGACATATGGGACATCTGGGACGTCTGGAACGTTAAGGACATATGGGTCATCTAGAACGTCTGGGACGTTAGGGACATATGGGACATCTGGGACGTCTGGGACGTTAGGGACATATGGGTCATCTGGGACGTTTGGGACGTTAGGGACATATGGGACATCTGGGACGTCTGGGACGTAAAGGACATATGGGATATCTAGAACGTATGGGACGCCTGGGACGTAAAGGACATATGGGACATTTAGGACGTCCGGGACGTTATAGACGTATAAAACATCCAGGACGCCTAGGACATTAGGGACATATGGGACATACGGGACATCTGGGACGTTTGGAACTTTAGGGACATATGGGACATCTGGGACGCCTGGGACATTAGGGACATATAGGACATATGAGACATCTGGGACGTCTGGGACGTTAGGGACATAAGGGACATCTGGGACGCCTGGGACATTAAGGACATGGGACATATGGGACATCTAAGATGTCTGGGACGTTAAGGACATATGGGACATTTAGGACGTCTGGGACGTTAAGAACATATGGTTCATATGGGACATTTGGGACGCCTGGGACATTAGGGACATATAGGACATATGGGACATTTAGGACGTCTGGGACGTTAAGGACATATGGTTTATATGGGACATTTGGGACGTCTGGGACATTAGAGACATATAGGACATATGGGACATCTGGGACGTCTGGGACGTTAGGGACATATGGGACATCCGGGACGTCTGGGACGTTAAGGACATATGGGACATTTAGGACGCCTGGGACATTAGGGACATATGGAACATTTAGGACGTCTGGGACGTTAGGGACATATGGAACATCTAGGACGCCTGAGACATTAGGGACATATGGGACATATGGGACATCTGGGACGTCTGGGACTTTAAAGACATATGGGACATCTGGGACGTCTGAGACGTTAAGGACATATGGGACATCTAGGACGTCTGGGGCGTCTGGGACCTTAACGACATATAGACATTTAGGACGCCTGAGACAATAGGGACATATGGGACATATGGGACGTCTAGGACGTCTTTGACGTCTGGGACGTTAAGGACATATGGGACATTTAGGACGCCTGGGACATTAGGGACACATGGGACACATGGGACATCTGGGACGTCTGGGACGTTAAGGACATATGGGACATCTAGGACGTCTAAGCCGTTTGGGACGTTAACGACATGTGGGACATTTAGGACGCCTGGGACATTAGGGACATATGGGACATCTGGGACGCCTGGGACATTAGGGACATATGGGACATATGGGACATCTGGGACGCCTGGGACATTAGGGACATATGGGACATATGGGACGTCTGGAACGTTTGAGACGTTAGGGACATACGGGACAGCTGGGACGTCTGAGACGTCAGGGACGTTAAGGACATATGGGTCATCTAGGACGTCTGGGACATTAGGGACATATGTTACATATGGGACATCCGGGACGCCTGAGACGTTAGGGACATATGGGACATATGGGACATCTGGGACGTATAGGACGTTAAGGACATATGGGACATATGGGACGTCTGGGACGTTAATGACATATGGGACATCTAGGACATCTGGGACGTTAGGGACATATGGGACATCCGGGACGTCTGTGACGATAGGGACATATAGGACATCTAGGACGTCTGGGACGTTAGGGACATATGGGACATCTGGGACGTCTGGGACGTTAAGGACATATGGGTCATCTGGGACGTCTGGGACGTTAGGGACATATGGGTCATCTGGGGCGTTTGGGACGTTAGGGACATATGGGACATCTGGGACGTCTGGGACGTAAAGGACATATGGGATATCTAGAACGTATGGGACGCCTGGGACGTAAAGGACATATGGGACATTTAGGACGTCCGGGACGTTATAGACGTATAAAACATCCAGGACGCCTAGGACATTAGGGACATATGGGACATACGGGACATCTGGGACGTTTGGAACTTTAGGGACATATGGGACATCTGGGACGCCTGGGACATTAGGGACATATAGGACATATGAGACATCTGGGACGTCTGGGACGTTAGGGACATAAGGGACATCTGGGACGCCTGGGACATTAAGGACATGGGACATATTTGACATCTAAGATGTCTGGGACGTTAAGGACATATGGGACATTTAGGACGTCTGGGACGTTAAGAACATATGGTTCATATGGGACATTTGGGACGCCTGGGACATTAGGGACATATAGGACATATGGGACATTTAGGACGTCTGGGACGTTAAGGACATATGGTTTATATGGGACATTTGGGACGTCTGGGACATTAGGGACATATAGGACATATGGGACCTCTGGGACGTCTGGGACGTTAGGGACATATGGGACATCCGGGACGTCTGGGACGTTAAGGACATATGGGACATTTAGGACGCCTGGGACATTAGGGACATATGGAACATTTAGGACGTCTGGGACGTTAGGGACATATGGAACATCTAGGACGCCTGAGACATTAGGGACATATGGGACATATGGGACATCTGGGACGTCTGGGACTTTAAAGACATATGGGACATCTGGGACGTCTGAGACGTTAAGGACATATGGGACATCTAGGACGTCTGGGGCGTCTGGGACCTTAACGACATATAGACATTTAGGACGCCTGAGACAATAGGGACATATGGGACATATGGGACGTCTAGGACGTCTTTGACGTCTGGGACGTTAAGGACATATGGGACATTTAGGACGCCTGGGACATTAGGGACACATGGGACACATGGGACATCTGGGACGTCTGGGACGTTAAGGACATATGGGACATCTAGGACGTCTAAGCCGTTTGGGACGTTAACGACATGTGGGACATTTAGGACGCCTGGGACATTAGGGACATATGGGACATCTGGGACGCCTGGGACATTAGGGACATATGGGACATATGGGACATCTGGGACGCCTGGGACATTAGGGACATATGGGACATATGGGACGTCTGGAACGTTTGAGACGTTAGGGACATACGGGACAGCTGGGACGTCTGAGACGTCAGGGACGTTAAGGACATATGGGTCATCTAGGACGTCTGGGACATTAGGGACATATGTTACATATGGGACATCCGGGACGCCTGAGACGTTAGGGACATATGGGACATATGGGACATCTGGGACGTATAGGACGTTAAGGACATATGGGACATATGGGACGTCTGGGACGTTAATGACATATGGGACATCTAGGACATCTGGGACGTTAGGGACATATGGGACATCCGGGACGTCTGTGACGATAGGGACATATAGGACATCTAGGACGTCTGGGACGTTAAGGACATATGGGACATCTAGGACGTCTGGGACGTTGGGGAGATATGGGACATCTGGGACGTCTGGGACTTTAGAGACATATGGGACATCTGGGACGTCTGGAACGTTAAGGACATATGGGTCATCTAGAACGTCTGGGACGTTAGGGACATATGGCACATCTGGGACGTCTGGGACGTTAGGGACATATGGGTCATCTGGGACGTTTGGGACGTTAGGGACATATGGGACATCTGGGACGTCTGGGACGTAAAGGACATATGGGATATCTAGAACGTATGGGACGCCTGGGACGTAAAGGACATATGGGACATTTAGGACGTCCGGGACGTTATAGACGTATAAAACATCCAGGACGCCTAGGACATTAGGGACATATGGGACATACGGGACATCTGGGACGTTTGGAACTTTAGGGACATATGGGACATCTGGGACGCCTGGGACATTAGGGACATATAGGACATATGAGACATCTGGGACGTCTGGGACGTTAGGGACATAAGGGACATCTGGGACGCCTGGGACATTAAGGACATGGGACATATGGGACATCTAAGATGTCTGGGACGTTAAGGACGTATGGGACATTTAGGACGTCTGGGACGTTAAGAACATATGGTTCATATGGGACATTTGGGACGCCTGGGACATTAGGGACATATAGGACATATGGGACATTTAGGACGTCTGGGACGTTAAGGACATATGGTTTATATGGGACATTTCGGACGTCTGGGACATTAGGGACATATAGGACATATGGGACATCTGGGACGTCTGCGACGTTAGGGACATATGGGACATCCGGGACGTCTGGGACGTTAAGGAAATATGGGACATTTAGGACGCCTGGGACATTAGGGACATATGGAACATTTAGGACGTCTGGGACGTTAGGGACATATGGAACATCTAGGACGCCTGAGACATTAGGGACATATGGGACATATGGGACATCTGGGACGTCTGGGACTTTAAAGACATATGGGACATCTGGGACGTCTGAGACGTTAAGGACATATGGGACATCTAGGACGTCTGGGGCGTCTGGGACCTTAACGACATATAGACATTTAGGACGCCTGAGACAATAGGGACATATGGGACATATGGGACGTCTAGGACGTCTTTGACGTCTGGCACGTTAAGGACATATGGGACATTTAGGACGCCTGGGACATTAGGGACACATGGGACACATGGGACATCTGGGACGTCTGGGACGTTAAGGACATATGGGACATCTAGGACGTCTAAGCCGTTTGGGACGTTAACGACATGTGGGACATTTAGGACGCCTGGGACATTAGGGACATATGGGACATCTGGGACGCCTGGGACATTAGGGACATATGGGACATATGGGACATCTGGGACGCCTGGGACATTAGGGACATATGGGACATATGGGACGTCTGGAACGTTTGAGACGTTAGGGACATACGGGACAGCTGGGACGTCTGAGACGTCAGGGACGTTAAGGACATATGGGTCATCTAGGACGTCTGGGACATTAGGGACATATGTTACATATGGGACATCCGGGACGCCTGAGACGTTAGGGACATATGGGACATATGGGACATCTGGGACGTATAGGACGTTAAGGACATATGGGACATATGGGACGTCTGGGACGTTAATGACATATGGGACATGTAGGACATCTGGGACGTTAGGGACATATGGGACATCCGGGACGTCTGTGACGATAGGGACATATAGGACATCTAGGACGTCTGGGACGTTAGGGACATATGGGACATCTGGGACGTCTGGGACGTTAAGGACATATGGGACATCTAGGACGTCTGGGACGTTGGGGAGATATGGGACATCTGGGACGTCTGGGAATTTAGAGACATATGGGACATCTGGGACGTCTGGAACGTTAAGAACATATGGGTCATCTAGAACGTCTGGGACGTTAGGGACATATGGGACATCTGGGACGTCTGGGACGTTAGGGACATATGGGACATCTGGGACGTCTGGGACGTAAAGGACATATGGGACATCTAGGACGTATGAAACGCCTGGGACGTAAAGGACATATGGGACATTTAGGACGCCTGGGACGTTAGGGACATATGGGACATTTAGGACGTCCGGGACGTCCCAGTCGTCCCAGATGTCCCATATGTCCCTAATGTCCCAGGCGTCCTAAATGTCCCACATCTCCTTAACGTCCCAGACGGCCCAGACATCCTAGATGTCCCATATGTCCCTAACGTCTCAGACGTTCCAGATGTCGCATATGTCCCATATGTCCCTAATGTTCAAGGCGTCCTAAATGTCCCACATGTCGTTAACGTCCCAGACGGCTTAGACGTCCTAGATGTCCCATATGTCCTTAACGTCCCAGACGTCCCAGATGTCCCATGTGTCCCATGTGTCAATAATGTCCCAGGCGGCCTAAATGTCCTATATGTCCTTAACGTCCCAGACGTCCCATATATCCCATATGTCCCTATTGTCCCAAGCGTCCTAAATGTCTATATGTCCTTAAGGTCCCAGACGCCCCAGACGTCCTAGATGTCCTATATGTCCTTAACGTCCCAGACGTCCCAGATGTCCCATATGTCCCATATGTCCGTAATGTCTCAGGCGTCCTAGATGTTCCATATGTCCCTAACGTCCCAGACGTCCTAAATGTCCCATATGTCCCTAATGTCCCAGGCGTCCTAAATGTCCCATATGTCTTTAACGTCCCAGACTTCCCAGACGTCCTAGATGTCCCATATGTGCTTAACGTCCCAGACGTCCCGGATGTCCCATATGTCCCTAACGTCCCAGACGTCCCAGATGCCCCATATGTCCTATATGTCCCTAATGTCCCAGGCGTCCCAAATGTCCCATATAAACCATATGTCCTTAACGTCCCAGACGTCCTAAATGTCCCATATGTCCTATATGTCCCTAATGTCCCAGGCGTCCCAAATGTCCCATATGAACCATATGTCCTTAACGTCCCAGACGTCCTAAATGTCCCATATGTCCTTAACGTCCCAGACATCCCAGATGTCCCATATGTCCCATGTCCTTAATGTCCCAGGCGTCCCAGATGTCCCATATGTCCCTAACGTCCCAGACGTCCCAGATGTCCCATATGTCTTATATGTCCCTAATGTTCCAGGCGTCCCAAATGTCCCATATGAACCATATGTCCTTAACTTCCCAGACGTCCTAAATGTCCCATATGTCCCTAACGTCCGAGACATCCCAGATGTCCCATATGTCCCATGTCCTTAATGTCCCAGGCGTCTTAGATGTTCCATATGTCGCTAACGTCCCAGACGTCCCAACTGTCCTGTATGTCTCTAACGTCCCAGACGTCCCAGACGTCCTAGATGTCTTATATGTTCCTAACTTCCCAGACGTCCCAGACGTCCCAGATGTCCCATATGTCTCATATGTCCCTAATGTCCTAGTCGTCCCAGATGTCCCATATGTCCCATAGGTCCCTAATGTTTTATTCGTCCTATATGTCACATATTACCTTAACGTCCCAGACGTCCCAGATGTCCCATATGTCCCATATGTCCTTGACGTCCCAGACGTCCCAGATGTCTCATATGTCCCTAATATCCCAGGCGTGCCAGATGTCCCATATGTCCCATATGTCCCTAATGTCCCAGGCGTCCTAAATGTCCCATATGTCCTTAACGTCCCAGACGTCCTAGATGTCCCATATGTCCTTAAAGTCCCAGACGTCCCAGATGTCCCATTTGTCCCTAATGTCCCAGGCGTTCTAGATGTTCCATACGTCCCTAACGTTCCCGACGTGCTAAATGTCCCATATGTCCCTAACGTCCCAGACGACCCAGCTGTCCCGTATGTCTCTAACGTCTCAGACGTCCCAGACGTCCTAGATGCCCCATATGTCCCTAACGTTCCAAACGTCCTAAATGTCTTGTATGTCCCTAACGTCCCAGACGTCCCAGACGTCCTAGACGTCGAATATGTCCTTAACGTCCCAGACGTCCTAGATGTCCCAAATGTCCCTAACGTCCCAGACGTCCCAGATGTCCCATATGTCCCATATGTCCCTAACGTCCCAGACGTCCCAGCTGTCCCGTATGTCCCATGTGTCCCTAATGTCCCAGGCGTAATAAATGTCCCATATGTCCTTAACGTCCCAGACGTCCCAGTCGTCCTAGATGTTCCATATGTCCTTAACGTCCCAGACGTCCCAGATGTCCCATATGTCCCTAACGGCCCAGACGTATCAGATTTCCCATATGTCCCATATGTCCCTAATGTCAAAGGCGTCCCAGATGTTCCAAATGTCCCATATGTTGCTAATGTTCCAGCGTCCTAAATGTCTTATATGGCCTTAACGTCCCAGACGCCCCAGACGTCTTAGATGTCCCATATGTCCTTAACGTCCCAGACGTCCCAGATGTCCCATATGTCCCTAACGTCCCAGACGTCCCAGACGTCCTAGATGTCCTTTATGTCCCTAACGTCCCAGACGTCCTAAATGTCTTATATGCCCTAACGTTCCAGACGTCCCAGACATCCCAGATATCCCATATGTCCCATATGTCCCTAATGTCCTAGGCGTACCAGATGTCCCATTTGTCCGATATGTCCCGAATGTTCCTGGCGTTCTAAATGTCCCATATATCTTTAACGTCCCAGACGTCCCATATGTTTTTAACGTCCCACA
This sequence comes from Agriotes lineatus, assembly GCA_940337035.1. Lineage (NCBI taxonomy): Eukaryota > Metazoa > Arthropoda > Insecta > Coleoptera > Elateridae > Agriotes > Agriotes lineatus. Next base: position 155,273,538 of record OW679198.1, on the reverse strand, counting down.
CGTCCCAGATGTCCCATATGTCCCTAACGTCCCAGACGTCCCAGATGTCCCATATGTCCCATACGGTCTAACGTCCCAGACGTCCCAGCTGTCCCGTATGTCCCTAACGTCCCAGACGTCCCAGACGTCTTAGATGTCCAATATGTCCTTAACGTCCCACACGTCCCAGAAGTCCCATATGTCCCTAACGTCCCAGACGTCCCAGATGTCTTATATGTCCCATATGTCCCTAATGTCCCAAGCGTCCCAGATGTTCCGTATGTCCCATGTGTCCCTAATGTCCCAGGCGTCCTAAATGTCCCATATGTCTTTAACGTCCCAGACGTCAAAGACGTCTTAGATGTCCCATATGTCCTTGACGTCCCAGACGTCCCAGATGTCCCATATGTCACATATGTCACTAATGCCCCAGGCGTCCTAAATGTCCCATATGTCCTTAACGTCCCAGACGTCCACGACGTCCTAGATGTCCCATATGTCCTTAGCGTCCCAGAGGTCCCAGATGTCCCATATGTCCCTAACGTCCCAGACGTCCCAGATGTCCCATATGTCCCATATGTCCCTAATGTCCCAGGCGTCCTAAATGTCCCATATGTCCCTAACGTCCCAGACGTCCCAGACGATCCTAGATGCCCCATATGTCCCCAACGTCCCAGACGTCCCAGCTGTCCCGTATGTCCTTAACGTCCCAGACGATCCTAGATGCCCCATATGTCCCTAACGTCCCAGACGTCCCAGCTGTCCCATTTGTCCCATATTTCCCTAATGTCCCAGCCGTACCAGATGTCCTATATGTCCCATATGTCCCTAATGTCCCAGGCGTCCTAAATGTCTTATATGCCCTAACGTTCCAGACGTCCCAGACATCCCAGATATCCCATATGTCCCATATGTCCCTAATGTACTAGGCGTCCCAGATGTCCCATTTGTCCGATATGTCCCTAATGTTCCAGGCGTTCTAAATGTCCCATATGTCCCTAACGTCCCAGACGATCCTAGATGCCCCATATGTCCCTAACGTCCCAGACGTTCCAGCTGTCCCGTATGTCCCTAACGTCCCAGACGTCCCAGACGATCCTAGATGCCCCATATGTCCCTAACGTCCCAGACGTCCCAGCTGTCCCGTATGTCCTTAACGTCCCAGACGTCCCAGACCTCCTAGATGCCCCATATGTCCCTAACGTCCCAGACGTCCCAGATGTCCCATATGTCACATATGTCACTAATGTCCCAGGCGTCCTAAATGTCCTATATGTCCTTAGCGTCCCAGAGGTCCCAGATGTCCCATATGTCCCTAACGTCCCAGACGTCTCAGATGTCCCATATGTCCCATATGTCCCTAATGTCCCAGGCGTCCTAAATGTCCCATATGTCCCTAACGTCCCAGACGTTCCAGCTGTCCCGTATGTCCCTAACGTCCCAGACGATCCTAGATGCAACATATGTCCCTAAAGTCCCAGACGTCCCAGCTGTCCCGTATGTCCTTAACGTCCCAGACGTCCCAGACCTCCTAGATGCCCCATATGTCCCTAACGTCCCAGACGTCCTAAATGTCTTATATGCCCTAACGTTCCAGACGTCCCAGACATCCCAGATATCCCATATGTCCCATATGTCCCTAATGTCCTAGGCGTCCCAGATGTCCCATTTGTCCGATATGTCCCTAATGTTCCAGGCGTTCTAAATGTCCCATATATCTTTAACGTCCCAGACGTCCCAGACGTCCTAGACGTCCCATATGTCTTTAAAGTCTTACACGTCCCAGAAGTCCCATATGTCCCTAACGTCCCAGACGTCCCAGATGTCCCATATGTCCCATACGGTCTAACGTCCCAGACGTCCCAGCTGTCCGGTATGTCCCTAACGTCCCAGACGTCCCACACGTCTTAGATGTCCCATATGTCCTTAACGTCCCACACGTCCCAGATGTCCCATATGTCCCTAACCTCTCAGACGTCCCAGGTGTCCCATATGTCCCATATGTCCCTAATGTCCCAGGCGTCCCAGATGTCCCATATGTCCCATATGTCTCTAATGTCCCAGGCGTCCTAAATGTCCCATATGTTCTTAATCTCCCAGCCGTCCCAGACGTCCTAGATGTCCCATATGTTCCTAACGTCCCAGACGTCCCAGATGTCCCATATGTCCCTAACGTCCCAGACGTCCCAGATGTCCCATATGTCCCTAACGTCCCAGACGTCCTAGATGTCCCATATGTCCTTAACGTCCCAGACCTCCCAGATGTACCATATGTCCCTAACGTCCCAGACGTCCCAGATGTCTTATATGTCCCATATGTCCCTAATGTCCCAGGCGTCCCAGATGTTCCCTATGTCCCATATGTCCCTAATGTCCCAGGCGTCCTAAATGTCCCATATGTCTTTAACGTCCCAGACGTCCCAGACGTCTTAGATGTCCCATATTTCCTTGACGTCCCAGACGTCCCAGATGTCCCATATGTCACATATGTCACTAATGTCCCAGGCGTCCTAAATGTCCCATATGTCCTTAACGTCCCAGACGTCCACGACGTCCTAGATGTCCCATATGTCCTTAGCGTCCCAGAGGTCCCAGATGTCCCATATGTCCCTAACGTCCCAGACGTCCCAGATGTCCCATAAGTCCCATATGTCCCTAATGTCCCAGGCGTCCTAAATGTCCCATATGTCCCTGACGTCCCAGACGTTACAGCTGTCCCGTATTTCCCTAAAGTCCCAGACGTCACAGACGATCCTAGATGCCCCATATGACCCTAACGTCCCAGACGTCCCAGCTGTCCCGTATGTCCTTAACGTCCCAGACGTCCCAGACCTCCTAGATGCCCCATATGTCCCTAACGTCCCAGACGTCCTAAATGTCTTATATGCCCTAACGTTCCAGACGTCCCAGACATCCCAGATATCCCATATGTCCCATACGTCAATAATGTCCTAGGCGTCCCAGATGTCCCATTTGTCCGATATGTCCCTAATGTTCCAGGCGTTCTAAATGTCCCATATATCTTTAACATCCCAGAGGTCCCAAACGTCCTACACGTTCCATATGTCTTTAACGTCCCACACGTTCCAGATGTCCCATATGTCCCTAACGGTCTAACGTCCCAGACGTCCCAGCTGTCCCGTATGTCCCTAACGTCCCAGACGTCCCAGCTGTCCCGTATGTCCCTAACGTCCCAGACGTCCCAGACGTCTTAGATGTCCCATAAGTCCTTAACGTCCCACACGTCCCAGATGTCCCATATGTCCCTAACCTCTCAGACGTCCCAGCTGTCCCGTATGTCCCTAACGTCCCAGACGTCCCAGACGTCTTAGATGTCCCATAAGTCCTTAACGTCCCACACGTCCCAGATGTCCCGTATGTCCCTAACCTCTCAGACGTCCCAGGTGTCCCATATGTCCCTAACGTCCCAGACGTCCCAGACGTCTTAGATGTCCCATAAGTCCTTAACGTCCCACACGTCCCAGATGTCCCGTATGTCCCTAACCTCTCAGACGTCCCAGGTGTCCCATATGTCCCATATGTCCCTATTGTCCCAGGCGTCCCAGATGTCCCATATGTCCCATATGTCCCTAATGTCCCAGGCGTCCTAAATGTCCCATATGTTCTTAAAGTCCCAGACGTCCCAGACGTCCTAGATGTTTCATATGTTCCTAACGTCCCAGACGTCCCAGATGTCCCATATGTCCCTAACGTCTCAGACGTCCCAGATGTCCCATATGTCCCTAACGTCCCAGACGTCCTAGATGTCCCAGATGTCCTTAACGTCCCAGACCTCCTAGATGTACCATATGTCCCTAACGTCCCAGACGTCTTAGATGTCCCATAAGTCCTTAACGTCCCACACGTCCCAGATGTCCCATATGTCCCTAACGTCCCAGACGTCCCAGCTGTCCCGTATGTCCCTAACGTCCCAGACGTCCCAGACGTCTTAGATGTCCCATATGTCCTTAACGTCCCACACGTCCCAGATGTCCCATATGTCCCTAACCTCTCAGACGTCCCAGCTGTCCCGTATGTCCCTAACGTCCCAGACGTCCCAGACGTCTTAGATGTCCCATAAGTCCTTAACGTCCCACACGTCCCAGATGTCCCGTATGTCCCTAACCTCTCAGACGTCCCAGGTGTCCCATATGTCCCATATGTCCCTATTGTCCCAGGCGTCCCAGATGTCCCATATGTCCCATATGTCCCTAATGTCCCAGGCGTCCTAAATGTCCCATATGTTCTTAAAGTCCCAGACGTCCCAGACGTCCTAGATGTTTCATATGTTCCTAACGTCCCAGACGTCCCAGATGTCCCATATGTCCCTAACGTCTCAGACATCCCAGATGTCCCATATGTCCCTAACGTCCCAGACGTCCTAGATGTCCCAGATGTCCTTAACGTCCCAGACCTCCTAGATGTACCATATGTCCCTAACGTCCCAGACGTCCCAGATGTCTTATATGTCCCATATGTCCCTAATGTCCCAGGCGTCCCAGATGGTCCGTATGCCCCATATGTCCCTAATGTCCCAGGCGTCCTAGATGTCCCATATGTCCTTAACGTCCCAGACGTCCCAGATGTTCCGTATGTCCCATATGTCCCTAATGTCCCAGGCGTCCTAAATGTCCCATATGTCCTTAACGTCCCTAACGTCCCAGACGTCCCAGATGTCCCATATGTCCCATATGTCCCTAATGTCCCAGGCGTCCTAGGTGCTCCATATGTCTCTAACGTCCCAGACGTCCAAGATGTCCCATATGTCTTTAACGTCCCAGACGTCCCAGATGTCCCATTAGTTTCATATGTCCCTAATGTCCCATTCGTCCCAGATGTTTTATATGTCCCATATGTCTCTAATGTCCCAGGCGTCCTAAATGTCTCATATGTCTTTATCGTCCCACACGTCCCAAACGTCCTAGATGTCCCACATGTCCTTAACGTCCCAGACGTCACAGATGTTCCATATGTCCCTAACGTCCCAGACGTCCCAGATGTACCATATGTCCCATGTGTTCACAATGTCCCAAACGTCCCAGATGTCCTATATGTCCCATATGTTCCTAATGTCCCGGGCGTCCTAAATGTCCCATATGTCCCATTCGTCCCAGATGTCCTATATGTCCCATATGTCCCTAATGTCCCAGGCGTCCTAAATGTCCCATATGTCCTTAACGTCCCAGAAGTCCCAGACGTCCTAGATGTCCCATATGTCCTTAACGTCCCAGACGTCACGGATGTCCCATATGTCCCTAACGTCCCAGACGTCCCAGATATGCTATATGTTCCATGTGTTCACAATGTCCCATTCGTCCCAGATGTCCTATATGTCCCATATGTCCCTAATGTCCCAGGCGTCCTAAATGTCCCATATGTCCTTAACGTCCCAGACGTCCCAGATGTTTCATATGTCCCAAATGACCCTAACGTCCCAGACGTCCCAGATGTACCATATGTCCCATATGTCCCTAATGTCCCAGGCGTCCTAGATGTTCCATATGTCCTTAACGTCCCAGACGTCTCAGATGTCTCATATGTCCCTAACGTCCCAGACGTCCCAGATGTCCCATATGTCCCATATGGTCTAACGTTCCATACGTCTCAGCTGTCCCGTATGACCTGAACGTCCCAGATGTCCCAGACGTCCTAGATGTCCCATATGTCCTTAACGTCCCAGGCGTCCCAGATGTCCCATATGTCCCTCACGTCTCAGACGTCCCAGGTGTCCCATATGTCCCATATGTCCCTAATGTCCCAGGCGTCCCAGATGTCCCATATGTCCCATATGTCTATAATGTACCAGGCGTCCTAAATGTCCCATATGTTCTTAAAGTCCCCGACGTCCCAGACGTCCTAGATGTCCCATATGTCCCTAACGTCCCAGACGTCCCAGATGTCCCATATGTCCCTAACGTCCCAGACGTCCCAGATGTCCCATATGTCCCTAACGTCCCAGACGTCCCAGATGTCCCATATGTCTCTAACGTCCCAGACGTCCCAGATGTCCCATATGTCACATATGTCACATATGCCCCAGGCGTCCTAAATGTCCCATATGTCCTTAACGTCCCAGACGTCCACAACGTCCTAGATGTCCCATATGTCCTTAGCGTCCCAGAGGTCCCAGATGTCCCATATGTCCCTAACGTCCCAGACGTCCACAACGTCCTAGATGTCCCATATGTCCTTAGCGTCCCAGAGGTCCCAGATGTCCCATATGTCCCTAATGTCCCAGGCGTCCTAAATGTCCCATATGTCCCTAACGTCCCAGACGTTCCAGCTGTCCCGTATGTCCCTAACGTCCCAGACGTCCCAGACGATCCTAGGCCCCATATGTCCCTAACGTGCCAGACGTCCCAGCTGTCCCGTATGTCCTTAACGTCCCAGACGTCCCAGACCTCCTAGATGCCCCATATGTCCCTAACGTCCCAGACGTCCCAGATGTCCCATATGTCACATATGTCACTAATGTCCCAGGCGTCCTAAATGTCCCATATGTCCTTAGCGTCCCAGAGGTCCCAGATGTCCCATATGTCCCTAACGTCCCAGACGTCCCAGATGTCCCATATGTCCCTAATGTCCCAGGCGTCCTAAATGTCCCATATGTCCCTAACGTCCCAGACGTTCCAGCTGTCCCGTATGTCCCTAACGTCCCAGACGATCCTAGATGCCCCATATGTCCCTAAAGTCCCAGACGTCCCAGCTGTCCCGTAGGTCCTTAACGTCCCAGACGTCCCCGACCTCCTAGATGCCCCATATGTCCCTATCGTCCCAGACGTCCTAAATGTCTTATATGCCCTAACGTTCCAGACGTCCCAGACATCCCAGATATCCCATATGTCCCATATGTCCCTAATGTCCTAGGCGTCCCAGATGTCCCATTTGTCCGATATGTCCCTAATGTTCCAGGCGTTCTAAATGTCCCATATATCTTTAACGTCCCAGACGTCCCAGACGTCCTAGACGTCCCATGTGTCTTTAAAGTCTTACACGTCCCAGATGTCCCATATGTCCCTAACGTCCCAGACGTCCCAGATGTCCCATATGTCCCATACGGTCTAACGTCCCAGACGTCCCAGCTGTCCGGTATGTCCCTAACGTCCCAGACGTCCCAGACGTCTTAGATGTCCCATATGTCCTTAACGTCCCACACGTCCCAGATGTCCCATATGTCCCTAACCTCTCAGACGTCCCAGGTGTCCCATATGTCCCATATGTCCCTAATGTCCCAGGCGTCCCAGATGTCCCATATGTCCCATATGTCTCTAATGTCCCAGGCGTCCTAAATGTCTCATATGTTCTTAAACTCCCAGACGTCCCAGACGTCCTAGATGTCCCATATGTTCCTAACGTCCCAGACGTCCCAGATGTCCCATATGTCCCTAACGTCCGAGACTTCCCAGATGTCCCATATGTCCCTAACGTCCCAGACGTCCTAGAAGTCCCATATGTCCTTAACGTCCCAGACCTCCCAGATGTACCATATGTCCCTAACGTCCCAGTCGTCCCAGATGTCTTATATGTCCCATATGTCCCTAATGTCCCAGGCGTCCCAGATGTTCCGTATGTCCCATATGTCCCTAATGTCCCAGGCGTCCTAAATGTCCCATATGTCTTTAACGTCACAGACGTCCCAGACGTCTTAGATGTCCCATATGTCCTTGACGTCCCAGACGTCCCAGATGTCCCATATGTCACATATGTCACTAATGTCCCAGGCGTCCTAAATGTCCCATATGTCCTTAACGTCACAGACGTCCACGACGTTCTAGATGTCCCATATGTCCTTAGCGTCCCAGAGGTCCCAGATGTCCCATATGTCCCTAACGTCCCAGAAGTCCCAGATGTCCCATAAGTCCCATATGTCCCTAATGTCCCAGGCGTCCTAAATGTCCCATATGTCCCTAACGTCCCAGACGTTACAGCTGTCCCGTATGTCCCTAAAGTCCCAGACGTCCCAGACGATCCTAGATGCCCCATATGTCCCTAACGTCCCAGACGTTCCAGCTGTCCCGTATGTCCTTAACGTCCCAGACGTCCCAGACCTCCTAGATGCCCCATATGTCCCTAACGTCCCAGACGTCCTAAATGTCTTATATGCCCTAACGTTCCAGACGTCCAGACATCCCAGATATCCCATATGTCCCATACGTCCCTAATGTCCTAGGCGTCCCAGATGTCCCATTTGTCCGATATGTCCCTAATGTTCCAGGCGTTCTAAATGTCCCATATATCTTTAACGTCCCAGAGGTCCCAGACGTCCTACACGTCCCTTATGTCTTTAACGTCCCACACGTCCCAGATGTCCCATATGTCCCTAACGGTCTAACGTCCCAGACGTCCCAGCTGTCCCGTATGTCCCTAACGTCCCAGACGTCTTAGATGTCCCATATGTCCTTAACGTCCCACACGTCCCAGATGTCCCATATGTCCCTAACCTCTCAGACGTCCCAGCTGTCCCGTATGTCCCTAACGTCCCTAACGTCCCAGACGTCCCAGACGTCTTAGATGTCCCATATGTCCTTAACGTCCCACACGTCCCAGATGTCCCATATGTCCCTAACCGCTCAGACGTCCCAGGTGTCCCATATGTCCCATATGTCCCTATTGTCCCAGGCGTCCCAGATGTCCCATATGTTCCATATGTCCCTAGTGTCCCAGGCGTCCTAAATGTCCCATATGTTCTTAAAGTCCCAGACGTCCCAGACGTCCTAGATGTTCCATATGTTCCTAACGTCCCAGACGTCCCAGATGTCCCATATGTCCCTACCGTGCCAGACGTCCCAGATGTCCCATATGTCCCTAACGTCCCAGACGTCCTAGATGTCCCAGATGTCCTTAACGTCCCAGACCTCCTAGATGTACCATATGTCCCTAACGTCCCAGACGTCCCAGATGTCTTATATGTCCCATATGTCCCTAATGTCCCAGGCGTCCCAGATGGTCCGTATGCCCCATATGTCCCTAATGTTCCAGGCGTCCTAGATGTCCCATATGTCCTTAACGTCCCAGACGTCCCAGATGTTCCGTATGTCCCATATGTCCCTAATGTCCCAGGCGTCCTAAATGTCCCATATGTCCTTAACGTCCCTAACGTCCCAGACGTCCCAGATGTCTCATATGTCCCATATGTCCCTAATGTCCCAGGCTTCCTAGATGCTCCATATGTCCCTAACGTCCCAGACGTCCAAGATGTCCCATATGTCTTTAACGTCCCAGACGTCCCAGATGTCCCATTAGTCTCATATGTCCCTAATGTCCCATTCGTCCCAGATGTCCTATATGTTCCATATGTCTCTAATGTCCCAGGCGTCCTAAATGTCTCATATGTCTTTAACGTTCCACACGTCCCAGACGTCCTAGATGTCCCACATGTCCTTAACGTCCCAGACGTCACAGATGTCTCATATGTCCCTAACGTCCCAGACGTCCCAGATGTACCATATGTCCCATGTGTTCACAATGTCCCAGACGTCCCAGATGTCCTATATGTCCCATATGTTCCTAATGTCCCAGGCGTCCTAAATGTCCCATATGTCCCATTCGTCCCAGATGTCCTATATGTCCCATATGTCCCTAATGTCCCAGGCGTCCTAAATGTCCCATATGTCCTTAACGTCCCAGAAGTCCCAGACGTCCTAGATGTCCCATATGTCCTTAACGTCCCAGACGTCACGGATGTCCCATATGTCTCTAACGTCCCAGACGTCCCAGATATGCTATATGTCCCATATGTCCCTAATGTCCCAGGCGTCCTAAATGTCCCATATGTTCTTAACGTCCCAGAAGTCCCAGACGTCCTAGATGTCCCATATGTCCTTAACGTCCCAGACGTCACGGATGTTCCATATGTCCCTAACGTCCAAGATGTCCTAGATGTCCTATATATTCCTAACGTCCCAGACGTCCTAGATGCCCCATATGTCCCATATGTCCCTAATGTCCTAGGCGTTCCACATGTCCCATATGTCCGATATGTCCCTAATTTTCCAATTGTCCTAAATGTCCCATATATTTTTAACGTCCCAGACGTCCCAGACGTCCTAGACGTCCCATATGTCCTTAATGTCCCAGACGTCCCAGATGTCCCATATGTCCCTAACGTCCCAGACGTCCCAGATGTCCCATATGTCCCATATGGTCTAACGTCCCAGACGTCCCAGCTGTCCCGTATGACCCTAACGTCCCAGACGTCCCAGACGTCCTATATGTTCCATATGTCCTTAACGTCCCAGGCGTCCCAGATGTCCCATATGTCCCTAACGCCTCAGACGTCCCAGGTGTCCCATATGTCCCATATGTTCCTAATGTCCCAGGCGTCCCAGATGTCCCAAATGTCCCATATGTCCCTAATGTCCCAGGCGTCTTAAATGTCCCATATGTTCTTAAAGTCCCCGACGTCCCAAACGTCCTAGATGTCCCATATGTTCCTAACGTCTCAGACGTCCCAGATGTCTCATATGTCCCTAACGTCCTAGACGTCCCAGGTGTCCCATATGTCCCTAACGTCCCAGGCGTCCTAAATGTCCCATATGTCCTTAACATCCCAGACCTCCCAGATGTTCCATATGTCCTTAACGTCCCAGACGTCCCAGATGTTTCATATGTCCCATATGTCCCTAACGTCCCAGACGTCACAGATGTCCCATATGTCCCATATGTCCCTAATGTCCCAGGCGTCCTAGATGTTCCATATGTCCTTAACGTCCCAGACGTCTCAGATGTCTCATATGTCCCTAACGTCCCAGACGTCCCAGATGTCCCATATGTCCCATATGGTCTAACGTTCCATACGTCTCAGCTGTCCCGTATGACCTGAACGTCCCAGATGTCCCAGACGTCCTAGATGTCCCATATGTTCTTAACGTCCCAGGCGTCCCAGATGTCCCATATGTCCCTCACGTCCCAGACGTCCCAGGTGTCCCATATGTCCCATATGTCCCTAATGTCCCAGGCGTCCCAGATGTCCCATATGTCCCATATGTCTATAATGTACCAGGCGTCCTAAATGTCCCATATGTTCTTAAAGTCCCCGACGTCCCAGACGTCCTAGATGTCCAATATGTCCCTAATGTCCCAGACGTCCCAGATGTCCCATATGTCCCTAACGTCCCAGACGTCCCAGATGTCTCATATATCCCTAACGTCCCAGACGTCCCAGATGTCCCATATGTCTCTAACGTCCCAGACGTCCCAGATGTCCCATATGTCACATATGTCACTAATGCCCCAGGCGTCCTAAATGTCCCATATGTCCTTAACGTCCCAGACGTCCACGACGTCCTAGATGTCCCATATGTCCTTAGCGTCCCAGAGGTCCCAGATGTCCCATATGTCCCTAACGTCCCAGACGTCTCAGATGTCCCATATGTCCTATATGTCCCTAATGTCCCAGGCGTCCTAAATGTCCCATATGTCCCTAACGTCCCAGACGTTCCAGCTGTCCCGTATGTCCCTAACGTCCCAGACGTCCCAGACCATCCTAGATGCCCCATATGTCCCTAACGTCCCAGACGTCCCAGCTGTCCCGTATGTCCTTAACGTCCCAGACGTCCCAGACCTCCTAGATGCCCCATATGTCCCTAACGTCCCAGACGTCCCAGATGTCCCATATGTCACATATGTCACTAATGTCCCAGGCGTCCTAGATGTCCCATATGTCCTTAGCGTCCCAGTGGTCCCAGATGTCCCATATGTCCCTAACGTCCCAGACTTCCCAGATGTCCCATATGTCCCATATGTCCCTAATGTCCCAGGCGTCCTAAATGTCCCATATGTCCCTAACGTCCCAGACGTTCCAGCTGTCCCGTATGTCCCTAACGTCCCAGACGATCCTAGATGCCCCATATGTTCCTAAGTCCCAGACGTCCCAGCTGTCCCGTATGTCCTTAACGACCCAGACGTCCCAGACCTCCTAGATGCCCCATATGTCCCTAACGTCCCAGACGTCCTAAATGTCTTATGTGCCCTAACGTTCCAGACGTCCCAGACATCCCAGATATCCCATATGTCCCATATGTCCCTAATGTCCTAGGCGTCCCAGATGTCCCATTTGTCCGATATGTCCCTAATGTTCCAGGCGTTCTAAATGGTCCATATATCTTTAACGTCCCAGACGTCCCAGACGTCCTAGACGTCCCATATGTCTTTAACGTCCCACACGTCCCAGATGTCCCATATGTTTCTAACGTCCCAGACGTCCCAGACGTCCTAGACGTCCCATATGTCTTTAACGTCCCACACGTCCCAGATGTCCCATATGTTTCTAACCTCTCAGACGTCCCAGGTGTCCCATATGTCCCATATGTCCCTAATGTCCCAGGCGTCCCAGATGTCCCATATGTCCCATATGTCTCTAATGTCCCAGGCGTCCTAAATGTCCCATATGTTCTTAAAGTCCCAGACGTCCCAGACGTCTTAGATGTCCCATATCTTCCTAACGTCCCAGACGTCCCAGATGTCCCATATGTCCCTAACGTCCCAGACGTCCCAGATGTCCCATATGTCCCTAACGTCCCAGACGTCCTAGATGTCCCATATGTCCTTAACGTCCCAGACCTCCCAGATGTACCATATGTCCCTAACGTCCCAGACGTCCCATATGTCTATAATGTACCAGGCGTCCTAAATGTCCCATATGTTCTTAAAGTCCCCGACGTCCCAGACGTCCTAGATGTCCCATATGTCCCTAATGTCCCAGACGTCCCAGATGTCCCATATGTCCCTAACGTCCCAGACGTCCCAGATGTCTCATATGTCCCTAACGTCCCAGACGTCCCAGATGTCCCATATGTCTCTAACGTCCCAGACGTCCCAGATGTCCCATATGTCACATATGTCACTAATGCCCCAGGCGTCCTAAATGTCCCATATGTCCTTAACGTCCCAGACGTCCACGACGTCCTAGATGTCCTATATGTCCTTAGCGTCCCAGAGGTCCCAGATGTCCCATATGTCCCTAACGTCCCAGACGTCCCAGATGTCCCATATGTCCCATATGTCCCTAATGTCCCAGGCGCCATAAATGTCCCATATGTCCCTAACGTCCCAGACGTTCCAGCTCTCCCGTATGTCCCTAACGTCCCAGACGTCCCAGACCATCCTAGATGCCCCATATGTCCCTAACGTCCCAGACGTCCCAGCTGTCCCGTATGTCCTTAACGTCCCAGACGTCCCAGACCTCCTAGATGCCCCATATGTCCCTAACGTCCCAGACGTCCCAGATGTCCCATATGTCACATATGTCACTAATGTCCCAGGCGTCCTAAATGTCCCATATGTCCTTAGCGTCCCAGTGGTCCCAGATGTCCCATATGTCCCTAACGTCCCAGACTTCCCAGATGTCCCATATGTCCCATATGTCCCTAATGTCCCAGGCGTCCTAAATGTCCCATATGTCCCTAACGTCCTAGACGTTCCAGCTGTCCCGTATGTCCCTAACGTCCCAGACGATCCTAGATGCCCCATATGTCCGTAAGTCCCAGACGTCCCAGCTGTCCCGTATGTCCTTAACGTCCCAGACGTCCCAGACCTCCTAGATGCCCCATATGTCCCTAACGTCCCAGACGTCCTAAATGTCTTATATGCCCTAACGTTCCAGACGTCCCAGACATCCCAGATATCCCATATGTCCCATATGTCCCTAATGTCCTAGGCGTCCCAGATGTCCCATTTGTCCGATATGTCCCTAATGTTCCAGGCGTTTTAAATGTCCCATATATCTTTAACGTCCCAGACGTCCCAGACGTCCTAGACGTCCCATATGTCTTTAACGTCCCACACGTCCCAGATGTCCCATATGTTTCTAACGTCCCAGAAGTCCCAGACGTCCTAGACGTCCCATATGTCTTTAACGTCCCACACGTCCCAGATGTCCCATATGTTTCTAACCTCTCAGACGTCCCAGGTGTCCCAAATGTCCCATATGTCCCTAATGTCCCAGGCGTCCCAGATGTCCCATATGTCCCATATGTCTCTAATGTCCCAGGCGTCCTAAATGTCCCATATGTTCTTAAAGTCCCAGACGTCCCAGACGTCTTAGATGTCCCATATCTTCCTAACGTCCCAGACGTCCCAGATGTCCCATATGTCCCTAACGTCCCAGACGTCCCAGATGTCCCATATGTCCCTAACGTCCCAGACGTCCTAGATGTCCCATATGTCCTTAAGGTCCCAGACCTCCCAGATGTACCATATGTCCCTAACGTCCCAGACGTCCCAGATGTCTTATATGTCCCATATGTCCCTAATGTCCCAGGCGTCCCAGATGATCCGTATGTCCCATATGTCCCTAATGTCCCAGGCGTTCTAAATGTCCCATATGTCTTTAACGTCCCAGACGTCCCAGACGTCTTAGATGTCCCATATGTCCTTGACGGCCCAGACGTCCCAGATGTCCCATATGTCACATATGTCACTAATGTCCCAGGCGTCCTAAATGTCCCATATGTCCTTAACGTCCCAGACGTCCACGACGTCCTAGATGTCCCATATGTCCTTAGCGTCCCAGAGGTCCCAGATGTCCCATATGTCCCTAACGTCCCAGACGTCCCAGATGTCCCATAAGTCCCATATGTCCCTAATGTCCCAGGCGTCCTAAATGTCCCATATGTCCCTAACGTCCCAGACGTTCCAGCTGTCCCGTATGTCCCTAAAGTCCCAGACGTCCCAGACGATCCTAGATGCCCATATGTCCCTAACGTCCCAGACGTCCCAGCTGTCCCGTATGTCCTTAACGTCCCAGACGTCCCAGACCTCCTAGATGCCCCATATGTCCCTAACGTCCCAGACGTCCTAAATGTCTTATATGCCCTAACGTTCCAGACGTCCCAGACATCCCAGATATCCCATATGTCCCTAATGTCCTAGGCGTCCCAGATGTCCCATTTGTCCGATATGTCCCTAATGTTCCAGGCGTTCTAAATGTCCCATATATCCTTAACGTCCCAGAGGTTCCAGACGTCCTACACGTCCCATATGTCTTTAACGTCCCACACGTCCCAGATGTCCCATATGTCCCTAACGGTCTAACGTCCCAGACGTCCCAGCTGTCCCGTATGTCCCTAACGTCCCAGACGTCCCAGACGTCCCAGACGTCCTAGATGTTCCATATGTTTATAACGTCCCAGACGTCCTAAATGTCCCATATGTTCCTAACGTCCCAGACGTCCCAGCTGTCTCGCATGTCTCTAACGTCCCAAACGTCCCAGACGTCCTAGATGTCCCATATGTCCCTAACGTCCCAGACGTGACAGACGTCCCAGATGTCCCATATGTCTCATATGTCATTAATGCCCCATTCGTCCCAGATGTCCCATATGTCCCATGTGTCCCTAATGTCCCAGGCGTTCTAAATGGCCCATATGTCCTTAACGTCCCAGACGTCCCAGACGTCCTAGTCGTCCCATACGTCCTTAACGTCCCAGACGTCCCAGATGTCCCATATGTCCCTAATGTCCCAGACATCCGAGATGTTCCATATGTCCCATATGTCTCTAATGTCCCAGGCGTCCTAGATGTTCCATATGTCCCTAACGTCCCAGATGTCCTAAATGTCCCATATGTCCTTAGCGTCTCAAACGTTCCAGCTGTCCCGTATGTCCCTAACGTCCAAGACGTTCCAGACGTCCTAGATGTCCCATATGTCCTTAACGTCCCAGACGTCTCAGATGTCCCATATGTCCCATGTGTCCCTAATGTCCCAGGCGTCATAAAGGTCCCATATCTTCTTACCGTCCCAGACGTCCCAGACCTCCTAGATGTCCCATATGTCCTTAACGTCCCAGACGTCCCAGATGTCCCATATGTCCCTAACGTCCCAGACGTCCCAGATGTCCCATATGTCCCATATATCACAAGTGTCCGAGGCGTCCCAGACGTCCCATATGTACCATATGTCCCTATTGTCCCAGGCGTCCTAAATGTCTATATGTCCTTAAGGTCCCAGACGCCCCAAACGTCCTAGATGTCCCATATCTCCTTAACGTCTCAGACGTCCCAGATGTCCCATATGTCCCATATATCACAAGTGTCCGAGGCGTCCCAGACGTCCCATATGTCCCATATGTCCCTATTGTCCCAGGCGTCCTAAATGTCTATATGTCCTTAAGGTTCCAGACGCCCCAAACGTCCTAGATGTCCCAATCTCCTTAACGTCTCAGATGTCCCATATGTCCCATATGTCCTTAATGTCTCAGGCGTACTAGATGTTCCATATGTCCCTAACGTCCCAGACGACCTAAATGTCCCATATGTCCCTAATGTCCCAGGCGTCCTAAATGTCCCATATGTCCTTAACGTCCCAGACGTCCCAGACGTCCTAGATGTCCCATATGTGCTTAACGTCCCAGACGTCCCAGATGTCCCATATGTCCCTAACGTCCCAGACGTCCCAAATGTCCCATATGTCCTATATGTCCCTAATGTCCCAGGCGTCCCAAATGTCCCATATGAACCATATGTCCTTAACGTCCCAGACGTCCTAAATGTCCCATATGTCCTATATGTCCCTAATGTCCCAGGCGTCCCAAATGTCTCATATGAACCATATGTCCTTAACGTCCCAGACGTCCTAAATGTCCCATATGTCCTTAACGTCCCAGACATCCCAGATGTCCCATATGTCCCATGTCCTTAATGTCCCAGGCGTCCCAGATGTCCCATATATCCCTAACGTCACAGACGTCCCAGATGTCCCATAATTTCTATATGTCCCTAATGTCCCAGGCGTCCCAAATGTCCCATATGAACCATATGTCCTTAACGTCCCAGACGTCCTAAATGTCCCATATGTCCCTAACGTCCGAGACATCCCAGATGTCCCATATGTCCCATGTCCTTAATGTCCCAATCGTCTTAGATGTTCCATATGTCGCTAACGTCCCAGACGTCTTAACTGTTCTGTATGTCTCTAACGTCCCAGACGTCCCAGACGTCCTAGATGTCCCATATGTCCCTAACGTCCCTGACGTCCTAGATGTCCTATATGTCCCTAACTTCCCAGACGTCCCAGACGTCCCAGATGTCCCATATGTCTCATATGTCCCTAATGTCCTAGTCGTCCCAGATGTCCCATATGTCCCATAGGTCCCTAATGTCGCATTCGTCCTATATGTGCCATATAACCTTAACGTCCCAGACGTCCCAGATGTCCCATATGTCCCATATGTCCTTGACGTCCCAGACGTCCCAGATGTCTCATATGTCCCTAATATCCCAGGCGTGCCAGATGTCCCATATGTCTCATATGTCCCTAATGTCCCAGGCGTCCTAAATGTCCCATATGTCCTTAACGTCCCAGACGTCCTAGATGTCCCATATGTCCTTAACGTCCCAGACGACCCAGATGTCCCATATGTCCCTAACGTCGCAAACGGCCCAGTTGTACCATATGTCCCATATGTCCCTAATGTCCCAGGCGTTCTAGATGTTCCATATGCCTTTAACGTCCCCGACGTCCTAAATGTCCCATATGTCCCTAACGTCCCAGACGTCCCAGCTGTCCCGTATGTCTCTAACATCTCAGACGTCCCAGACGTCCTAGATGCCCCATATGTCCCTAACGTTCCAAACGTCCTAAATGTCTTGTATGTCCCTAACGTCCCAGACGTCCCAGACGTCCTAGACGTCGAATATGTCCTTAACGTCCCAGACGTCCCAGATGTCCCATATGTCCCTAACGTCCCAGACGTCCCAGATGTCCCATATGTCCCATATGTCTCTAACGTCCCAGACGTCCCAGCTGTCCCGTATGTCCCTAACGTTTCAGACGTCCCAGACGTCCTAGATGTCCCATATGTCCTTAACGTCCCAGACGTCCCAGATCTCCAATATGTCCTTTACGTCTCAGACGTCCCAGATGTTCCATATGTCCAATATGTCCCTAATGTCCCAGGCGTCCCACATGTCCTACAAGTCCTTAACGTCCCAGACTGCCCAGACGTCCTAGATGTCCCATATGTCCTTAACGTCCCAGACGTCTCAGATGTCCCATATGTCCCATGTGTCCCTAATGTCCCAGGCGTCATAAAGGTCCCATATCTTCTTACCGTCCCAGACGTCCCAGACATCCTAGATGTCCCATATGTCCTTAACGTCCCAGACGTCCCAGATGTCCCAT
Source organism: Agriotes lineatus (assembly GCA_940337035.1). NCBI lineage: Eukaryota > Metazoa > Arthropoda > Insecta > Coleoptera > Elateridae > Agriotes > Agriotes lineatus. The sequence continues at coordinate 155,255,438 of OW679198.1, read as the reverse complement.
ATGTCCCTAACGTCCCAGACGTCCCAGATGTCCCATATGTCCCATATATCACAAACGTCCGAGGCGTCCCAGACGTCCCATATGTCCCATATGTCCCTATTGTCCCAGGCGTCCTAAATGTCTATATGTCCTTAAGGTCCCAGACGCCCCAAACGTCCTAGATGTCCCATATGTCCTTAACGTCTCAGACGTCCCAGATATCCCATATGTCCTTAAAGTCCCAGACGTCCCAGATGTCCCATATGACCCATATGTCCCTAATGTCTCAGGCGTCCTAGATGTTCCATATGTCCCTAACGTCCCAGACGACCTAAATGTCCCATATGTCCCTAATGTCCCAGGCGTCCTAAATGTCCCATATGTCCTTAACGTCCCAGACGTCCCAGACGTCCTAGATGTCCCATATGTGCTTAACGTTCCAGACGTCCCAGACGTCCCAGATGTCCCATATGTCCTATATGTCCCTAATGTCCCAGGCGTCCCAAATGTCCCATATGAACCATATGTCCTTAACGTCCCAGACGTCCTAAATGTCCCATATGTCCTATATGTCCCTAATGTCCCAGGCGTCCCAAATGTCCCATATGAACCATATGTCCTTAACGACCCAGACGTCCTAAATGTCCCATATGTCCTTAACGTCCCAGACATCCCAGATGTCCCATATGTCCCATGTCCTTAATGTCCCAGGCGTCCCAGATGTCCCATATGTCCCTAACGTCCCAGACGTCCCAGATGTCCCATATGTCTTATATGTCCCTAATGTCCCAGGCGTCCCAAATGTCCCATATGAACCATATGTCCTTAACGTCCCAGACGTCCTAAATGTCCCATATGTCCTTAACGTCCCAGACATCCCAGATGTCCCATATGTCCCATGTCCTTAATGTCCCAGGCGTCCCAGATGTCCCATATGTCCCTAACGTCCCAGACGTCCCAGATGTCCCATATGTCCTATATGTCCCTAATGTCCCAGGCGTCCCAAATGTCCCATATGAACCATATGTCCTTAACGTCCCAGACGTCCTAAATGTCCCATATGTCCCTAACGTCCGAGACATACCAGATGTCCCATATGTCCCATGTCCTTAATGTCCCAGGCGTCTTAGATGTTCCATATGTCGCTAACGTGCCAGACGTCCCAACTGTCCTGTATGTCTCTAACGTCCCAGACGTCCCAGACGTCCTAGATGTCCCATATGTCCCTAACGTCCCAGACGTCCCAGATGTCCCATATGTCCCATATGTCCCTAACGTCCTAGGCGTCCTAGACGTCCCATATGTCCCATATGTCCCTAATGTCCCAGGCGTCCTAAATGTCCCATATGTCCTTAACGTCTCAGACGTCCCAGACGTCCTAGATGTCCCATATGTCCTTAACGTCCCAGACGTCCCAGATTTCCCATATGTCTCTAACGTCCCAGACGTCCCAGATATCCCATATGTCCTATATGTCCCTAATGTCCCAGGCGTCCCAGATGTCGCATATGTTCCATATGTCCCTAACGTCCCAAGCCTCCTAAACGTCTCATATGTCAGTAACGTCCCAGACGTCCTAGATGTTCCATATGTTTATAACGTCCAAGACGTCCTAAATGTCCCATATGTTCCTAACGTCCCAGACGTCCCAGCTGTCTCGTATATCCCTAACGTCCCAAACGTCCCAGACGTCCTAGATGTCCCATATGTCCCTAACGTCCCAGACGTCCTAGATGTCCTATATGTCCCTAACGTCCCAGACGTGCCAGACGTCCCAGATGTCCCATATGTCTCATATGTCATTAATGTCCCATTCGTCCCAGATGTCCCATATGTCCCATGTGTCCCTAATGTCCCAGGCGTTCTAAATGGCCCATATGTCCTTAACGTCCCAGACGTCCTTGACGTCCCAGACGTCCCAGATGTCCCATATGTCACATATGTCACTAATGTCCCAGGCGTCCTAAATGTCCCATATGTCCTTAACGTCCCAGACGTCCACGACGTCCTAGATGTCCCATATGTCCTTAGCGTCCCAGTGGTCCCAGATGTCCCACATGTCCCTAACGTCCCAGACGTCCCAGATGTCCCATAAGTCCCATATGTCCCTAATGTTCCAGGCGTCCTAAATGTCCCATATGTCCCTAACGTCCCAGACCTTCCAGCTGTCCCGTATGTCCCTAAAGTCCCAGACGTCCCAGACGATCCTAGATGCCCCATATGTCCCTAACGTCCCAGACGTCCCAGCTGTCCCGTATGTCCTTAACGTCCCAGACGTCCCAGACCTCCTAGATGCCCCATATGTCCCTAACGTCCCAGACGTCCTAAATGTCTTATATGCCCTAACGTTCCAGACGTCCCAGACATCCCAGATATCCCATATGTCCCATATGTCCCTAATGTCCTAGGCGTCCCAGATGTCCCATTTGTCCGATATGTCCCTAATGTTCCAGGCGTTCTAAATGTCCCATATATCTTTAACGTCCCAGAGGTCCCAGACGTCCTACACGTCCCATATATCTTTAACGTCCCACACGTCCCAGATGTCCCATATGTCCCTAACGGTCTAACGTCCCAGACGTCAAAGCTGTCCCGTATGTTCCTAACGTCCCAGACGTCCCAGACGTCCCAGACGTCTTAGATGTCCCATACGTCTTTAACGTCCCACACGTCCCAGATGTCCCATATTTCCCTAACCTCTCAGACGTCCCAGCTGTCCCGTATGTCCCATATGTCCCTAATGTCCCAGGCGTCCCAGATGTCCCATATGTCCCATATGTCCCTAATGTCCCAGGCGTCCTAAATGTCCCATATGTTCTTAAAGTCCCAGACGTCCCAGACGTCCTAGATGTTCCATATGTTCCTAACGTCCCAGACGTCCCAGATGTCCCATATGTCCCTAACGTCCCAGACGTCCCAGATGTCCCATATGTCCCTAACGTCCCAGACGTCCTAGATGTCCCAGATGTCCTTAACGTCCCAGACCTCCCAGATGTACCATATGTCCCTAACGTCCCAGACGTCCCAGATGTCTTATATGTCCCATATGTCCCTAATGTCCCAGGCATCCCAGATGGTCCGTATGCCCCATATGTCCCTAATGTCCCAGGCGTCCTAGATGTCCCATATGTCCTTAACGTCCCAGACGTTCCAGATGTTCCGTATGTCCCATATGTCCCTAATGTCCCAGGCGTCCTAAATGTCCCATATGTCCTTAACGTCCCTAACGTCCCAGACGTCCCAGATGTCCCATATGTCCCATATGTCCCTAATGTCCCAGACGTCCTGGGTGCTCCATATGTCCCTAACGTCCCAGACTTCCAAGATGTCCCATATGTCTTTAACGTCCCAGACGTCCCAGATGTCCCATTAGTCTCATATGTCCCTAATGTCCCATTCGTCCCAGATGTCCTATATGTCCCATATGTCTCTAATGTCCCAGGCGTCCTAAATGTCTCATATGTCTTTATCGTCCCACACGTCCCAGACGTCCTAGATGTCCCACATGTCCTTAACGTCCCAGACGTCACAGATGTCCCATATGTCCCTAACGTCCCAGACGTCCCAGATGTACCATATGTCCCATGTGTTCACAATGTCCCAGACGTCCCAGATGTCCTATATGTCCCATATGTTCCTAATGTCCCAGGCGTCCTAAATGTCCCATATGTCCCATTCGTCCCAGATGTCCTATATGTCCCATATGTCCCTAATGTCCCAGGCGTCCTAAATGTCCCATATGTCCTTAACGTCCCAGAAGTCCCAGACGTCCTAGATGTCCCATATGTCCTTAACGTCCCAGACGTCACGGATGTCCCATATGTCCCTAACGTCCCAGACGTCCCAGATATGCTATATGTCCCATGTGTTCACAATGTCCCATTCGTCCCAGATGTCCTATATGTCCCATATGTCCCTAATGTCCCAGGCGTCCTAAATGTCCCATATGTCCTTAACGTCCCAGAAGTCTCAGACGTCCTAGATGTCCCATATGTTCTTAAAGTCCCAGACGTCACGGATGTTCCATATGTCCCTAACGTCCAAGATGTCCTAGATGTCCTATATGTTCCTAACGTCCCAGACGTCCTAGATGCCCCATATGTCCCTAACGTCCCAGACGTCCTAAATGTCTTAAATGCCCTAACGTTCCAGACGTCTCAGACGTCCCAGATATCCCATATGTCCCATATGTCCCTAATGTCCTAGGCGTTCCACATGTCCCATATGTCCGATATGACCCTAATTTTCCAATCGTCCTAAATGTCCCATATATTTTTAACGTCCCAGACGTCCTAGACGTCCTAGACGTCCCATATGTCCTTAACGTCCCAGACGTCCCAGATGTCCCATATGTCCCTAACGTCCCAGACGTCCCAGATGTCCCATATGTCCTATATGGTCTAACGTCCCAGACGTCCCAGCTGTTTCGTATGACCCTAACGTCCCAGACGTCCCAGACGTCCTATATGCTCCATATGTCCTTAACGTCCCAGGCGTCCCAGATGTCCCATATGTCCCTAACGCCTCAGACGTCCCAGGTGTCCCATATGTCCCATACGTTCCTAATGTCCCAGGCGTCCCAGATGTCCCATATGTCCCATATGTCCCTAATGTCCCAGGCGTCTTAAATGTCCCATATGTTCTTAAAGTCCCCGACGTCCCAGACGTCCTGGATGTCCCATATGTTCCTAACGTCTCAGACGTCCCAGATGTCTCATATGTCCCTAACGTCCCAGACGTCCAGGTGTCCCATATGTCCCTAACGTCCCACTCGTCCTAAATGTCCCATATGTCCTTAACATCCCAGACCTCACAGATGTTCCATATGTCAACGTCCCAGACGTCCCAGATGTCTTATATGTCCCATATGTCCCTAATGTCCCAGGCTTCCCAGATGTTTCATATGTCCCATATGTCCCTAATGTCCCAGGCGTCCTAAATGTCCCATATGTCCTTAACGTCCCAGACGTCCCAAATGTTTCATATGTCCCATATGACCCTAACGTCCCAGAAGTCCCAGACGTCCCAGATGTCCCTAATGTCCCGGGCGTCCTAGATGTTCCATATGTCCTTAACGTCCCAGACGTCTCAGATGTCTCATATGTCCCTAACGTCCCAGACGTCCCAGATGTCCCATATGTCCCATATGGTCTAACGTTCCATACGTCTCAGCTGTCCCGTATGACCTGAACGACCCAGATGTCCCAGACGTCCTAGATGTCCCATATGTCCTTAACGTTCCAGGCGTCCCAGATGTCCCATATGTCCCTCACGTCTCAGACGTCCCAGGTGTCCCATATGTCCCATATGTCCCTAATGTCCCAGGCGTCCCAGATGTCCCATATGTCCCATATGTCTATAATGTACCAGGCGTTTTAAATGTCCCATATGTTCTTAAAGTCCCCGACGTCCCAGACGTCCTAGATGTCCCATATGTCCCTAACGTCCCAGACGTCCCAGATGTCCCATATGTCCCTAACGTCCCAGACGTCCCAGATGTCCCATATGTCCCTAACGTCCCAGACGTCCCAGATGTCCCATATGTCTCTAACGTCCCAGACGTCCCAGATGTCCCATATGTCACATATGTCACTAATGCCCCAGGCGTCCTAAATGTCCCATATGTCCTTAACGTCCCAGACGTCCACAACGTCCTAGATGTCCCATATGTCCTTAGCGTCCCAGAGGTCCCAGATGTCCCATATGTCCCTAACGTCCCAGACGTCCCAGATGTCCCATATGTCCCATATGTCCCTAATGTCCCAGGCGTCCTAAATGTCCCATATGTCCCTAACGTCCCAGACGTTCCAGCTGTCCCGTATGTCCCTAACGTCCCAGACGTCCCAGACGATCCTAGATGCCCCATATATCCCTAACGTCCCAGACGTCCCAGCTGTCCCGTATGTCCTTAACGTCCCAGACGTCCCAGACCTCCTAGATGCCCCATATGTCCCTAACGTCCCAGACGTCCCAGATGTCCCATATGTCACATATGTCACTAATGTCCCAGGCGTCCTAAATGTCCCATATGTCCTTAGCGTCCCAGAGGTCCCAGATGTCATATATGTCCCTAACGTCCCAGACGTCCCAGATGTCCCATATGTCCCATATGTCCCTAATGTCCCAGGCGTCCTAAATGTCCCATATGTCCCTAACGTCCCAGACGTTCCAGCTGTCACGTATGTCCCTAACGTCCCAGACGATCCTAGATGCCCCATATGTCCCTAAAGTCCCAGACGTCCCAGCTGTCCCGTATGTCCTTAACGTCCCAGACGTCCCAGACCTCCTAGATGCCCCATATGTCCCTAACGTCCCAGACGTCCTAAATGTCTTATATGCCCTAACGTTCCAGACGTCCCAGACATCCCAGATATCCCATATGTCCCATATGTCCCTAATGTCCTAGGCGTCCCAGATGTCCCATTTGTCCGATATGTCCCTAATGTTCCAGGCGTTCTAAATGTCCCATATATCTTTAACGTCCCAGACGTCCCAGACGTACTAGACGTCCCATATGTCTTTAAAGTCTTACACGTCCCAGATGTCCCATATGTCCCTAACGTCCCAGACGTCCCAGATGTTCCATATGTCCCATACGGTCTAACGTCCCAGACGTCCCAGCTGTTCGGTATGTCCCTAACGTCCCAGACGTCCCAGACGTCTTAGATGTCCCATATGTCCTTAACGTCCCACACGTCCCAGATGTCCCATATGTCCCTAACCTCTCAGACGTCCCAGGTGTCCCATATGTCCCATATGTCCCTAATGTCCCAAGCGTCCCAGATGTCCCATATGTCCCATATGTCTCTAATGTCCCAGGCGTCCTAAATGTCCCATATGTTCTTAAACTCCCAGACGTCCCAGACGTCCTAGATGTCCCATATGTTCCTAACGTCCCAGACGTCCCAGATGTCCCATATGTCCCTAACGTCCGAGACTTCCCAGATGTCCCATATGTCCCTGACGTCCCAGACGTCCTAGATGTCCCATATGTCCTTAATGTCCCAGACCTCCCAGATGTACCATATGTCCCTAACGTCCCAGACGTCCCAGATGTCTTATATGTCCCTTATGTCCCTAATGTCCCAGGCGTCCCAGGCGTCCCAGATGTTCCGTATGTCCCATATGTCCCTAATGTCCCAGGCGTCCTAAATGTCCCATATGTCCTTAACGTCCCAGACGTCCACGACGTCCTAGATGTCCAATATGTCCTTAGCGTCCCATAGGTCCCAGATGTCCCATATGTCCCTAACGTCTCAGACGTCCCAGATGTCCCATAAGTCCCATATGTCCCTAATGTCCCAGGCGTCCTAAATGTCCCATATGTCCCTAACGTCCCAGACGTTACAGCTGTGCCGTATGTCCCTAAAGTCCCAGACGTCCCAGACGATCCTAGATGCCCCATATGTCCCTAACGTCCCAGACGTCCCAGCTGTCCCGTATGTCCTTAACGTCCCAGACGTCCCAGACCTCCTAGATGCCCCATATGTCCCTAACGTCCCAGACGTCCTAAATGTCTTATATGCCCTAACGTTCCAGACGTCCCAGACATCCCAGATATCCCATATGTCCCATACGTCCCTAATGTCCTAGGCGTCCCAGATGTCCCATTTGTCCGATATGTCCCTAATGTTCCAGGCGTTCTAAATGTCCCATATATCTTTAACGTCCCAGAGGTCCCAGACGTCCTACACGTTCCATATGTCTTTAACGTCCCACACGTCCCAGATGTCCCATATGTCCCTAACGGTCCAACGTCCCAGACGTCCCAGCTGTCCCGTATGTCCCTAACGTCCCAGACGTCCCAGACGTCCCAGACGTCTTAGATGTCCCATATGTCCTTAACGTCCCACACGTCCCAGATGTCCCATATGTCCCTAACCTCTCAGACGTCCCAGCTGTCCCGTATGTCCCTAACGTCCCAGACGTCCCATACGTCTTAGATGTCCCATATGTCCTTAACGTCCCACACGTCCCAGATGTCCCATATGTCCCTAACCTCTCAGACGTCCCAGGTGTCCCATATGTCCCATATGTCCCTATTGTCCCAGGCGTCCCAGATGTCCCATATGTCCCATATGTCCCTAATGTCCCAGGCGTCCTAAATGTCCCATATGTTCTTAAAGTCCCAGACGTCCCAGACGTCCTAGATGTTCCATATGTTCCTAACGTCCCAGACGTCCCAGATGTTCCATATGTTCCTAACGTCCCAGACGTCCCAGATGTCCCATATGTCCCTAACGTCCCAGACGTCCTAGATGTCCCAGATGTCCTTAACGTCCCAGACCTCCTAGATGTACCATATGTCCCTAACGTCCCAGACGTCCCAGATGTCTTATATGTCCCATATGTCCCTAATGTCCCAGGCGTCCCAGATGGTCCGTATGCCCCATATGTCCCTAATGTCCCAGGCGTCCTAGATGTCCCATATGTCCTTAACGTCCCAGCCGTCCCAGATGTTCCGTATGTCCCATATGTCCATAACGTCCCAGGCGTCCTAAATGTCCCATATGTCCTTAACGTCCCTAACGTCCCAGACGTCCCAGATGTCCCATATGTCCCATATGTCCCTAATGTCCCAGGCGTCCTAGGTGCTCCATATGTCCCTAACGTCCCAGACGTCCAAGATGTCCCATATGTCTTTAACGTCCCAGACGTCCCAGATGTCCCATTAGTCTCATATGTCCCTAATGTCCCATTCGTCCCAGATGTCCTATATGTCCCATATGTCTCTAATGTCCCAGGCGTCCTAAATGTCTCATATGTCTTTATCGTCCCACACGTCCCAAACGTCCTAGATGTCCCACATGTCCATAACGTCCCAGACGTCACAGATGTTCCATATGTCCCTAACGTCCCAGACGTCCCAGATGTACCATATGTCCCATGTGTTCACAATGTCCCAAACGTCCCAGATGTCCTATATGTCCCATATGTTCCTAATGTCCCAGGCGTCCTAAATGTCTCATATGTCCCATTCGTCCCAGATGTCCTATATGTCCCATATGTCCCTAATGTCCCAGGCGTCCTAAATGTCCCATATGTCCTTAACGTCCCAGAAGTCCCAGACGTCCTAGATGTCCCATATGTCCTTAACGTCCCAGACGTCACGGATGTCCCATATGTCCCTAACGTCCCAGACGTCCCATATATGCTATATGTTCCATGTATTCACAATGTCCCATTCGTCCCAGGTGTCCTATATGTCCCATATGTCCCTAATGTCCCAGGCGTCCTAAATGTCCCATATGTCCTTAACGTCCCAGTAGTCTCAGACGTCCTAGATGTCCCATATGTCCTTAACGTCCCAGACGTCACGGATGTTCCATATGTCCCTAACGTCCAAGATGTCCTAGATGTCCTATATGTTCCTAACGTCCCAGACGTCCTAGATGCCCCATATGTCATTAACGTCCCAGACGTCCTAAATGTCTTAAATGCCCTAACGTTCCAGACGTCTCAGACGTCCCAGATATCCCATATGTCCCATATGTCCCTAACGTCCCAGACGTCCAAGATGTCCCATATGTCTTTAACGTCCCAGACGTCCCAGATGTCCCATTAGTCTCATATGTTTCTAATGTCCCATTCGTCCCAGATGTCCTATATGTCCCATATGTCTCTAATGTCCCAGGCGTCCTAAATGTCTCATATGTCTTTAACGTCCCACACGTCCCAGACGTCCTAGATGTTCCACATGTCCTTAACGTCCTAGACGTCACAGATGTCTCATATGTCCCTAACGTCCCAGACGTCCCAGATGTACCATATGTCCCATGTGTTCACAATGTCCTAGACGTCCCAGATGTCCTATATGTCCCATATGTTCCTAATGTCCCAGGCGTCCTAAATGTCCCATATGTCCCATTCGTCCCAGATGTCCTATATGTCCCATATGTCCCTAATGTCCCAGGCGTCCTAAACGTCCCATATGTCCTTAACGTCCCAGAAGTCCCAGACGTCCTAGATGTCCCATATGTCCTTAACGTCCCAGACGTCACGGATGTCCCATATGTCCCTAACGTCCCAGACGTCCCAGATATGCTATATGTCCCATGTGTTCACAATGTCCCATTCGTCCCAGATGTCCTATATGTCCCATATGTCCCTAATGTCCCAGGCGTCCTAAATGTCCCATATGTCCTTAACGTCCCAGAAGTCCCAGACGTCCTAGATGTCCCATATGTCCTTAACGTCCCAGACGTCACGGATGTTCCATATGTCCCTAACGTCCAAGATGTCCTAGATGTCCTATATATTCCTAACGTCTGTTACGGGTCAAAATTCATTTTTAGCTATTCGCCTAATTATTTGCCCTAATCTCGGTTAAAATTAAATTTTTACCATGTATTTCTTGAGGTATGATTTTCCCTGCATTATCTTTGAGCATTCAGATCGTTTGATAGCTGTATTGCAAACTAAGTAAACCATTTGGTCGATTTTATGGGTCCAAATGCCCCTGCAGTGTAGGCTTCACCTCATGCATTTTCCCTTTCCCCAGAAATTAGATTTTTGGGCTTTATCAGTTTTTGGAAACCATCTTGACATTTTTCCGCCATCCTGTGCTGCAAGAGCTAGGTGCTTCGAAATTTACGTTTTGATGACGTATCTAAACCAGGATTTTTCGTTAGCATCCTAACCTGGAATTGTGCCTTTTTGTGTCCTGAACTCCATGGAAGTTCAGAATTAGGCTTTGTGAGTTGCATTTTTGGCGAATTCCAACCCGAATATTGTTTGGGGATTCCGCTCTAGCAAAGCACATGTTTTTACTTTGGCGTTGAACAGCCGTAGAAAACCTGAAACGGGTAAGGTGAATTATTTGGACTTATTCGGTGTATTTCCATGGTTATTTGCCTTTCAGCTTTTACACGACGGTACCTTTTGCTCGACGGTACTTTTGCTCGACGGTACTTTCACTCGACGGTACCTTTTACTCGACGGTAGCATGCCTGTCGAATTCTCCTCGTTGGAAGCAAGAAACTACCGAGCTAATCGCAGCTGTCGCATTGTGGTCACGTAGCCACCAGCCTGGTGACGAGTTTCGCTGACTATGGCATCCCTTCAGCTACCTGGTGATGGCTTGGCCCCCTCGTGGTCCTTAGGCTCATCCTGTTTTTAACATCTGCAGCGGAAGAGAAGCCCACTGCCAAAGGTCTGTCAGTTTAATATTTCCGTTTCGAACTCTCGGGAATCAAGTGCCCCCTTAGGCCGTTTGCGTGGCAACGCTGCAAGGTGCTCGATAGACGTACGTTTGTTATATTGTGTGTTTTTAAAGCTATGAACTCACCTGTGCACGATTATGATTGAGTTTGCCTTCACAAGAATCAGTTTTAGCGGTAGCTCTTCTGCACAGTAAATAGCCAAGTAGGTCATGTAGGCGAAAGTGCATCTTAATTCGGAATAGTTTTATCGGAATCGCGTTGTAACCGAATTCGGGATAAATTTTACCGGAATTGTATATGTAAAATTTGTAACGGTATTATGTCCACATTGTGAAGCCAAGTGCACGACGGTTTACCTTTTTAGATTTTAATTGTTATTAATTACACCGTTGAATTATGCTATTTACCCAGCTTTGCAAGCAATTATTATTACTGCTCGCACCTCGGTCGTTATAATGCAGAGTACATTGCATTGTTCGCGAAATCGCTTCGTGGTATTACCGCAAGATCTTGTCGGACCGCGGCGACGCTAATGTGAATTAATCTTTATTTAATTACGAGAGGAACCTTGCATACAGGGTGTTCAGTTAAATTCAACCCATCTACTAAATTTACCTTTCAAGTTAATCATTACGCCGGAGCCACGAGTCTCCGAGCTCTTCTTTAGTGCTTATTTAGTAATGCATTTAGCCAAATTTAATATCATTTTTGTAATCTTTTACTAATACTGTTATTTAGCACTTTATACATATTGTGTGAAATTTTATTAATTCTGGGCCCGCCCGCTGATTTCGCTTGATGCCCTTGTATGTGTAATCTGGCTGTACTGTGGTGACTTTAGCCTCAAGCCACCCTTGATATATTTTTTTTGAACTGTGATATGGTCTCCTTATTGAGACATTTTGTGGAATATTCCGTAGTAATTATTGTGTATACTTGTGGATCCCAATTTACGATTTGTTGATTATACTGAATCGTTACTTAGGCCAGTGAATTTTATTTATGCTCCCTTGCCGTACCTCTTTTTTTCAGGAAGTGTTTGGTAGCGCATCTTATCGTGTGCCTATATGTGCGATTAGCAAAGAGCTGGGTTACTGCTACCTGGCGCCCATTTATTTTATTTTCAGCTGAAGCTTTGAGTCTCCGATTTTAACCCACGCCCTCCTCTGGCTGAGAAGCCGGCCGCTCTTGCTTACCGCCCCCCTCTTTACCACCAGAGTATCGGTAATTAGCGGTAACAAAAGAAGTTTGGCGCCCAACGTGGGGCCCGATTTTGCTTCATCTGACCTTGTTTTCTCCTGGCCTCGATTTCGGTTGAGTGAGCAAATTTGTTCCCCCTTGTTGTGATATATTTAATTATACGTTTAAATTAGTTTTGGTGGTATAGTATTCATATTGCATGTTTAGCTAGATAGTTAGATAGATTTATTGGCTTGCATGAGTTTCCAGATGCATGTGATTTAGATAATTGGGTATCCTGCCATATCGTTTAGCTACTTGCTGATAATTTTTGTTGCAGGGTTAGTTATAGGCTAATGTTCTAGTAATAGATTTTGATAGTTGTAGTAAGTTTATTCGAGTGTTTATACAACACATTAATTAGTTTTGAATAGTAGTGTTAGCTGTTAGCTGTTAGACTATTTTTTTTTCCTTCCTTTTTTGTCGCTCTTTTGAATACCCGAAGATGGACGTTGATCGCCTACTTGTCGATGAACTCGATTATGAATTACTAGTTAGGGGTATTTCTTGCCAAGGTAATGTCATGGAGAAACGCAAGTTACTTAGGTCTCGACTTAGAATGGAGCGCAGTGGCAACGTTAGTTTCCCCGAAGTCCACATTGATAATGCACTAGAATTGGAAGCATGCACAGCTAAATTAGCAATCCTTGCTGCAGAAGTCGGCATCTGTTTTTCCACCACAAAGGATAACAACTTCAAAAGATTATATACTCGTCTCCTACATGTGTATGGCCGCCTTGAGAGAATCGCTTCTATCGAATCTTTGGCTAATCTGAAAAATGAAGCAGTGAATCAATGCCTTCAATTACTTGACGATCTTGAAAGCAAGATTGAAAATCAACGAGATCAAGATTTAATTTCATTAGACGAACCTGATGCTGCTACCTCTCTACCTCGAGCTCCCGATACTTATCACGATTATCAGGAACAACCATCTCCACCAGATGTTGAACCTAGGCGTAGCTCCAACGTAAACTTCAACCTCAATGCCTCACAGCGAAGATCCTCACTTTTTCATAGCACTAGTATGGTTACATCGAGTCGTGCACCCGCTGAACATAACTTTATTCCTGTCAATAAATGGAAGATACAATATGATGGTGAAAGTGGCGTATCAAGTTTCTTGGAACGTATTGAAGAACTCCGAGTTGCTAGAGGAGTACCTAAGGAACAATTGTTTACTGCAGCCGTAGAACTTTTTACTGGCAATGCCTTAATCTGGTACCGATCTATTCGCGACACTATCCGTAGTTGGGATGACCTGACTAAAGCTCTTCGAGAAACCTTCTTGCCGTGTGACTACGAAGCAACTTTATGGGATGAGATAAGACACCGCACCCAAGGTGTTGATGAGCCAGTGTCCGTCTACATCGCGGTCATGGAAAATCTTTTCCGACGCCTACCTTCAGTGCCGTTGGAAACCACACGTCTCACTTTGATAAGAAGAAACCTGCAACCTTATCTTCAATCTCAACTCGCCTTACAAGTTGTAATCACTATTTCAGATCTCACTCGTACATGCAAGATCATCGAAGACACTCAAGTACGAACCTCACGCTTTCGAAATCCTCCAACTAATGGAAAGAATTCGTTGGAACCAGACTTAGCGTACCGTCGATCACATTCGAAATTCAATATAGCCTCTGTGGAAGATTCAGCTTCTGTTCCCACTCCTTCAGTTTGTGCCGGTCTGACTCACACCAATGCTGCTAAGCCTATGATTTGCTGGAATTGCAATCAACCCAACCATCGATCTGTTGATTGCCCTCAGTCTAAAAGGATACACTGCTACAGATGTGGGAAACCAGATTATACAACTAGAACATGCCCGTCGTGTTCGGGAAACGCCATCCAGCGTCGTTAAGAGGCCGATTAGCACGCTGCAAACATAAGGCCAACGAACCGATTGTTGATCCGAATGAAAAGTCTGAAAGTTCTAATTTCAAACACCAAGCTGTACTCGATTTTATACTTAGCCATGCAGATAACGATCAAAGACCCTACCTTAAGGTTTCTATCTTTGGAAATTCCATTCTAGGCCTTTTAGATTCCGGAGCTTCTCGAACTCTTTTAGGTAAACAAGGTTGGGAGATGCTACAGGACTACTGCCGTCTCGATACCAAACACCTTTCCTCTTGTGTAGTCGCCAATGGTGATGAGTGTTCTAGTATAGGTACTGCTATCATTCCTATAACTCTCCGAGATAGAGTCTGTGTCATGGACGTCCTAGTTGTCCCTTCGTTACCCCATTCGCTTATCTTGGGAATCGATTTCTGGCGCAAGATGAACTTTATACCTAACCTTCGCCGGGATGAATGGAGCTTTGCTACGAACAACCCTAACATATCTGTCGACGCCATTCAATCTGTCGAACACCTTACTAGTGAACAGAGCCTTCAGCTGCAAGAATTTGTTGATAGTACTTTTAATGCTATGGGTGATAAACTTGGATGTACTCACCTGGTCCAACATGAGATTAAAACGCAGTCGCCTCCTATAAAACAGCGTTACTACCCCATTTCTCCGGCCCTTCAGCAACATGTCGATAAGGAGTTAGACAAGATGCTTCAAGATGGCATTGTGGAACGCTCTACCTCTGCTTGGTCGTCTCCAATCCTTTTGGTTAAAAAGCGCGATAATTCCTATAGGTTCTGTGTTGATTATCGCAAGTTGAATAGGGTTAGTCAGCCTGACGCTTACCCTCTTCCTTATATTAGTAGCACCCTCGACAAACTTAGAGACGCACGTTATCTTACAACCTTAGATATCAAATCCGCTTATTGGCAAATACCTGTTGCCGAGTCCTCTCGGGAATATACGGCCTTTACAGTGCCTAACCGAGGCTTGTTTCAATTTTGTCGCCTACCTTTCGGCCTTCATACGGCCCGGCCACTTGGCAACGGTTGATAGACCGTGTGATAGGGGCTGACCTAGAACCCTTTGTCTTCACCTACCTCGACGACGTAATTATTTGTACGCAGACTTTTGAGCAACATTTAGACGTCTTACGAGAAGTCGTTAAACGCCTTTCCGATGCTGGCTTAACCTTAAGCAAAGAGAAATGTCACTTCTGTAAACCTGAACTTCGCTACCTTGGTTACGTAGTTAACTCCAGAGGTTTGTTAGTTGACCCCGATAAAGTTCGGGCCATTATTGAAATACCCACTCCAACTTGTGTTTCCGAGATCCGCCGCATAGTGGGCATGGCATCATGGTACCGACGCTTTGTACCAAATTTCTCTACATTGCTCGCTCCTTTAACCTCGTTGCTCCGAAAGAACGCCAAATTTAATTGGACCACAGACTGTGAAAACGCGTTTCGCTCAATTAAGGAACATCTGGTCTCTGCACCTATACTTGCGTGCCCTAATTTCAGTTTACCATTTTCGATTCAAACAGACGCCTCCGCTTATGGTCTTGGTGCCGTTCTTACCCAAAACCAGGAAGATGGCGAGAAAGTTATATGTTATATCAGCCGCTCGTTAACCAGAAATGAGAGGAACTTCAGCACCACAGAACGTGAATGTCTAGCAGTTCTATTTGCGATCGAAAAACTTCGACCGTACATCGAGGGAACGAAGTTCACTGTGATCACGGACCACTACAGCTTAAAATGGCTGAACAACATCAAAGATCCTACTGGTCGAATTGCTCGTTGGGCAGTGTGTCTGCAACAATATGACTTTGATATCATTCACCGTAAGGGTAAAGACCATGTTGTACCTGATACGTTGTCTCGCGCCGTACCCGTAGTTGATGCTATAGGAGACCAACCCATCATTAACGAAGCCGTTAAAGACCGCTGGTACATCCGCATGCGGAATAATGTACAAAATAATCCTCGTCGCTTCCCATTGTGGCGCCTTGAAGGTGACAAGCTGTATAAGCACGTCAACGTCACTTACTCCGATCTACGAGAAGACCATGAAGAATGGAGATTGGTAGTCCCGAAAGAAAAGCGCAAGGACCTGATTCGTCAAAATCACGATCTGCCCAGCGCTGGACACACTGGTGTCTCTAAAACATTAAATCGCCTAGCACAACATTTTTACTGGCCGAAGATGCGCGCTGACGTCGCCGCTTACATACGCCGCTGTAACACTTGTGGAAGAACTAAGCCTGAACAGAGACCTCCTGTTGGTTTCATGGGTGGACATTCTATTATAACAAAACCATGGGAAGTCATCTGCACTGATATTGTTGGTCCCTTACCTCGATCCAAGAAAGGTTACGCCTATATACTTGTCGTCGCTGATTGCTTTAGCAAGTTTCCTCTATTTTTCCCATTACGCTCTGCAACCGCTTCGAACATAGTCCAGCATCTTGAAGAAGATGTGTTCCTAGTGTACGGTGCGCCTCGCCGAATAATCTGCGACAATGGTGTGCAATTTCGCAGTCGTGAGTTTACTACCCTCATGAACACCTACAATTGTAAAATGTCGTTTACTGCTTACTACCATCCACAAGCAAACCCCACCGAACGCATAAATCGTGTCTTGAAGACTATGTTGACAGCCTACGTTCAAGATAACCAACGTGAATGGGACAAATATTTACCTCATGTGGCGTGTGCCATCAGAACTGCTAAACACGAAGTAACTGGACAAAGTCCATACTTCATCAACTTTGGTCGAGAGATTATTCTTAGACGACCTGGAGAAGCTGACGACCAGAATACGAATGCCGAGCCAGAATTACAATTTGACCGCACCAATAATAATAACCATCGTTCTGAAGCAGTCCAACGCTTGTATGCTGACGTACGCCGCCGTCTGGATAAGGCTTATCAGAAATCGAAGACACGTTATGACCTTAGACGTCGCCCTGTGGAATATCAAGTGAATCAGTCTGTTTGGCGCAAAAACTATGTCCTCTCAGACGCTGCAAACCACTTTTCAGCTAAGCTTGCTTCTAAATATGTGGGTCCTTTTATTGTCCATCGCCGACTATCAAGATGGGTCTACGAACTTAAGACTCCTGAAGGTAATCTGCTGCGTGGGACTTGGCAGGCCAAAGACCTTAAACCCCACTACGACGACATTCGCGATCAACCACCCAATGAGGTGTAGTCTATTATTAGTCTGCGTGTGTTCTGTCGAACCTCTGGTCTTCAAATGTAGCTATGATTTGAGGTTATTTTCTTGTGTTCGTTTTTTTTGTGTTCCTTAATCTGCGTTGTAGAAAGCTTCGTGGAAGTTTTCGTTCTGGTCTTTTTGGGAGGATGGTTGGGGACTTGAACGGTCGGTTACTTTTCCGTCTATTCCTTACTTGTAAGGTAGACTGAGACATTCCATCTTGTCGTTCATTCAGGAGTGAGCCACCTTTGAGGTCTCATCTCCGGTGTTCCGCTATCCGGTCACGGAGGATAGTGTTTCAGTGTGCAGTCGGTCCTGGGCTGCCCACTTTTCCTAGACTAGTAGGGTGTAGGGTTATTTTTTTTGTCGGCCCAGGGGATGGTTGCCTATGATCGCGGTGTGCACTACGGGGCCCCGCGCCTGGTACCCATTGCCTGTGCAGACTTCAAACTTTTTCGGCCTTTTCCAATTTTGAAATTTTCTGTTATTCTACTTAATTCCACCCTACGATGACCGACTGACGAGACAACGGACAATCCTTCCCATCCCTCTTCTGTGTCGTCCACTATTTTCTTTTCTGGAACTTCCTAATCCCATGCCCTTTTTCACCACTCTAATTTTTTTTTTTTCCTCTTCTTGGTAGGCGGTCTCTCGGTGGGTGTTGTGTAGACTTGGGCCTGGATCGGTTCATCCACCGGCGCGCCTTTGTCATCCAGCAGCGACGGATGTTCCGATGTCCTTTTCTGCATGACATTCATTTGGAGAGCCGTTTATCCCTTCGATCTTTCTCTCGACTTTCAATCCTTTTACGACCCTGTGTGTTTCCCTTATTTCTTTTCGCCTTCTGACAGTGACGAACTTTTTTTGGTTTACGTATCCGCTTCTAAATTTGTTGACATTGGCCTGGTTGAGCTGGATATCCGCTTTGGTTCTTTTTGTGCATCTGGAAGGTTCTTGAGGTTTCATTATTGTGCATGCTTAGGTTCTGCGTCGGTAAATTCGGGGAATTTACCTATTTTTAAGTGAGGGGAGAGTTGTTACGGGTCAAAATTCATTTTTAGCTATTCGCCTAATTATTTGCCCTAATCTCGGTTAAAATTAACTTTTTACCATGTATTTCTTGAGGTATGATTTTCCCTGCATTATCTTTGAGCATTCAGATCGTTTGATAGCTGTATTGCAAACTAAGTAAACCATTTGGTCGATTTTATGGGTCCAAATGCCCCTGCAGTGTAGGCTTCACCTCATGCATTTTCCCTTTCCCCAGAAATTTGATTTTTGGGCTTTATCAGTTTTTGGAAACCATCTTGACATTTTTCCGCCATCCTGTGCTGCAAGAGCTAGGTGCTTCGAAATTTACGTTTTGATGACGTATCTAAACCAGGATTTTTCGTTAGCATCCTAACCTGGAATTGTGCCTTTTTGTGTCCTGAACTCCATGGAAGTTCAGAATTAGGCTTTGTGAGTTGCATTTTTGGCGAATTCCAACCCGAATATTGTTTGGGGATTCCGCTCTAGCAAAGCACATGTTTTTACTTTGGCGTTGAACAGCCGTAGAAAACCTGAAACGGGTAAGGTGAATTATTTGGACTTATTCGGTGTATTTCCATGGTTATTTGCCTTTCAGCTTTTACTCGACGGTACCTTTTGCTCGACGGTACTTTTGCTCGACGGTACTTTCACTCGACGGTACCTTTTACTCGACGGTAGCATGCCTGTCGAATTCTCCTCGTTGGGAGCAAGAAACTACCGAGCTAATCGCAGCTGTCGCATTGTGGTCACGTAGCCACCAGCCTGGTGACGAGTTTCGCTGACTATGGCATCCCTTCAGCTACCTGGTGATGGCTTGGCCCCCTCGTGGTCCTTAGGCTCATCCTGTTTTTAACATCTGCAGCGGAAGAGAAGCCCACTGCCAAAGGTCTGTCAGTTTAATATTTCCGTTTCGAACTCTCGGGAATCAAGTGCCCCCTTAGGCCGTTTGCGTGGCAACGCTGCAAGGTGCTCGATAGACGTACGTTTGTTATATTGTGTATTTTTTAAAGCTATGAACTCACCTGTACACGATTATGATTGCGTTTGCCTTCACAAGAATCAGTTTTAGCGGTAGCTCTTCTGCACAGTAAATATCCAAGTAGGTCATTTAGGCGAAAGTGCATCTTAATTCGGAATAGTTTTATCGGAATCGCGTTGTAACCGAATTCGGGATAAATTTTACCGGAATTGGAAATTAAAATCGAGAACGACATGACCTTGGATGATTTTTTGTTGTTGTGTTCGTCTTACTCCCGAGGTGGTTTAGCAAAAAAGAAAATTCGGAAAAATCCAAAGGGAAAGCCGGAAAATTAAAATCGAGAACGACTTGACCGATTTAGATGATTTTTTGTTGTTGTGTTCGTCTTACCTCCGAGGTGGTTTAGAAAAAAAGAAAATTCGGAAAAATACAAAGGGAAACCCGGAAAATTAAAATCGAGAAAGACTTGACCGATTTGGATGATTTTTTGTTGTTGTGTTCGTCTTACCTCCGAGGTGGTTTAGAAAAAAAGAAAATTCGGAAAAATCCAAAGGGAAACCCGGAAAATTAAAATCGAGAAAGAGTTGACCGATTTGGATGATTTTTTGTTGTTGTGTTCGTCTTACCTCCGAGGTGGTTTAGAAAAAAAGAAAATTAGGAAAAGTCCAAAGGGAAACCCGGAAAATTAAAATCGAGAACGACTTGACCGATTTGGATGATTTTTTGTTGTTGTGTTCGTCTTACTCCCGAGGTGGTTTAGCAAAAAAGAAAATTCGGAAAAATCCAAAGGGAAAGCCGGAAAATTAAAATCGAGAACGACTTGACCGATTTAGATGATTTTTTGTTGTTGTGTTCGTCTTACTCCCGAGGTGGTTTAGAAATAAAGGAAAAATCGGAAAAACCCAAGGGAAAGCCGGAAAATGAAAATCGAGAACGACTTGACCGATTTGGATGATTTTTTGTTGTTGTGTTCGTCTTACTCCCGAGGTGGATTAGCAAAAAAGAAAATTCGGAAAAATCCAAAGGGAAAGCCGGAAAATTAAAATCGAGAACGACTGGACCGATTTAGATGATTTTTTGTTGTTGTGTTCGTCTTACTCCCGAGGTGGTTTAGCAAAAAAGAAAATTCGGAAAAATCCAAAGGGAAAGCCGGAAAATTAAAATCAAGAACGACTTGACCGATTTAGATGATTTTTTGTTGTTGTGTTCGTCTTACCTCCGAGGTGGTTTAGAAAAAAAGAAAATTCGGAAAAATCTAAAGGGAAAGCCGGAAAATTAAAATCGAGAACGACTTGACCGATTTGGATGATTTTTTGTTGTTGTGTTCGTCTTACCTCCGAGGTGGTTTAGAAAAAAAGAAAATTCGGAAAAATCCAAAGGGAAACCCGGAAAATTAAAATCGAGAAAGAGTTGACCGATTTGGATGATTTTTTGTTGTTGTGTTCGTCTTACTCCCGAGGTGGTTTAGAAATAAAGGAAAAATCGGAAAAACCCAAGGGAAAGCCGGAAAATTAAAATCGAGAACGACTTGACCGATTTGGATGATTTTTTGTTGTTGTGTTCGTCTTACTCCCGAGGTGGTTTAGAAATAAAGGAAAAATCGGAAAAACCCAAGGGAAAGCCGGAAAATTAAAATCGAGAACGACATGACCGATTTGGATGATTTTTTGTTGTTGTGTTCGTCTTACTCCCGAGGTGGTTTAGCAAAAAAGAAAATTCGGAAAAATCCAAAGGGAAAGCCGGAAAATTAAAATCGAGAACGACTTGACCGATTTAGATGATTTTTTGTTGTTGTGTTTGTCTTACCTCCGAGGTGGTTTAGAAAAAAAGAAAATTCGGAAAAATCCAAAGGGAAAGCCGGAAAATTAAAATTGAGAACGACTTGACCGATTTGGATGATTTTTTGTTGTTGTGTTCGTCTTACTCCCGAGGTGGTTTAGAAATAAAGGAAAAATCGGAAAAACCCAAGGGAAAGCCGGAAAATTAAAATCGAGAACGACTTGACCGATTTGGATGATTTTTTGTTGTTGTGTTCGTCTTACTCCCGAGGTAGTTTAGAAATAAAGAAAAAATCGGAAAAACCCAAGGGAAAGCCGGAAAATTAAAATCGAGAACGACTTGACCGATTTGGATGATTTTTTGTTGTTGTGTTCGTCTTACTCCCGAGGTAGTTTAGAAATAAAGGAAAAATCGGAAAAACCCAAGGGAAAGCCGGAAAATTAAAATCGAGAACGACTTGACCGATTTGAATGATTTTTTTGTTGTTGTGTTTGTCTTACTTCCGAGGTGGTTTAGCAAAAAGGAAAATTTGGAAAAATCCAAAGGGAAATCCGGAAAATTAAAATCGAGAACGACATGACCGATTTGGATGATTTTTTGCTGTTGTGTTCGTCTTACTCCCGAGGTGGTTTAGCAAAAAAGAAAATTCGGAAAAATCCAAAGGGAAAGCCGGAAAATTAAAATCGAGAACGACTTGAC
The DNA here is from genome assembly GCA_940337035.1 of Agriotes lineatus. Lineage (NCBI taxonomy): Eukaryota > Metazoa > Arthropoda > Insecta > Coleoptera > Elateridae > Agriotes > Agriotes lineatus. The sequence continues at coordinate 155,233,494 of OW679198.1, read as the reverse complement.
CGATTTGGACGATTTTTTGTTGTTGTGTTCGTCTTACTCCCGAGGTAGTTTAGAAGAAAAGAAAATTCGGAAAAATCCAAACGGAAAGCCGAAAAATTGGAAACTATCGAAAGTGTGTTTTTCTATACACTGTACGACTTTCTATTTGCAGTCATACTTTTATGATTCTGTGTTTAATGGTTTGAAGGGTTTTCCCCATCATGTCATAATCCAAAACAACATTTGCCGGGTCAGCTAGTATCTTATAATTATCTTGCAAGCAATGATATAGATCAGCTTTCGGACTAGCTGTGGAAGTATATGTCGCCCGAAATTAACTTAACAGTTTAAGACCTGAACGGTTTCTACAGTTTTTTTACAGAATTCCGAAGCCTTCAACAGATTTCAGAAACGTTAAGACACTCTTTAAAGGCCGATTTATCTGTAAAAATATTTCAATGGTTTTCGTCAGGTTTCAGAAGATTTTTAAAGGCTAGAAAGTAGTTTAAGACTTGAACGGTTTGTACAGTTTTTTTACAGAATTCAGAAGCCTTCAACAAATTTCAGAAACGTTAAGACACTCTTTAAAGGTCGATTTATCTGTAAAAATATTTCAATAATTTTCGTCAGGCTTCAGAAGATTTTTAAAGGCTAGAAAGTACACTTCAGTTTCCGCACAGACTTAAAAGGTTTTTTAAAAGTGCCAGCTGATCTAGAAATAATTCAGAGTGTTTAAACATCATACATGAATCGGAAAATTTTTACCGATTTCAGAATGATCTAAAATCTACCCGGTATATTGTTGATAGTCCTAGATAAAGTTTACAGATTTCAAATTAAAGCATTCAAGTTTGAAACCCTGCCTCCATATACCTGAGTTATTAAAAAACTGGATTAGTAATTGAAATTAAAAAAAAAATCAAATTAAGGATATTAACATCTTAACAGTAACTAACACAAAAACGGGACGTGCAACGGAATGAGGGATTTGGGGGTCCTCCCCCGGGGAGAAATTTTCGAATTTAATTCTTAAAACTAGCACTTTTAGGCCATCCTGAACTCCTGCATATTAGACATAAAATAAGAAACATGTGTAAAATACAAGGTGTCCCAACAAACTTCAGGGTTATAAGAGACGATGAAACATAAAGTTTTTGCTAATAAACGTTTTCTTTTAAAATCCTCCCCGCTGAGTCGCACCCTGCTAAAGAGGGAGGTTAAAATTAGTTTTTTGTAATTTTTCTGAAAACTGGAAAATGGTATTAACGTGATTATTCAATGCTATAATAAACAAACCAATTGGTCAATTCGTCAGAAACGGTCAATCAAAATTGACTGTATTTGATTATACCATTCATAATGCACAAAATCCCTATTCAGCCCACGTATTAATAATTGAAAACACCGTGGTGTTATCGTTTTGGTGTTTTCAATTTTGAGCTGTCAGCTGTCAATGTCATGCCATTTCCAACAAATTTTTTAGGATACGCATTAAATACATTTTTAGTGTAATTCCCTTATTGATATTCATGGTATAATCTAATCGAATACTCACTCGACGACTTTAAGAATTATCAAATACCTTTGCTTACAAACTCAACGGGTTGCTTTGTAGAAACACCACTCGCCTTTGGCTCGTGATGTTTCTAAGCAACCCGTTTCGTGAGAAAGCAAAAGTATTTTTGATAATTCACAGTCGTCTCGTGGTATTATTACTGAAAACACCTCAAGTCGCAGTGTTTTCACGCGATCACGATTGATGTTAATGAATTCAATTTAGTGAGCAGCCTTTGACTGACGTTTTGCCAAAACGTCAAAGTAAAGTTTGCAAATCGGCGTCGTTCTAAAACTGAATAATAATGGTATTGCAAGCCTCGGTATTGAATTCGTAGTGAAAAACGTTAAAAAACTTGGCTGTCGAACATGGTAAAATCGAATTCATATATTTATATTGTTGAATAATCTTTCCAAATACCACGCAAGATAAAATTATGGAGAGATTTTGTTTTCGTTTACATACAAATTATTGCAAATTTCTCTCAACAAAAACTGCTAAAATACCACTCGACCTGCGGTCTCGTGAAATTTTTAACGCAGTTTTGGTTTCGAGACATTTAAAGGCAATAATTTGCATGTAAATGATAAAAATCCCAATATTTTTCACCTTTTGTGGTATTACCCTGAAAATTTCCGGATATGTACTACCAATACCAGATTTATTTATAAAATATTTTAAAACTTTTACGCATACCTTTAAGGGGTTGGAATTCGCAACCTTATAAATGTTTTCTTTAGAAATTTTTAATGGTTAAAAATTTGTTTATAGAAAATATGATGTGAAAAGCCTGCTTTATTCAAAAAACTGTTTTAGCCATTTTAAGTGTTTGGTGAAGGCTAGGCAATAGTTTCTGTGTAAAAAGTACATTATGATGCTAAGCATTTTGTTGAATAACTTTGCCGTGCATCTTAATGTAGTTTATTTTTTACACGTGCATATGGGTGTAACGAAAAAAAAAACCAAAAGAACTAAAAAGTTTTTAAATAAATCGCGCTTTCTAGAACATGCATATTTTTGTATAATCAAATGCTTGTCCGTTAAAAAGTTCTAATACAACCACACTCTCCAGAAGGGTGGGCGGAGAGGGATTTAAAAGGAAAATGTGCAAAATGTTTGTGTCATCATCCCTTATAACATAACCACCCGAAGTTTGTCGGTATCTTTTGAAACACCTTGTGTAACCAAGACGAATGTTCTTTGGATCAATAAGTAAACCAAAACTGATGGATTTTATTACACTATTTGACATATTACTTATATCTTTATATCAGATATTCTGTGATATTGACAGTACCTTGTTTCAGCACCTTGGTTTAATAACTGACAACTTCAGAAGTACCTACTAAAACGAATATGCTTTATTATTATAAGCCAAGGACATTCGAAAAAGCGAAAATAAAAATAAAAGCAAATGTAATTTTAGCATTACATAGTCATATACAAATACCTACTTAAAATATGTATGGAAAATCGTTGTTAATTAATACTATATAATATACCGCGAATTCAGCGGAACAGTTCTTTTTTCCAGTGAAATGTTTTTGTGGCATAGTATTCAATCAAAAATGTCCTAATAACAAGCCAAAACCCAGATTTTAGATTTTTTCAAAATTTAAATTATTTGTACCCAGTCTCTCTAATTTTTCTGTCCGCTAAACGCAAACGAAGGGAAGAACTATAAATTGACATAGTTGATAAGGCACGTAGGTGCACCTTGGCTATTTTTAAAACGTTGTACAGAAAGACTATCGACAAATTGTATGGCTGTCTATAGTTACTTTTTAAGTATAGACAAATGTTTTGGTCACAAAAAACTGTTAAAAATAAATAAAAATGCTGATAGCTTCACCCGAACGTGAGATTTATGTGCTTGTTTGTAATAGTAATATTGTTGGTGTTTCTAAAACTTTTAGTAAAGGAATACGATCGAATGAAACGAATGCACTTTAGTTATACAACATCATGATTGGGCTCATTAAGAATTTCTTATAATTTTATAACTACAGGAAAATTGAGAAGGTGATTGGCATAGTATTGTTGGAATATTAAATTTGGAAGCCAAATTTCCATTATCTTCAATCTTCCAAATTTGAAAATTGATATAAGTAAACCTGCGGTGCACTGACGTAGTGGAGATATTTAAAAACTATCAAGGGCGTGAAAGTGGAAATGAATGTAAAAATTTAAATACTAAATGGCAAGATGTTTGTAATCTCAAAAATAATGTAAATGTGTTTTTTTCATATTTTTTTAGGCGTAGGTATATTACATTCCCTCACTCCTGAGCGCTAACCTTTTGCTCTACCTGACTGCTTGCAAGGGATTAGTAGAGGATATTCTTAAAGATATTACGAAAACTGCTTTGTCAGGATCGGGCGAATAGATGTTTGTTTATGTATTATTCTAAAAACCACCAAGATAATTACTGATTTGTTGTAAATTATTATAGAGGATGTCCCATAATTTTTCGTCAGATTTAGTTTAAAAGATAATTAACCAATAACACAGGTTTTATTATATGTTTTTACAAATTATATTTACTTAATAAACTATTTACAAGAACATTCAATAATATATTGAATATGGCTCTTCTTTAGCTATTCGTTTTACATTTTCTAAACAACCTGCAATTACCTAGTGATTTTACACAGGAGTCGGGCACCTTTTGGGAATCATTTTTATAAATTCTTTTGAAAGAATTCAGATTCTTTGCTTTTTTTACGCCTTCCATACTGCTGCTTCACCAGTGCCCAGAAATAAATTAAATTTATTTTGACCAAACAATGCCACTTTATGAAATACTAACCTACACCAAGTTTCATTAGAATACCTCTAGGCGTTTTCCAAATTTAAAAAAAAGGTATTTTTGTTTAAACTTCAACATCCTGTATTTTGAAAACGAAGCCATTTAGGTCGCATGGTTGTATAAACTTTTTATCTTAGAATTGATCAATTAGTCGCCCGATGAAGTTTTTCCCCGACGTCATAAATCATATGATGCAATGTATTCAAAACAAACAGGTATTCAAAAATAAATCCAACATTTTTAATTTCAAAGTTTTGAGAATTAACAACCAAATGTAAGATAACAAAATAGAACACAATTATTAAGATAAGAACAAAGAAAAACAATAGCAAACAAAATTTAAAATATCTGTGAAGGATTTTACACGGAACTTTACTCTTATTTTTTCGGATAACTTAAAATTTAAATAAATGTTGAAGTAACAGTTATAGCTAAAAAGTTTTCAGATATAATTAACTGCCTCTTACAGTGAAGTCTAGTGTATCAAACATTTTTTACTAGTGTAATACATAATAGTGAGCATGTATACCAAAATTCAAATCGGTATCTTTTCATTTGTGGAAATTAACATAAATAGAAAAAATAAAAAACTGAACTTCAAGGCCCTATAACTTCTTACTGGAGGGACTTTGTACTAAGTTATATTAGATTTAATCGATTTATTATAACCTAAGGAATCTATGACTAATCGGTGGGGAGGCAGTGTTTGAATATTTTGGATTTGTGTGCTAGAAATGTCTTCAAAAGTAGGTTCAATAATATTGTGGGATATTCTTCAGTGGCATTTCTCTCTGTGTGCAGTTTTTAAAATCGGAATATGATCCGATTATTTTACATTCCGTAAATGCTGAGCAGCGAAAACGAGTGGAACAAATGAACGCGGGCGGAAAACGCTGCTGCACCGTAAGCTTTTTTATCGGCGTCGGCATTATTAATTATTTATTGTTTGGGTTGCTTAGAAGAGCAGTGGCGCGATGGCGCGAACGATCGGCATTCGCCAAGTTGTTCTGTGTTCGCCAATCAGCAATTGGTATATCAGCATGCAGCAGTCTGGTGAGTCGACACATTTCGGTTAATCTGTGCTGGGGTGCCCTTAAACGTTTCTTGCTCTTAAACTATGGTTTCCTGAGTGTTAGTGCGCATCAGCGATTCAACATTCAGTCAAATTGCAGTGGAATTGTTAGAAGGTATTTATTTTTATTCGAATTATTTTTGTGTATATGTACTTGACTGTAACCTGAGGGCCCGGTAAACTACCAGACTTGCTTGGACAATTAATCAATTAAAAACGTTCTTCTTTTATAATCCATTGTATCTATTGTTTTGTGGGTGTTATTGGTTATTTTATTTTCTAATCCAGATACTGCCATGGATGTTTATCACATGGTGTTATTACCATCGAAGGAGTATTTGGTAGTTTACAGCGTCAAATATGAAAACGATGGTTCGATTGTTACTAGCGGAGGTAATACTTGAATTATATCTATAGATAGTGATCCTTTCATACTTTATATTTTTCCGACTTACAGATTTTGAAAGTATGACACGGATGTTACATAAACTTCAATCAGGATGTCATGTTAAGCTTGATTTGCAGTCAACTAAGGGAGATGATTCGCAGACACCTAAGGTACAACAATCCAAGTACACATTTAAGGATGATGATGACGGTGATTTTACACCATCTACAAATAGCTATGTTCCCTCATCGGAAAGTTCAGAAGATGATGAAATAGACAGCGATCTCGAAAGTGGCAAACCGACAACACCGATTAAAAGGTCTATTACTCCAGAACTCGGAAGAAGACGTTTATTTGAGGATGACCCTGAAGATTCTACAACTCAAGTCTCTGAATCAGAAATCCAAAGCTCGTCATGTGGCGTTGGGATAATCGAACAGTCACCATTCGACAAGACGTTGATTTGTTTCCCGTAAGATCGGCAAATGGTGAGGAGTACCTGGAGGGTTCAATCATCAAGAAAGAGTACGAGAAACACACTTGTGGTAAGTCTTACTTTGGCATGCTCCAATATTTTTGTAATTTATTTGTGTCATTTCCCGAACAAAATTTCTATTTCGAAAATTTATCTCTAAATGCAAATTGAAGGTTATAATTTTTGCATCATGACTGTTGATCTAACTGCAATAATTGTACGTATACAAAATATGTTTTTTATGGAGGTTGTCCTAGAAAGACTGTCCTTTAGAGCAACTGCAGGTTTTTAAGGTTGAATTATTGGAAATAAACATAACTTATAGTTTGACCATTCAGATCTAGTTTTTTATTTTTAAGGTTATAATGTCAAATTTGTTTATTTCTATGCACTCTTCGTAGAAATGTATATAAGGCATCGCACAACCCTACGATAATTATCAGGTATGTACTGCTTAATAAATGCAATAAGTGACGTTGAAAGAACATCGACATTATTAACCACTGCAATACCCTTCTGCTAAAGCGTTCTTCGAATGTGTGTATTTTTGTTTCCCGTTTGTGTTTTCCGTTTATTTTTTCAGTTTTAAATTTAATTGAGAACTGCATATTTTGGTGTTTAATTTGAAAATGTGGTTAAATTTAAGATGTAACTTTTGCATTTTTTAACCAATACGTACCTGATAATTAACGTAGTGTTGTGTGATGCTTTATATTGTTATGATACATGATATGGACAGAGATTATAATAAAGGAATGTTGAAAATTGAACGAGTAAATTTGGACAGTTACAGAAATTGAGTCTTAATAGATAAAAAAAAATTTAACATTAATTGATGAAAATCAAATCTGGTTGCATTATTCATTGGGATTCATAAAATACTGGTAGGCTGATTTGAATGCATTGAAATAAATAATTAATGAAATAAAAATTCAAACTAAGGTTACATCGACAATTGTGTTTGTTAAGAAAATGATGTATTGTTATTATTATTTAAATTAATTAAAGAGTGTGCATAAATAATCGTTACTAGTGGATAAAAAAAATTTGTTTGTAAAACAGTTACCAAATAAGTACTCATAAAGGCAGTTGTAAGAAAATTTATGGAAAATTAAATATTAAAAATTAAATGGAATTTCTGCATAAATTATTTAATTAATATAGTATTATGAATAGCAAGACTAAAAGCAAAGAAAATAGTTATTGTAATATTGGTATATAAAAATAATCATCATCGATTGAAAGTGGATTTATTATATTGGACTACAAGTGATTGGAAGTAATTTCATATTGGTTTTGTGAAGAATTGGATCGATACTTGGAACATCAAGTTTGAGCTGTCAGCGTACCTGAAAATAATTGGACAAAGTTAATAGTTGAAAATAACAGAAGGAGAGAAACTTACCTGGACAAATAGATCGTGTGATAGCAGGATTATGGACTACAGCAGTAAATAGGACGAGGTTTTGGAGGCAGATGAGTAGTTTGGAGGTGAGCGAGCGAGCAGAATAGTGACTGGAATTGGATTGATGGCACAGGCATACAACAGGAACTGGTGGCTGTGGTGATTGGACCAGAGGAAGCGGAATTGGCTGAAAAAAGTATTCTTTTTCAGTAACTTTCAGGGCTAAAGGTAGGAGCTAGTTTGTGACGTCTGACACTAGCATCTGAAGGAGTTTGGAGCTTGCATCGGTTTACAGAACCAGGGAAGGATTGGCTGTTGGATGTTTTGAAGGTGTAATGTGTTCGAGAAGGGCGTTGGTGGTGAGTGTTGTGCGTGGTGAGGACGTAAGTAACAGAAAACAGGTTTTTTAAAGTAAGTTTATATTGAAGTTTTGAAAACTGTCAATGTTGAAAGTAATTAACGGAAACTGAAGCAAAATTATCGAGAAAAGTCAACAAATTTTAAAAGTCAAATGTAAAAGCATAGTTGTCGGTATACCTTAGTATGGAGAGTTTGAAAAGTAAACTTTGACATTCAAATATAAAGTTAATTTGAGGTTATAAAGTTTCATTGCAATATTAGATAGCATGCTAGATTCGATGAACCCAGCCCAATGAGATAAGAGGTCTTGATTATATTAAATATCATTAAAAATATAAAAGAAATATTTTGAAGGCATAGTTTCCTTAAATAGGGGCTATAGCAATATACATTTCCACGAAGAGTGCATAGAAATAAACAAATTTGACATTATAACCTTAAAAATAAAAAACGAGATTAGGCTGGTCAAACTATACCCATATACATACCAAGTTGCACAGTTTAGTCATGAGAGGGGGCTAAAGTTGAAAATGAAATTGCAGTTTTTTTTTTTACAAATTAGTTTGTTTATGAACGACAATTATTAAAATCAATTCATATTTAGCAGCTTATTGTAGTGGCCTGCGTGCCACACTTTTGAGCCAATTCATTGTGTTGGGCTTGAGTGATGTCATAGCTGTTTTACTAAATATTTAATTTTAGCGCTTATAGTTCGAATATTTCAAATCTAACTTTATAGGCATTCATATATATTGCTATGGTACATAGAGAGAGAAAATAATTTAAATATATCGAAAATTAAGTGCAAAGAATGGAATAGTATTCGTATAGTAATCATTGAAAAAGGCTAGGAAATATTATAATGCAAACAACTTAATGTTGCAGGATAATGAATCAAAGTCCTAATATAAAATGTCTAGAGTGTGGCATTCAATTTAAATAATGGTAGTCAAGAGATAGAAAAATATGTTTTAGATTATTATAAAATAAACAAACTTGAAAACTGAAATGTAAAGTATTTTTCGACTAATAAACTTTAATATACTCTAGTCCTAATTATCTAAGAACTATTTTGGCATGATAAATGGACTATACATGAAATTTACGTGGTACTGAAGTGAAAATATAACTCGACAATGTAAATGAATTTTACATGGTATAACTACAGGAGTGCAAGTAAATACAAAGATAAAATATAGCAAGAATGGAGGATCAAGATTATTAATTGGAACTATATAATAAAACATCAGTAAGAGTAACGATTTGGATATAATTGATTGGAATTTTAATACAAAGGATTGGCGATTGGACGTTCTTTTGGGAGTGTTGACGCTGCTTGGAGTTTCTGTGTGCTGTGCCGGAGGGTGTTTGGACTTGGTGGAGAACTGTCATCTTCCAGCTTAGGACGAGGTTGCTGTTTGGAGTTTTGTCACAACAGACTGGGTCCCATTGAACGGAGATCAACTTCCTGACGACGGAGGGAACATACATGAGGATTTGGATTGTTAAACAACGAGATTATTTTGAGGATAATCACAGCTGGACAGTTTGAGTCGACAACGTGATGGATGCAGCGAGTTTACAAGTGAGGTGATTAGTGTTTATTTACAGGTAGAACTGAAGGAAACAGGCTGATTCAAGCTACTTGGAAGTTTGAGCGTTGCAGGTTAGTTAATAATAAATACATGCTAATGTTATCTGTAACAAAGAACATTTAAAATTGGTTCATTAAGACAAAGAAAGTCATACTTACGAATTGATTTATGAATTTTATATAATTTGTAAAGGATCTTGATTAGTTATCTGCACAAGCAATTGCAAATGACATAAATGTCAAATTTATTGAAGTTTTAACATAATTCAAATTACAGTTAGATTACTTGATATTTCAGAACCTACCCCTGAGTTGAGATACATGCTATTCCTTTTTATTAAGGTTAAAACCATTATTATTAAACAAACATAAGTCTATAATCATAGCAATATACAGGGTGAGTCATTAGTACGGGAAAGCTCGATTGCACTTAAGCCGTTAAAGATATCAAAATGAGCCAACTGCCACTATATACAAGAAGTTATGAGGAAGTTTGTAAAATTATTTTTCGTTATACAGGGTGTTTAATTTTTTCAGGGCAGTATTTAACTTAATTTTTTTAAATGGAACACGCTGTATATTTTTAAAGATATGGATTTATCTTTTTCTAGGACTTATAATAAAGTTTACTTTTTGAAATTTACTTGAGCCGTTTTAAAGTTATTCGATTTTTTCTGTAAAAACGTGCGCTTACGGACACTTATTCAAAACATCACAGGGCACTTGATCGTAGAGATATCTAATTGAGGTTTTGGTCATGCCTAAATAACTTTTTGGAGTATCATTTGGAAATAAGAACGCTTACCTGCGTTGTGGGATTACTTAGTTGTGACACGTTAACTTTTCGAAACTTTGAAGGTCCATAACTTTATTTTTTCAAATGGCACTCCCTGTATTTTATTGATTAGTCGTATTCAGCATCTTATTTTACAATTTTTATGTCCTACATGTCTTATGCCAAAAATTTATAGTTTAGGAGATAATTCGGATTTTTTGAAAAATGCACAAATATCTCATCTATACCGACCTAGTGTGCCATGGAAACAAGTGTTCACGAGTTATTGTTTGAGACATCTCAAAAAGCACTCGTTTAACCTCATGTTTTTAATTTGTCGGGAAAATGAAATTAACGAAGGATGAAATGGAGGATATGGTTTATGTATTAGGTGAAAGTGAGCGAAACACGTTACTGGCGTCTAGAATTTATGCACAAAGATATCCTGGTAGGAGGCATCCAAGAGCAAGAGACTTCGGAAATGTGCAAGCAAGATTTGAAGAAACGAGCAGTGTCCAGTATGAGAAACAACGTCGGCGAAACCCAGCGACCGACGGTGAAAATGAAGATCTGGTTGTGCAAAGTGTTGTAGAAAACCCGCACACAAGTTCCCGTGCCGTAAGTCAACAACTGCAAATTTCCCAAACCAGTGTTTCTAGGATTATCCGTAAAAACAAATTTCATCCGTACCATGTCCAGTTAGTACAGCACCTAAATGAAGACTACTATGTAGCCAGGCAAAATTTTTGTTTATGGGCCCGAAATAAGGAACAGTTGGAAAACAATTTTTTCAATAACGTGCTATTTACGGATGAGGCTACATTTAAAAAAGATGCAAAAGTTAATATTCACAACTTTCATTACTACGACACTCAAATCCCCCATTTCATTCGAACACTCGACCACCTACATCGATGGTCACTTAATGTTTGGGTTGGTATGATTGGTAATAGGGTTCTTGGGCCGTATTTCTTCAACGGCCCACTGAATGGAGAATCGTATTTGCACTTTCTCCAAAACGATTTTCAATTGTATCTGGATGATTTGCCTTTAGATGTGAGAAGACGAATGTGGTTTCAACATGACAGTGCCCCATCACATAATAGTCGTATTGTAAGGGAGTATTTGGACGGCGAATTTGAGGGACGCTGGATTGGTAGAGGAGGTCCAGTACCATGGCCTCCGAGGTCGCCTGACCTAACGAAACCAGACTTTTTCTTATGGGGCTTCGTCCACGATCGGGTGTATGAAGCTGAAGTCACTACTAAGGAAAATATGCAGCAAAGAATTGCAGAAGCTTTTCATAGCATTGACGAGTGTATAACCCAAGGGGGTTATCATTTTGAACATGTTATGTAATTCTAAGTGCTATTTGTTATAAATAAATAACTCCAAGTTTCTAATTATTGTTTATTTTTGGGAACATGTGTATATTTTTGTATATCATAAAAACATGTTTAGCACTTTTCAGAGGTCTAACTTTTGTGCATCTGCTATGGGGGTATCTATTAATTTCCGTAAATACATCTTTTGTTAATTTTATTTTCTCGACAAATTAAAAATGTAATGTACAACAAGTGCAATTATAACGTGTGTCTAGCTATAATTTATTTGTTTTCCATGGCACACTCTATATGTATCGATGAGAAATGTGTGCATTTTTAAAGAAATTCTAATATCTCTTAAACTATCAATTTTTGGTATAGGACATATCGGACAAAAAAGATATAGAATTAGAGGTTGAAGACCACTAAGCAATAAAATACAGGGGGTGTAATTTGAAAAAATAAAGTTATGGTCCTTCAAAGTTTCGAAAAGTTAACGTGCCACAACTAAGTAATGTCATAACGTAGATGAGCGTTCTTATTGCTAAATGATACTCCAAAAAGTTGATTAGGCATAAGCGTAATCTCAATTAGATATCTCTACAATCAAGTACCCTGTGATTTTTTGAATAAGTGTCCGTAAGCGTACGTTTTCACAGAAAAAATCGAATAACTTCAAAACGGCTGAAGTAAATTTCAAAAAGTAAACTTCATTATAAGTCCCAGAAAAAGATAAATCCATATTTTTAAAAATATACAGGGTGTTCCATTTAAAAAAATTAAGTTAAATACTGTCCTGAAAAAATTAAACACCCTGTATAACGAAAAATAATTTTACAAACTTCACCATAACTTCTTGTATATAGTGGCAGTTGGCTCATTTTGATATCTTTAACGGCTTAAGTGCAATTGAGCTTTCCCGTACTAATGACTCACCCTGTATATATATATATACATACAGCACCATAGGCCTTAAGGCCTTTGGCTATTTATTCTATACTATTCACAAACAATAATTAGCAACTAATCTATACTATTCACTTTTATTTTCCACAACTTTCTGTTTTTTGCAATTTCTTCCCAGTTGTTTTCGTTTATTGATTGTAAATCCTCTTTCACACATTCTTCCCATACTCTCCTTAGTCTGCCTTTTCTGTTTTTGCCACCCCACTTTGCATTATACACTTTCTTTACCAAATCCTCATCTCCCATTCTTATAATGTGACCCAGCCACCTTAACCTACACTGTTTTACTATTACACTTAACTTTTTGTCTTTATAGCATTCTTCTAATTCTTGATTCGTTTTCCGTCTCCATACCCCTCCTTCTTTGATCCCCCCATAAATTTTTCTCAAGACTTTCCTTTCCCACACATCCAATTTTTTATTACTTTCTTGATCAGTTACCCATGTTTCTGCCGCGAAAGTTACTGTTGGCCTGATTATAGTTTTATAAATGCACTCTTTAATCCTGCATGATATCTTTTTGTCCCTTATAATCTTATTGTATGCCCCTATACATCTTGACCCTGCTGCTAACCTTCTCATAATTTCCCTTCTGGAACCTCCTTCTTCTGAAATCTGTACCCCCAAGTATATTACCTGTTCTTCTTTTTTAAAACATTGTAGTTGGTTTTCTAATTTTATTTTTAGTGTTTCATTTCCTGTTTTGTTTTTATTATTTAAAATCATGTATGTTGTCTTGCTCTCATTAATCTTTAGACCGATCTTTATTGCACTTTTTTGGAATCTTGCTATTATTTCCTTTAATTCTTCTTTGGTTCTACTTAAGAATGCATCATCCGCGTAGGCAAGGCACTGATAGGAATTTCTTGCTAAATGGTATCCTGTTTTCATTTTACTTTTTCTAAGTACTGATTCTAATACTATATTAAACAATGCGGTGGATAAGGGGTCCCCTTGTTTAAGTCCTATGTTGCTATCAAATGTCTTGGAGTCATGGCCTTGAAATCTAACTTTGTTTGCTGTGTTCCCTAAAGACATTTGTATTAGCTGTATTATTGCTGGGGAGAATTCCAGGTCTTTTAATGCTGTAATGATTTCTTTTCTCTTTATTGAATCATACGCCTTCTGAAAATCTACAAATAGTGCATAAATTCTTGTATCCCTTCTATTGCACATTTCTTGGATTTGCCCTATTACCCAGATATGATCGATAACTGATTTTCCTTTTTTAAAACCACACTGATAACTACCTATTTTTGCATCTGCTTCCTCTTGTAACCTTTTATTGATCATACTTGTGAAAATGTTGTATGCAACAGTTAACAGAGATATCGGTCTGTAGTTTTCAGTTCTTTGTGGGTCTCCTTTCTTGTACATTGGACTTATAATTGCGAGTTTCCATTCTGCTGGCATTCTTTTCTGTTTCCATACTTCTGTAATTAGTTCAAAAATTCTTTCTTTTACTGATTCGTCTGTGTACTTTATTAGTTCTAGCGGTATTTCGTCTATTCCTGGGCTTTTATTATTCTTCATATTTTGAATGACTTGCTCGAACTCTTCCCTTGAAGGTGCCGTTTCGTCACTTCCATTTGTTTCATCTTCTTTCTCTTCCCTTTCCCCCTTTCCCTTCCCTTAACAAAATAATTTTAAAAAAATGCCTTTTGAAGGTTGATCTTCAACAAAAAATAATTTTTTAACAATTGTAGGTGACAGCAAATATGAATGTCTATAAATTTCAAAGGCCACGACCCACATTACTGAGCAATCTGTACATTTATATGTATTGTCTCAAAAAATATATCTTATAAAAGCCTCTTTTGTAGAATGCGCCACAAAATCTTCAGCTGTATGTCAGACCGTCCGAAAGAACAATGCATTGGAATGCAAATTTGTGAAATGTTGTGGCAATCGGTTTTTGGTTGGAATAGAAAGCACCTTTGATCTTCTACCTGATTTGAGATTGGCCACCCTCTGTTTGCTGACCAGCGAAGAACTCGTTGGGGGCGGTGACCTTGGTTACGTTCCTCCAAAGGGTGGCGCTGGAAAGCACAAAGTTCATTGTTGCATCTATTGCAGCAAAATGATCAAGGGCATTCCCAGACATCTAATCAACAAGCATTCCGAGGAAGCTGAAGTCAAAGCTGTTTTGTCTTTGGGGCCCGCAAAACGTCAAGAAGCATTTATTCGTTTGAGGAAGAGGGGCGATAGGGCCTATAACGACAAGGTTCCACGAGAAAGGAGAATTCCTTATAGAAATCCGCTCCTCTACTCTGTGTCTGACTGCATTCACTGTGACAACTGCGACTGTTTGTTTAGCAAAAAAAACTTTAGTAAACATCATCTGAGGTGCACCAAACGACACCCGGACAAGATGAAACGGACGGTCAGGTTGGAAGTTATGGACAGAGAAGGAAGAAAGCCGTCGGGATCGGGCGTGGAAACTTCGTACGAGGCAACGCTAAAGGTTCTCCTCCGAGATTTGAAAAATGATGAAATTTCTGACATAATCAAGAATGACCCAATCATTCAAGACGTGGGGGTGGTGTTCTGCCAATCAGTTCGAGATCAACGACAACATCATAATGCTCGCTCGCACATGCTCCGATTGGCAAGGCTATTGCTGGTCTTGAGAGAGATTGATCCATCTGTGGTTAGTTTGGTTGATTGGATCGATCCCAAAAGATACGACACAGTCCTGGAAGCCATTAGAATTACATGTCGAAGTGATCCACGAAACCCGGCTGGAGATCTGGCAAATAGTTCCTTGGCTAAGCAGTATGGACCACTGATCAGCCAGGTAATTCACAGAGTCAGAAAAAACAAGTTTATCAATATGAGTAATCTCAACGCGTTGGAGGCTTTCGAAAAACTTCATTCGGTTGAATTCAATGTGCAGGTCGGTCGAAATGCCACCACTAGAGCTGAGGAAAAAAAATCAGAAACAAAAGACCATTGCCGTCGACGGTAGACATTAATAAGTTAACTTTACATTTGAAAACTGTGTTGGCCGATAGCATGTCGCAGCTAAATAGATCTTTTAACCATGGAATATGGAGAAAGTTGGGCGAAGTCCTTTTCTCTAAAATCCTACTCTTCAATAGGAGAAGACCGGGCGAACTGTCGTGGGCAACTCTCCAAGATTACCAGAATAAGCGACTGGTCACTGTGATGAGGAAAGAAAATACATGAACAGACTGGAAAGGCTATGCGCCGATCACTTCACCATGATTCAGATAAAGGGAAAGAGGGGTCGAGTGTTGGGGACTTTACTGCAGCCAGAGGAAGTAAAGTAAGTCAATAATTTATTCTTGTTACCCAATGCGTCAAACATACGTCTGTTTGCATGATACATTATACGTTGTAAAACGGAAAGTTTATTTTCTTTATCAAGTTTTTTTTGTTTGGAAAGTTTGTTTATTTTCTTTATTGCGTTGTTAACAATGAGTATTTTCTGTAACTGTTTTGCCAAACAACAGGGTAACTATTTTAATTTTGTGAAATCGAAAGTAGTAACTTCTTATGTGATAGGCTGTATGTACTAATTATGCCATATGCCATAATTTCAATGTCATTAAAAACAATAAAAAATAGTAGGAAATAAGGTGTCTCTTTAAATGCACTCTTGCAAGAAAATGAAATATCCCTGTTCGTAAACTTTTTTTTTTGGTAAATACAAAGAATTTTAATGCAAAATAGAGAAATTGTAATAAAAAGGTGTGTTGCAATAGGCTTCATTGTAACACTGTTTTTTAGTATACAATTGCGAGACTATTGGTAGTTGATAGAATTTAAATTAAATATTAAATCCCTATTAACCGGCTGTAAACCGGCTTTAAAAGTTTGAAATAAGTGAAAACTGATTTTAAGATTAAAATGCATTTATTTTGTTTGAAATAAGACATAATATAATTACTATTACATAAAAATGTAAAAGATTAATATGTACCTACATTATTAATTCCTATTTATCTATCTTATGTTCATGATTATCATTTCTTTTTCCAGAGGCTTGGATCTACTTCTGTCATACAGGGAGAAAGTTGGAATCCCACCAGATAATCAGTATCTGTTCGCTTCCTTACATAAGGCGGGGCACCTTGCAGCTGCTCGTGCATTGAAGGTACTGGCACATCAGTGTGGAGTGAATAACCCAGAGCTGTTGACTGGCACAAATCTAAGGAAACAAGACCATGTGTCAGCTTTTCAGCTTGGATGACAACCAGATGAAGCAGGTATCGGACTTCATGGAGCATTCCAGAACCGTCCACGAACAGAACTATAGACTTCCCGAACAAATCAATCAAATCACGAAAATTTCACGTTTCCTGTCTGTGGTTAGTGATGAAGATCTCTTCGCACACAAGGGAAAGTCTTTCGATGAACTGCAAATGCTTTTTCCTACTGATGAAGAGTTTCATGACTGTGAGCAACAGATTGATGTTCCTGCGGGAGAGTTTTGTGAGGAGTTTCGTGAGGTCGACTTCCTAGAATGGCAACCTAGCACTTCCCCTTCACACGACCAGCTTGAAGACGAGCCTTCTAATTCAACCTACTTGCCTAAAGACCAGCTTGAAACTCCAGGACCATCAACTTTAATATCGTCATATCAACCAGGTAATTATCATTTTCACTGTGTGAACAAGATAATTTAGTTACAATTCTGTTGACCTGTTAAATTTGTGAGCTTTGTCCGTCACACTTGTTTGACCCGTGTTCATTCTCACTGCCAATTTAAATAAACAATGGCTTAATTAAAGGATATGAATTCGACGCAATATAATGAATTTAGAGCTTTAAAATGTTACGACAAAAAGGATTCCCAGATTTTATGTTGGTTTCTTTCTTAATCCTGTTTTTTGTATCAAATTGAGGTGCGAAACAATAGCATATACATCTCAGGAAAATTGACTCATTTAGAATTTATGACTTTAATACAGTATGTACAATTCAAGTCTAATTTATTCTGTCATTGCAGATATTGTTAAGACCCCTGAGAAACTCCTAGTTCGGCGACCGGCTTGTCTATCCTCTGCATCTAAAGCGTCTAAATCTCCACAATCACGAAGACGATACCCGAACATGATGGAGTTGCTGCAAACGTTGTCATCAAAGGCTAAAACACGACAGAAGAAGAAGGCTTGGAGCGTCAGTGAGGTGGCATTCATGAAAAAAACGTTTGCCAAATTTTTAAATGCTAATCAAAGGATGCCGGACACTCAGCTCCTAGAACGGGTGCTGAGAGAAAATCCACAAATATTCGACAGTTGCCGCAACAGAAGTAGCTTGTATTCCTGGATACAGTACCGTAGGGTGAAAGGAGACTAGGCGTTTTGCATATAAGCGTAGTTTTAAGCGTACTTTTATGGTTGTGATATTTTTACTTTCCCATACCCATAGGTATAGGGAAGTCTTGGAATCATGAAAATTTTGGAAATCGAGATTTTCACAGAAATATCCGTTTTGTGCCTCTAGGAACCCAAAAAAGTGGTTTTTAAAAAATGTCTGTCTGTGTGTGGGTGTGTGGGTGTGTGGGTGTGTGGGTGTGTGGGTGGGTGACGCTCCTACAGCCGAAAGTATTGCTCCGATTTTGATGCGCTTTGGAATGCGGGGGTGTATCGAAAATTCATCGACAAAATAAGCTTTTCAAAAAAATCCGAAACCGGAAGCGGAAGTTACGCATGTTTTTTTGGTATCACTGTTTTCGTGATTAAAAGTTTGAAAATTTTATCACGGATAGCGATAGAGGGTCATAAGACAAATCTGTTAGTTTTTTGCCGAACTCGCTAGGTTTAAAATGAAGGGCGCTATGATTTTTTGAAAATTTTGAGTTTAACGCCCTATTACTCAAAAACGGATGAATCGATTCAATTGATTTTTTTTTCTGAATAGTATATGAAGGCTAACATGAGGTGATATAAAAAGTGTTTTGAAAAATATTAAGGGGCCTAAATTACAAATTTTCAAAGTTTTGGAAATTTTCTAAGAATCATTTCTCAAAAACTGCCCACAGGAATTTGTTTAAACTTCATACACTGATAGACCCCGAAAAGGGCTATCGATCTGTTTTTTAAAGAATCTCATGAATTATCTGTGGCGCCCTCTACGAAGCTTTGAAGTTTGAAAATTTAAACCCCTTTAATTAATAAACAAAACAAGATAGGTAGCTGGGGTTTTCACTGAATTGCTCAGTGCATAATGGAGCATATGAATATGCAAAAAAATATTACACTCGTGGATATATGTAAGCGCACCGGGCCCCTCCCCCCTCTATTTTTGAAAAATAATTTTTTTATTCTAACGGTTGTTATATTTTTGCGTCAAAGAATCTTTTTCCGCGAAAATAAAAAAATCGATTTTGTATGCCCTAGAAAATATAATTTCCAGGTACTTAGAAAATTTCACCTCGGTGCTACAGCCGTTTTGAGGAAAATAATACATAAACTAGCACAGTGGCGGCTTGTCCACTTGGCGCCATCTACAGAAGCTCGGTGGTCACGTTTTGAACTACACATTCTTTTATATTTACCCGCAATTTACGTGAAAGTGTAAACGCTTATCACGGTGAAGACGTGAGTCATCGAGTTGAAATTTTGATATGTTGTAAAGACTGTTGAATAAAGACGATATGAACAGTTTCCAGTATGGGAAAGTCCAGGGAGGTAGTCACGTCCACTTTTTTAATTTTGTACTGCGGTGTTAATGTTGATGTCGATTAAATTTATTTACCACACAATTGAACAGTTTTTTTGTTATCTATATATGTTTATATTGATGGCTGTTAAGTTGTTATCTTCGGCATACAGAAGAGGAAACCTAACCTCTACATTATCTGTTTCATCTACAACTCTTTTGTCATGCGGGGCACTTTGCCAATATGTATTTCAAGAGAGTGGAAACAATTTTGCTTTTATTTTGTGTCGCATGAGTATATGCAAGATATGAGAGGACACGTAGACTTCCTTGTTACCGCCAACACTGTTTCCAAATCTACAAACACAATTCTTATCAAATGCAACTGGCACGGGGACATGCGGTAGAAAATGCCCTACCTTAACAATTTTAATGTGCAATTATATGGTGTGCAAGACTGCGGTAACTTGTTTATACTTCATTTGATTCAAATACCAAACACGTTTTCTAGTGATAATTATAAACAAATAATTCTTTAATATGCCCATAACAGTAGAAAACTATTTTGTCTTCTCTTAAGTTGAGCAATTGTCTAACTGTTGCTGTTTACCAAATTTATGGTCATAGTTTTTGGGCTTTCTAATTCTAAGTGCATGTTTTTAGCAGGACTTCTTATGGCATTGTCCCCTTCTACCCATGGAATTTTATTGCCGGGCATGGCAATCACATACTCGTTATCTAGCAAAACTTACTTTCCTATGTGTTTCTGTAGTAAATTTAAGCAGTTTTGTAATATATATGGACAGTGGTGGGCTGCCAAAATCGTAACGGCCCGTTCTCTCACGGAGTACATTTGCATATAATAGTAGGAGAGCTGGTGACATTTTTTAGTGGTCATTTAGTTAAGGCCTGCTTTTTGGGAGAATGTTGCTGGAGGCATGTATAAGTGTCATCTGCAAGGATTATCCTTAATAGAGGTATCGGAGGGAGGCAGAACACCCCCAAGTTTCGCTCTAATAAGTATATGTCAAATTCGAGGTTAGAACCTCGTATTTGACATTTGACAGTTCGGTTAGAGTGTGTCTCTGCTACCGGCTCTGGATTAATACCACAGTCTGCTCTCGTTTCTTTTATTCGATCGCGCGGTACTTATATAATGACCTTTTAAGTAGGTATTTTATTTTCCACTGATTTATTTTTGCTGTTTATATCTGTGATACGAGGTATATAAAGCAGTCCATAACGCCCTAGGACTTAAAGAGCGGGCGTAATGATAACGCCCGCTCATTATGCCCTCTCGAACGCGCATAATGAGCGGGCGTTACCATTACGCCAGCTCATAACGCCCTAGGGCGTTATGGGCTGCTCTGATAGCTCTTAAAGTTAGTTATTTGCGTATTCAAAGTGGAAAATAAAACGTTGTATGCACCACGGGCGTTACTTGATGTTCATAGCACTCGGGAGACTTAGAAACCCTCGGGCCAGAGCCCTCCAGCTTGTAAACTTCTCGCCCTCGAAAGGGCATAAACATCTTCATAATGCCCTTGGTACATAAATAACTATTTCAATCTTGAACAACGTTAACAATCGGTTCGCATTTTGAAAAGACAACTAATAACCGGTTCGTGCAAACCGGATCCAACACAGCACTGTTATATTATGGAACTAAAATTACTAATACTGTTTGTCCTATTGCATGATATTAAAATTAAAACAAAAAAATGTAAGTTTGACCGATTTTCGAGTTGGCTTCGTACTAGTATGCCGGTTTTAAATTGACAAATGTACATTTTAATTTGAAAAGTGCCAGCTTTGAACAAACAATGCCTGCTTGAGACAATCATGTATGCCTACCTGTCTAGGTAGAAAATTAACCAATGTTGATTTTCGTAAATATACATAATCGAACCTAAATTAACGGGATGTTAAAATGATCATGAATTACCATGAATTGCTCAAACATCGGTCATGTGCTGGTGCAGCACTAAACGCGACATAAACATGGGTAATAGTGCTACCGTCTTTATATTTGTATAATATTTTATAGTTATGGGTATTATTTTAGTATAATTTTTTTAACTATAAGAGTATGTGAGGGTGCTTTGGGACTTTTTATTCTTGTTTCTATAATTCCTTCTTATGGAAATGGTTATTTTCAATCTTTTAATATTTTATGATAAAATTTGTTTTTATATAATTTTTATGATTCCTTTATGTTTTTTTAGTAATTATATTTGGGTTAATCAATTTGTTTATTTTTTATTATTTATTGTATTTTTAGTTACTTTTGATTTTTCTTATATTTTTAATGATGTTAGTTATTTTTTAGGTTGTGATTTTTTGTCTTATTTTATAATTCTTCTTAGTGTTTGGATTTGTGCATTAATAATTATCGCTAGAGAGAGGTTGAATAGGAATAACTATTTTATGGATTTTTTTATATTTGTTTTGTTAATATTAACGTTTTCTTTATTTTTAACTTTTAGTTCAATAAATATCTTTGTTTTTTATCTTTTTTTTTTGAGATTTGTTTAATTCCTACTTTAGTTTTAATTTTGGGCTGAGGTTATCAGCCTGAGCGTATTCAGGCAGGTATGTATATATTTTTTTATACTTTATTTGCTTCTTTGCCAATAATGGTTTCTGTTTTTTATCTTTATTATAATTTTAATTCTCTTGATTTTTTTTTCTTAATTCTTGTGTTGATTCAGTATATTTGTATTTATGTACATGTTTTGTTTTTTTAGTAAAAATTTCTGTTTTTTGTTCATTTGTGGCTTCCTAAGGCTCATGTTGAGGCTCCTGTTTCGGGCTTTATAATTTTAGCTGGTATTATACTAAAGTTGGGTGGTTATGGGTTTCTTCGGTTTATTCCTATTTTTTTATTAATTGGTACGAAAATTAATTTTTTATTTGTTGTTGTTAGTTTATTTGGGGGTTTTATTATTTCTTTAATTTGTTTGCGTCAGACACATATTAAGTCTTAAATTGCTTATTCTTCTGTATCCCATATAGGGTTAGTACTTGGGGGTATTGTAACTATAAATATTTGAGGGTATTATGGTGCTTTTGTTATAATGATTGCTCATGGTCTTTGTAGATCTGGTCTTTTTTGTTTAGCTAATATTACTTATGAGCGGTTAGGAAGTCGGAGATTATTTTTAAATAAGGGTTTAATTAATCTTATACCTAGAATATATTTATGATGATTTTTGCTTTCTTATTCTAATATAGCTGCTCCTCCTTTTAATTTATTAGGGAAAGTTATATTAATTAATAGTTTAGTTTCTTGGGGTTTAATAACTATTATTATGCTTATATTGGTTTCTTTCTTCAGTGCTTGTTATACTTTATATTTATATTCTTATGGTCAACATGGTAAGTTGTATTTAGGGTCTTATTCTTTTTCTTTGCCATTTGTACGGGAATATTTGTTGTTATTTCTTCATTGAATGCCATTAAATTTATTATTTATTAAGGGGGATTTTTTTTATTCAGGTAATTTAATCTTAAAATTTCGATTTGTGGATTCGAATATGCAATTTAATTGTTCTGGACAATTTTACCAATTTGTTTTGTTTACTTTGCTGTCTTGTTGTTTTTTAGTATTATATCATTTTTTTTTAGAATTTATTTTATAATTGTTGATTATAGGTTAATATTGGAGTTTGAAATTTTAAGGTTAAATTCTAATTTAATTTTTATATCAGTTCTTTTTGATTGAATATCTTTATTATTCATGAGTTTTGCTCTTTATATTTCTTCAATAGTTATTTTTTATAGCCATGAGTATATGGAGAGGATTTAAATATTAATCGGTTTATTTTACTTGTTTTTATATTTGTTGCTTCTATAATGTTTTTGATTATTAGTCCAAATTTAATTAGAATTTTATTAGGTTGAGATGGTTTAGGATTAGTTTCTTATTGTTTAGTAATTTATTATCAGAACTAGCGTAAACCCCGCGGCATATGCCGTATTTAAAATGTAGGACGAATTTAATAACTTTTGTTGCACTAAAAAAAGTTTTAAAAGCACGCTAGAGATTGGCAGTAAAGAAAAGTTCCAAAAAATATATTTTCAAATGGAAAGTCTCTGGAAAGGAAACGATCGCCCCTGGAAGGCGAGGCAGGCGTCCTAATTAATATGACGATGTTGGAACGCAGTCAAAAAAAATTCCGGAAAGAATTAATGCTCTTGTGACTTATGAGATTATATGTGAGAATTATTTGCTCCACCGAAATAATTTTCAGCTGCCTGCAATCTGTGTTTCTTTTCAGGTTTAAGCCGTTGAGCGTCATAAAAATATAAATGCGGTAACTCAAGTCTCCAGTTACGCCGTTACGGATATTGTTAAATAACTCGATTAATTATTATTTCTTTGTCATTTTAAACTGGCATTACTATTATTATCTTTATAATAGCAGCCATAAGTAACTGTTTATAATGTTTATGTGCTAGCGAGTTAATTTTCTTCTTAAATCGCTAGTCAATTAATAGTGGATTGTTCTACAAGTTAAGAAAAGTGAGAGTTTTCCAGCGAATGGAGAAGTTTTACGTGAGCATGGAATTTTCCAATGTGTTGAACATGCAATTTTTCCGTGTAGTTGACAAAAATATCTTTTTAAATAATTTTGGTCAAAGTATGGAAGCGCAATGTTTACTGTACTGTATAAATATAAATAACCAATATACATTATAGAATAATTGAAAATGGATGAATCTGTTATTAATTCATTTAGTTTCAATTTAAACTGCAGTGTTCCATAGCAGCTACTTGGCGCATTCGGTTACTTATCTAAAAATAGACTTGCGTTTTTCACATATCGCAGCGGTCGTGCTTTTAAAAACATGATGTTTGTATTTACTTATTTACAGTACTGCAATTAAAGTGATAATAAATAAATCGATCAAATATTTATTTACTTTTATTTTATATTCCAATACCAATATAATACAAAATACTATTACTTTCACTTATACTACATAAAGGGCAATGCCATTCAGTATTAGGTACATATGTTAAACCAATAAAAATCAGATAAAACCATTCCACGGAACAGTGCAAATTACAGCAAGCAATCATAGGCGTTCCATTATCAGGACCCTTGTTACGGTATTAAAACAACTTTACGACACCCACCCAAGGTGAGCATCGCACCACGGAATCAGTCCTGAAAAACTGGCACACTTGCCCTGAGATTTGCTAAAAACAGACTAAAGGCCACGGCTGGAACGCTCAGGGAGTCGGGTGTGAGTCACACGATACGTTCTGGGCAAGCGTGTTGAAGCATATACAGGGTACGTCAAAATTATAAGGGCGCCACCAAGCCTGTCTTAACCCGAATAACCGGGCCTGGGCGGTTAGACGGGGGCGAAGTTTTCAAGACACTCCGTCGATAGGGGTACTCGTGAATTATAAACTCACACAACGATTTCGTGATGGCAAAAATACCTAGATCATGAAGAGGGGCTCTTTCAGCCACGGCAATGTCACCACCAAGCTTACCTGCACGCTCTGATCTCACTGGCCCTACCGTACATTTATCTTCTCAATGATGGGCGCACGCTGAAGCAGAACATGCACAAATCGACCAAGAATACAGCGTCTCTTAATTAGATAAGCGTCTATTACTCAATTCTTACATTGGGGCAGCAAAGCGTGCCGCAAACATTGGGTTAATTCTTATAAATAAGCATCAGCTGATGGGCGCACTACTGTTACTAAACAACACCCATAACTGTACAAAATCAAGAGCAGTTTGACATATAAGTCCCACAAAGGGAACGTTTGCTCATAAAAATCGAGTTATGCAACAGCAAAGGCGACGCGAACAGCGTAGCTGTCGGCAGAATCCGGCGCCGCAAAGAGATGCGGCGAATTAGTTAGAAACCCAATTCGCAAGGCAAAAAGGGGCCGCGTTACTGAGATATATTTGGCCGAAAAGGGGGCTTACATAGCCTAACGCCCGCAGGCGAATTTAGAATATGACACAGCTGGTGCTACGCCGCCCAAGCGATCGATAACTTCGTGTAACACTCAACGAGCAGAACTCGACGCCGTTGCTAACATACGAAAGGTCTCGCACAAAACTTGGCGAATATGGCACCGCCCTGATAAGAAGTGATCGGGCTCACATGATAATTTGGGCAAACACAGCAAAGCCCAAATGAGGGAAGTGATTAGATTAAAAACGAGCGACGCCACTTCGCGACAACAATTTAAGATGCGAAAAGTACATTTTTAACGGTGCACATGATTTCACATCAAGTTCGCGCACATGCAATTTTACTGCGACTAAACTGGCGATGCCGCCTTACAGCACGTATGCCAAGAGTTCAGCAATCATTCACATGGCTAGGCGCAAAGCTCGCGCACAAGAAGTTAGTCACATGGAGTACCGCGGCACACAAATACGCCCCCGCGAAGCGAGCGTACAAGCGGAAGCAACACCGCAACAATGGTTATGATTCAATGGTTACAAATACCTTAGTTTTATTGGTGACGGTCCAAGAGATCTGCATGCGGTCCAGCTGGCGGGAAACAGGTTGCCTGTGGCACTTAATTCGCCGCTAAAACGGCCGACGGTGTGAATGGTCTGGATGCGCCCAAAATGGCGACAGAGGCTGGCGCTTCAACAAACGCCGCTACGACGGCAAAGCTAGCCCAATCATGTCCTACCTCAACGGGATTCTCGCACAACGAGCTAAAGGGAACACTCCCTTACGTGACGATGTAGAACCGGGCATGGAATTCCATCACACCTACGCCTTGGCGTAATAAGATCGCCGCTAAACGACACACACCTCCCTTGTTCAATGGCCTGAGTTGAACTCCGACTCTTCAAAGGCGAAATAGTTTGTGTAACACACTGGCTGAAGCGGCACGGAAAAACATAAAGGAAAAAGGGCTAAAGAAACACGTCGCCGTAACGGCACAAATGGAGGAGGCGGCACCCCACGGCAGAGCCCGGGGCGCCGCCGCCCGACTTCAAAATTAACCCGACTATAGCAACTGTTCTGATCGACGGCCCGTAACGGAATGCCGAAACCCCGCGTCCCCACGCTACAATTTAGCGGGAAGCTGGGGTCACCACGTGACTATATCGCGGCAGCCAATCGCGAGGCGACAATAAAACAAATACGTTCCGGTGACAAAGAGAGCGCGAGGCCTCGCAGTCGCACCAACAGCGTACTTTCTAGAAGGTTTGGAAATCTTGCGTGCGTTAACACCCGGCTGTCAAAGTACCAACAAAGGGGTGCCCCGGATGACGAGAAATACTGCGCTTGAGGCCAAATATGTGCAAAATCATTATTATGGAATTAGGCGATGAAGCCAAATAAGTAACTAAAAAGGTTTAACATACGGGCACGCTGCCCTAAAGCCTAGGTGGCTAATTAAAATACAAAATGACCTGACACCCTTACACAAACAATATATACTGTTATCTTTAGTTTGCGGGGCTACGAAAGCAGTGGTCCTTGTTTCTGTAACTTTTATTACAGAACATTAAATTTGTACCATTATTAACATTTAACGACTCTTTGAATACATTCCAATCAGTATTAGCTGCAGCATCCTTAACTGCTTTATTTGTGAAATATTTACCGAGAAGTAGGGCATCCAATACCGAACTGAATTTTCAATCCCGGGATTTCGGTATTGAAGAAATTCTATCTGGATCCCGGTATTCAATATCAGGATTTCCTGTGTTCAAACCGGGATTCCCTGTTTTCAGTACCGGTAGTTCCAGTATTCAATACCGGGATTTCCTGTTTTCAGAACCGGTATTTCTAGTATTATAGGTGTATAATAGGTAAGTAAATATGCAAGCAACAGTGACAACACAACTGAACACAGTTTACGCCGTTTATGGACACATCTGCTAACTGCTACTAGCCTGAACCATACTAATTATTATCTATCAACATGTTGCTCCATGTCTGGCGCCGGCCAGGCCGGGTAAGGCGACTCGCAGGCTCTGCGAACTGCGACGCAGTGCACACAAAAGCAATCCCAAAAATATCGAAAATTCCGGTATTGGGGAAAAATACCGGGATTGAAATACCAAATAAAAAAATTAGGGATCCCGGGATACCGAAATTTTGGGATCCCTAGATTGGATGCCCTACCGAGAAGTTCTGGCATAATCACATTGTTAAAAAACTTCATAGCAATAACGCTTCCTTTTTCCCAAAATACCTCATTGAAATGTATTCTTTCACGGAAAAAATGTTTACTACTCTATACCACAAAATCACAGTAATTAACTCCAGTAATAGCGAGTTGCATTTGTATCTCGTAGTAGTAGCCATGGTTATGATCTAATTTAAATTCTTCATCCTTTTTTTGTACACCTGCACATTTTAGAACATTTAGGTCATCTATGCCAATGTCCTTTGCGCAATAAAGACACTTAATTTCGACAACCCCCATTTTACCACCAAAAGGGCAAATTTAGATTACTATTTAAAATAGCATCTGCTTTTCCACTTAGATAACCAATATTAAATAATTAACGACACTAACTGTAGACCAATAATACTATTGTAATGTTAAACATATATCGGGTGAATATTCCGAAACTGAACATAGGCAATTAACATGGGAAAAAGGTTTTTCGCAGATTGCTGCTCCCCATTTTAACTTAGAGGGTTTATAATGACACCAATCGAAAGAAGAATTTTTTTCTCATCTAATGATATGCGAATTAGTTAATTTTCAGTTGTATTTCTCATAATTTTATCAAAAATTCGCAATAAATTCAATTCGGAAAATCATGTTGAGCCATGACTCGTAAGACAATAAACAGATTCAAACGTCACTCAAGTGACAGATTCATTATGCCGTTGGCGACTATAATTTTAATATTTCCAATTTTCTTTACTGAAATCAATTGGAGAGCCCCCTGGAGAGAAGCGCAGCGCCGAGGCCCCCCATGGAGATGGGCGGAGCACCGAGGGGCCCTCTTGGAGAAGGGCGGAGTTCCGAGGGCCCCCTTGGAGAGGAACGGAGCTCCGAGGGCTCCCTTGGAGAGGGGCGAAGCCCCGGGGGCTCCCTGGAGGGTGGTGGAGCCCCGAGGGCTCTCTTGGAGAGGAGCGGAGCCCCGAGGGCCCCCTTCTTTGGTCAGGTGGACGGCAGAGGGAGGCAGGGGCGGAGTGTGTAACAGAACGGAATGGCCCAACGTAATAAGCCTAAAAATGGTGGTAAATTGATTAGGATAGACCGCGCAACAGCGCGCGCAGCCCAGTTTATTTTCGATAAAATAATAAAGAAATACAACTGAAAATTAACTAATTAGCATATCATTATATGAGAAAAAAAATCTTCTTTCGATTGGTGTCATTATAAACCCTCTAAGTTAAAATGGGGGGCAGCAATCTGCGAAAAACCTTTTCCCATGTTAATTGCCTATGTTCGGTTTTGGAATATTCACCCGGTATGTAAGAGAGTGATTATGCTGCACCGATTTGATGATTAAGTAGAATTTTAAACAGATTAGAGTTAAATTTCTCAGGTGAACAGGTTTTGAGATACTCCGGCAAAGAATTGTATAAATAAGCTATATCGTAAGAAAAGGATCGCTCATCCATTGCAGTTTTGTGATATGGAGGCGTAATTAAATTTCTATTTCGCGTATTAACACTATGAACATCACATCTAAATTCAATTTTATTAAGTAAATAAGAGGGTACTTTATTTGAGATAATTTTATGAAACAATGTGGCTGAATGAAGTATTCTACGATTGTGCATATTTAACCATTTAATTTCGTTATGTATGTATTTATCATTTTTGGGGAGACTTACGTCTAGCAAGTAGGCCTTTATAGGCCCTTTTTGCCAACCCCATGAACAAGGTCTAGGCATGCAGAGTACCAGGTACCTTTGTCCTACTTAGAATTTTGCCGAGACTAAGGAGTTCCAACCTTAGCAAGGGATATTTTACATGCTACACATCGTAGTAACATGGGACCCGAGGCTTTACATCACTTCCGAATGGTGGCATTCTGTAGAGGCTTTCATCCGCATTTTTTTATTTTTAAAAACCTCACCGGGATCGGGGATCGAACTCTCGACCCTTAGATCAGTAGCCAGAATGCTTACCACTGAGCTATGGAGCCCGGCTTAATTTCGTTAAGTTTATGTGTTATGTGATCAAATTTTCTAATACCATGAATAAACCTCAGGCATGTATTTAGCATATGCTAAATTCTTTTACTGTCCGCACTGTCTATGATTACATTTATTAAATTGTGCCATGGAAGAGACTGAAGGTCGTTATAGACCTCCTCATAATGAAAATTAGCAAAATCTCTGTAAGTATACAAAAAAACCTTTGCGATGCAATTTACATTTAATAGGATAGTTACAATAAACCAAACAATGATCGGATAATCCATGTACATCAGTCGCACCGTAATTGACTATACATTTTTTATCGTTTACCAAAATAAGGTCCAGTAATGTAGAGCTGTTTTTATCATTTTTCAGTACTTTTATCATTTATAGATAACATATCTATGTTAAAATCACCCAGACACACTATCTCGTCCGTCATATGTGCAATAAGTTAAAAGGAGTCCTCCAAGGAGTCCAAGGTATCAATCAAGTCAGCGCATTCAAACTCCTGCCTTCGATAAACTGTTCCTATGACAACCGTTAAATTTTTTTAAATAATTTTGATCCACAACTGTTCAATAACTATACTACAACTTGCTGTAGGAATAATAGGAAATTGTAAATTTGTAAATCGATTAAGCAATTAATCAACATCAGCAGATACTGATGAACCTCAGAATTATTACTATAAACAAACTTTATACGACAACTCATAAAAATTAATATTTGATTAATAGAAATAAAACTAAATATATTACCATAAAGACATTTGCAGCAACATAGCAATAAACTTAATAGCAGAAAGATTGACAAAATCTAAATGAAGTTATATTTGCGAAACAACCAAAATAACTGAAAGTAAACCACAAACTGTAAGTATAGAAATACAAATAAAAATTAAACAGGATTTACTTTGTGTTCTAAAAAATGCAAAAGAAAATATTTTCCATATAATTTTATAGAATTATCGATAGAAATATATAAAATGTTTTTTAAATCAATTTTATTCAAACATTCAAAGAACATTTTTAATTTTGGCTATTTTACTACGGGGACATCAAAAATGATTTCAAATCACGTGACCACATTTTTGAATTTAGCGCCAATATAATTTTGTTTCCACTAGTGGCAGCCCTGAAACACCTGAATGTTTTCGTAAACATCACTTGTAATATTCATTGACGTTCGTGGTGTTGGTTTTCTTGATTGCGTTTGTTGTCCGTGTGTTAATTATAAAACAAAGTGCTTGTCCGAGCTAATTATAAATTTGGAAGCTTGCTAAGGTATGTTGACAGTAACGACAAAACGCATTTGTAATACAGGACTGAACGTTTTAGGTTAAACAATGCCGTTTACTCAGGAGCAAGACGCAGTTATTTTGATGGCCCACTTCCGGAGTGGCACCCAAAATGCAGATGGTTCTTGGACGTATTCGTTACAGTCATGCATGCAACAGTTTCAGGAAGCATTCCCAGATGCCAATTTAGATTACGATACCTTTGTGAATCGCAGACATTATATCCTCCAAAGATTTAACACGAAGCATTGCCTTTGTAAGGGCAAGTCCACCGGTAGACCAACGCTACTAAATCAAGAAACTGTTGACGACATTCAAGCACGGATACAAAGAAGTCCTTCGAAATCGATTAAAAGATTATCAATGCAAACAGGTACGATCAAAATCTTATGTGTTACATACATGCAAATCGAAATAATTATGATTACAGAAATCGCCCTCAAAATATTGATCAATTAAAGGAAGCTATACAAGACGAAATTAACAACATTACGCCAGAGATTCTAATAAATTTTTTTGACAATGTTAAAAAACGTGTGAGATTGTGTCTAGAAAATAGTGGTAAACATTTCGAACACTTTTAATTAGTTACAGCAATATGTATAAGATAAGATTAACTTAAATTTTATAACTTTTATTTGCTATAATTATTTTGTTCTTATTAAAAACTGGAAGACGTTTTAATTTGGATTAATTTTCGCACCTTGTAATGAATGCATTTCATTAAAATCTGTTAAAAATTTTTGTTTTCTTTGTGTGCATTTAGTGCACATCGAACAAAATTTTAAAAATGTAATACCAAAACTGTTCTGTGAGTTTCTAATTTACTTCAGTTTCTGCATTATTATGAGACCCCACCAGACATGCTTAAAGTTACGCCACTGGATAATTGAAATTTTAAGTGTTGCCAACCGCCACGAATTATGTATAATGTGTTGCCTATATGGCGGGATCACGTGGTTTGAAATCATTGTTGATGTCCCTGTATTATCTTTTGCCCTCATATAAATCCTGCCATTTTTAGACCAAAGATATTTAATATTCTTCTCCTTTTTATAATCTCTAGCTGTCGCAAACAGCTGTCGATTTAACGATGAGAGAGATTCATTAATATACACAGAGTTATTGCTTTTTGCCATATCAACTAATTCCAAATTGATATCACTTAACTTCAGAGTACGTTTTATCTTTCTGCACCTTAGAAACTCCTCCTTGTCATTTCACGATGATTCCTCTCAATCATTTGAACATCCACTTTAAAAGAGAGAGCATTTCCTACTGGGCGTTTTGTTTGTCCATCTGCTGGTTTGGCAGTACGAGATGCGCTGGAACTGCGCTCGACTATGGCAACGATGTTCTCCTCCGCAGCAACAACCTGATAAATAACTCGTTCGTACTGAATGCTAAAGCTCTTGTAGTCGGATGGGGCAGCTATGTAAATCTCTCTGCAGCTTGGCTAGCGGTGGGCACTGTTGAACTACAGTTTGTATACTATGTAGAATCTGAAATCGCAATAGTTACTGAAGGTATTTACAGCTTCACTTTTAATAAATTCACCTCTAGCGCGCTATCCATCGCTTCGTATTGCTTTTTGGCTTCACTTACAGCTTCTTTCCATAGGATTGATAATAATGAAAATTATGCAGTGCGAAACGCATTGATTGCCTCTGTTTTTGCCAGATAAAATTTCCACGCAAATCTTAGGTTATGTCACACAAGAGCACACAAAATTAAAATGGAAAATATAAATAACGAATACTCACTTTTCTACAACTGAAATGAGGGTTTCCTTCTTCGTAAACTAAAGGCCAGCTGTCAACACGACGATTTTAGCCCTGTTGCCAGATTTACACTGTACGAAATGAATTTGTAGAAACGGTTTCAAAATGTACCAGATTCGTAGAATTGTACCAGGTCTGGAACGCTGCTAATATCAAGACCACGCCCAAAATGGTAACTACACATAGACCACGCGCATAAATGTTTGACCTTAGGAATTTTTCTGCTTTATTATAGAGTTATAATTATGATTATGATGTTAAGTCTTACAATGCTGGTATATTAACTGCTCTTTCTAATCGTATTGGAGATGTAGCATTATTAATTTCTATTGCTTGAATATTAAATTATGGTAGTTGAAATTATGTTTATTATTTAGATTTTATGAAAAATGATTTTAGTATAACTATTATTGGTTTATTAGTGGTTTTGGCTGCTTTAACTAAGAGAGCCTAAATTCCTTTTTCTTCTTGGTTACCTGCTGCAATGGCAGCTCCTACACCTGTTTCTTCATTAGTTCATTCTCCTACTTTAGTTACTGCTGGGGTTTATTTATTAATTCGGTTTAATTTTGCTTTAGGGGATAATGTTATATTATTTTTACTTTTTATTTCAAGAATAACTATATTTATGGCTGGTTTAGGGGCTAATTATGAATTTGACTTGAAGAAAATTATTATACTACTTTAAGACAACTTGGTTTAATAATAAGAATTTTGGCTTTAGGTGGATATAGTTTGGCTTTTTTTCATTTAACTCATGCTTTGTTTAAGGCTTTATTGTTTATGTGTGCTGGTTGTTTAATTCATAATCTAGGTAATTGTCAAAATATTCGCGAAGCCGGTCAACTCGGCGCCGCCATCTCGGCGCCGCCACTTCGGCGCAGCCATCTCGGCGCGGGGCCAGCTCGGCGCCGGGACAACTCGGGACGGAGCCATCTCGGCGCCAGCCAACTCGGCGCGAGGTTATCTCGGCGCCGAATTCAAATTTGTAAACTACATTGTGCACTGCGTAAGAAAATGATTATAAAAAAATAATAAAGTGAAAAAAAAATATTGAGAATTTCTTGGAAAATCAAACACTGACGACCAGAGGTGGTTGCAAAGTGATTACAAATGAACCAAATAAAAATTGTCACATGACTTCCGTTATCAGTAAAATTTTACGTGTTTTTTAAATAATTACGAAGCATGCATTTACGAGTCAAGATAGAGACACATTTTACGAAAAAAAGTTTTCTGGCCTTGAGATTGTTCAGTCACCTAAAACTACCACACAACAAAAAATCTCATTGAAATCTTGCTTAAATTCCGAAAAATTGCACTTTTTGGATTTACACAATTTTGAAAAACGCCATTTTCTAAGTAAAGTGCTTTTTATATGACAAATATTTCTTTAATGTTTATTTTCTAAATTAAATAATTTTATTTTTAACATTTTTTTTTATTATGAAATAAAAAACTTTTTGAAAAAAGTTTGTTTTTCCATAGCCGTCCTTGTTAAAAGTAAAATTCTTTGATATGGGACCTAAACATAAAAGATAATGTGAGAGATCAAAGTTGGCAGAGGATTTTGAAATTTGGTATGGGAGCCTAGATGTTGATTCTAAACAACTTCTCTTAATAACTTTTTGTCGTATTTGCTACATAAAAGACGCGCTACTCTACAGTAGTAGTTATTTACCTAACAAGTTCGTAATTTTCCCGAATGAACACTTTGTTTGCAGCACGACCGAAGGGAGTGCTGCATGTAGTGCGAATTCGGGAAAATTCTTCCCGAAGGAGTTAGGTACAATGTTTTTTGTAACGAATAACTGAACATATTTAAAAAAATAAATAAATAATTATTTAGTGTTTTACTAATTTACTGAGTTGACAGCACAAATCACTAAACTTTTATGCCAATCCTACGCACCTGTTAGTTTTTGTCGACGTGTACAGCGCCTCTGGTGTTTGCAGGCGCAATTAAACCAACGAGGGACAATCCTCTATACAGGGTGTCTCAAAATTAACGCCCATGCTTCTGGGATATGATTCAGGGCAGGGCTGTTCAACATGTGGCCCGCGGGCCGCATGCGGCCCTCCAGGTTATTTTTGCGGCCCGCGGATCGATATACACTATACTTTCAGGAAACATGAATCTAGAATATACATTATAAATAATTGAAAACAATTTAAAATAGGTACATATGACAAAGGTACAAAAATATATCATTAGTAAAAGAATTTTCATTTTATCTTTCAACATTGTGTTAGGAAACAGTCCCGCCCACTTCCGATGTAAGGCTTGTCTTGTCTGTTGTCTCAGTCTGGCAGTTGCCACCAACGCGAATGGTGCTGTAGCGATCAGACACCTGTTTTTGATTGTTTTTTAGTAGTGTTTTGTTCTTCTAGTTGTTAATTGTTGTTAACTAATGATTACTTTAACAGTTTTTACTTATCAGCGAATGTCATTTTATCTAGCTTACTTATCTCTGTAACGCTTGCTCCTGTATTAATTTTTTAATATACATAAAATGTATTTGAATTTGATACATGGCATAATCAAGTGCTGCATCAGTTCGACGCGTGAACTGGCGATAAGAAATTCTAGCCGTAATGCGCGTGGCGGCGAAGTATGAACGACCGCGTCGTTTCCTCTCCAGTGGAAGCTAGGGCAAGTATCCCGATAACGCGGCAGAAGAGGTATAAAAGAAGATTTCACTGCCAGTTCCAGTAACTTGAGAAAATTCCTCCTTGAGTCCACCAGTCCTGATCCTGTCCTGTCCTTTTCCACCTGGGCCTTCCGGTCTGACTCGCTGAACTGTTTAAGGGAGTAGGCCTCCAACTCTTACCAGACCAGGCTTCAAGGGAAATGACGTGTGGTACTGTCAGCCCGAGAAGTTCAAATTTTCCACAAGAGCAAGACCGCTAGAATTCGATTTTACCTTGATTGTTGAACTTTCTTGGAAAATCGAATCCCTGAGGCTTTAACCCTGTCTTAATACGCTGTACTGTCTTGCAAGGCTAACTGCTTAAAAAAAAATTTCGACCGCCTAATCTTTAAACGCAAATCCCGGCGCCTCGAGAGGTGGAATACTCCACATAACCTCATTTTACTAATAATTAAACCTGTAACCTGTAGGAATCGCAGCCTCTACCCCGCTTATGAGCAACTAGAGTCCTGTAGCTGCCCATCATGAACTCACCTGAAGGGCCCCTTTTTGGTCATTAAAAGGCGAATTCCTGGATTTCGACATTCGATTCCGCAGCCCACAAATTCCCTGCCGGGGGAATGTCAACATCATTTTCCGGCTCAACGCGAATAAATTTCATCTGCAGAATTTGACACCGCGCTCGCCCCAAGAACGACGCCTAGCCGTCGTAAGATATCAGCAACCTCTGCACCAGGATTTAGACACTAACCCCCCCCCCCCCAGGTAACTCTTAAAATCGCTAAAACTACCAATAGAGACCCGCAACACTCGCCGGTGCATTGGATTGCAGCTTGACCCACGAAACAAGACACCGTTCCAGAAGAACATGTTAATTTTAAATAATGTACAACTCAGAGTTATTTTTAATTAATCATTCTAACTAGCTAAAAACATTATATTTGTTTTGGTAATTATCTGGTGTTTTACCTAATCGAATATATATTTGAGTGAAAGTATTTCTCCGACTTGAGCTTAACCCGAGGGTAAATCTTTGACGCCCTTAGCAAGGGGGTGAAACGTCACAGCTCTATACGTCAATTTACATTAGTTGATGCAATTTTTTTCTTTTGTCGGTAGCTCAAGAACGGAAAGGAATTAACCTTAAGTAAATATGATTTTTTTAAATTTTAGAACATATGGTGTAAGTTTGTCGGTTACCTCGGGAAACACCCTGTATATCTCTTTTATATTTCAATGCTTTTTGTAATGTAACCTAAGCTTCATGAATAAATAAAGATTAGTATTGAAATATATACGTTTTATATTTATTACAAATCACCCACAAAGTCGCATACCACATATTTTATGATGCGGCCCTCATAACCTTCAATTTTTTTACAGTGGCCCTTGGGCCCCTTGAAGTTGGACAGCTCTGATTCAGGGGACTAAAAGAAATCGAAAATGAAGGGTGGAAAAATTTTTCGTTTGTTTTTTGTTATCGAGTTATCAACAAAAAACATATCGACGTAATCACGATTGCAATAGTGTCGTTCCATTTTAAAAACACAAAACAAACAAAAAATACTTATCAATATGACAGAACGATTAATAAATTTTTAACATCGCTATAGCCACTTTATTGAATTATGTTACACAACAAATTAAAGCGACGCGACGATAATAGTTATTATTTACATTTTCATCAATAACTCGATAACAAATGACAATCGGAAAATGTTTCACTCTTCATTTTTAATTTCTTTTAGCCCTCTGAATCGGAACCCAGAAGCATGGGCGTCAATTTTGAGACACCCTGTATAATAAAGGAGAACGATCCAGACGTGTGTCCCGAGGGCCCCCTTGGAGAGGGGCAGAGCCCCGACGGCCCCCTTAGAGATGTATATACAGGGTGATTTTTAAGTTGATTCTTTCCTTTTGCCAGGATATAAAGCTAAAAAAAGCAAGCCATTTACCACTTTTGCGAAATATCAAAACTAATAGAGGTACAAGGTGTTAAAGTTTCAAAGTATGAACTAAAATTACTTAACGAAAATTAAACTAAACCAAATCTAACTTAAATGATCAAAATTATCAGCATTCGCTTTTACACACACATTTCGCGTATAAGAGCGATGCGGCAGCGGCATTTTGACGACACTCCCAGTAAATAATAAGCATATTCACTCATTCATTATTTTCATAAACATGAGCCATTATTGCAGCAATAACATTAAGAAAATTACAATGGAAAACTAGTTGACAGATCATTGCTTGACAACAGAGATTAACAAAAATAAAATTGTCCAGCCGCCTTTGCGCCAAAGTTTAGTTTTTAATTTGAAACTTTGACACCCTGTACCTCAGTTAGTTTTGATATTTGGGAAAAGTGGTAAATAACAAAATACTTATTTTTTTAGCTTTATTTCCTGGTAAACGGAAAGAATCAACTTAAAAATTACCCTGTATATAGGGTGTCCAGAAAATACATGTACAACGGAAGACCACCATATATACAAAGTTGCTTAGTTTAGTCGCTAGAGGGCTTTAAAAATGATTAATTTTTTTAAATGCTTTAACCCCCTGAATAATCACTTATAATACCATGAGTAGTCAAAGATATGTCGAATATTTTGCCGTGGTATCACGAATGTCCATTGCGCTTAGTATCGATTAGGACGAGTGCGCCAGCACGAGTACTAATTTTAAGCGCAATGGACATGAGTAGTGATACCATCGCAAAAATATTCTACTTAACTTTGACTAAGAATGGTATTCGAGAGACTATTCACTGAACCAAACTACTTTTTCAAATTAGTTTTCAGTAAATCTAGCACGAAACTACGCAATTTCTATAGTAACAGAACACTAATATTGACTTTTTCTAATAAATTTGTTAAATTTGTTTAAAATATTTACTATACCACTAGTGAAAATTGTCGATTATTTTCACTAGCGAAAATTGTCAAAAAATATTCACTATACCACTAGTGAAAATTGTCGATTATTTTCACTAGTGAAAATTGTCAATATAGTTAATTTTTATTGGCTCAAAGACGTCAAATCTTGTATTTTTATTGGTCAGTTTTTGGTAGATGACAAGTGAGTTGAATAGTCACTACAATTTTACTTTAATTTAGAAGCTTTCCTCTCTTACAATATTTTAGTTGGGTGAACGGTTTAGCCACAAAAAAAGTATTTTCTAAATTCCTAAAAGCCTAGTGTTAAGTAACAGTTACTGATTCAGGCTTGTAGAAATTTAGAAACTATTTATGTGGCTAAACCGTTTACCCAACAAAAATTTTGTAAGAGCGGAAATAGCTTCTAAATTAAAGTAGCTATTCACAAAAAAACATTGGTAGTGATTATACAGGTGGTTAAAAAAATATGGATGGATAACTTATTGTAACGTTTTTAAACACCCTGTAATTTTCGAAATTAAAGTTTATTCCACAAAGTTGTAGTTTACTGGTACAAACGCATGGCTAAAACATGAATAAAATCTATCAA
Organism: Agriotes lineatus; assembly: GCA_940337035.1. Lineage (NCBI taxonomy): Eukaryota > Metazoa > Arthropoda > Insecta > Coleoptera > Elateridae > Agriotes > Agriotes lineatus. The sequence goes on along the minus strand of OW679198.1, from coordinate 155,194,821 downwards.
AGGTTTTTCGACTTATTTGAAAAATTTAAAAAAGGCTAATCATTTTTGAAGACCTCTAGCGCCTAAACTAAGCAACTTTGTATACAGGGTGTCAGGAAAGTCAACCGTGGCACTTCTGGAGCTGCTAAGAGACGCTATATGGAGTCGAAAAGTCCTAATCCATTTTTGGCTTAGAAGCATAATTTCTTCAGAATTCACTGTTGAAATTGGTACCGCAAATTTTGTGAACCGCTGTATGGTACCTACTGCATTTTTGTGTTTTTGATGTTTTTTTGTCAATTAATTAATGTCAATGTAATAAATAATTGCGTGTTTTACTTTTGTAGTAAAAATATACACCGTGCAGGAGTATGCTGATATGTTTTTTGTGTATGGTGTTCTGGTGCTGTTGGGTCTGTGAGTACGTCGATATTTTGTCTTCATTGTTAGATTTAAAATTATCAAACTCCCTTTTAAAAGTGTTCTAAAAGCTAATAAATTATGTATGTAGACGGTATATGTGACAATTGTTTTCCCAGCCTATCTCAAGACACTGCGTCAAGCCTCCAATTTAAGGCAAAGTACAGCAGTTCTCAAATTTTTCTTTCCATTTTCAACATTCGTTTTTACGAAAACTATGCTTCTAAGCCAAATATGAATTAGAACTTTTCGACTCCATATAGCGCCCCTAGTATCTCCAGAAGTGACACTGTTGACTTTCCTGACACCCTGTATAGGTAAGTTGAATTAAATCATCATACTTTGGGCCAAGGAACTTGTGGTCTTTCGTTGTACACGTATTTTCCGGACACCCTGTATACAGTGTGTCCCCGGATAGGTGAAACGACTCTTGTAAAAGGTAAAAAATTCTCGATTTAAATTTTCATTTTTTGGGGTTCAGCTCTGCTTGGTTAAAGGCGAATTTCGAACAGCATTTCAGTTTGGAAAAATCAAGTATGCCTTTGAAGTTTTCAAAAAACCTATTTTACTGTAGAGTAGCGTGCCTTTTATGTAGAAAATACGACAAAAAGTTATTAAGAAAAATTGTTTAGAATCAACATGTAGGCTCCTATACCAAAATTGTTTAGGTCCCATATCAAAGAATTTTACTTTTAACAAAAACTGCTATGGAAAAACAAATATTTTTAACAAAGTTTTTTATTTCATAATAAATTTCAATGCATGTTTCGTAATTATTTTAAAAAAATGTAAAATTTTACTGATAACGGAAGTCATGTGACAACTTTTGTTTGGCCCATTTGTAATCACTTTGCAATTACCTTTGGTCGTTAGTGTTTGATTTTCCAAGAAATTCTAAATATTTTGTTTTCATTTGATGCCAGCTTTTTGGGGATCACTTTATTTATTATTTGTTTATTATTTACTTACGTAGTCCACACTGTAGTTTGCGAATTTAAATTCGGCGCCGAGATGGCCTCGCGCCGAGTTGGCTGGCGCCGAGATGGCTCCGCGCCGAATTGTCCCTGCGCCTAGCTGGCCCCGCGCCGAGATGGCGGCGCCGAGATGGCGGCGCCGAGTTGTCCTAGACTCAGATATTCGTTATATGGGGGTTTTTATTAATCAAATACCATTAACTTGTTGTTTTTTTAATATTTCTATTTTTTCTTTATGTGGATTATCTTTTTATCGGGATTTTATTCAAAGGATCTCATTTTAGAAGTTTTTTCAATAAGGTATTTGAATTTATTTATTTATTTAATTTTTTATTTTTCTACAGGTTTAACTGTTTGTTATTCTGTTCGTTTAAGTTATTATACTTTATTTGGTGATTATAATTATTATAGTTTACATCATCTTAGGGACAGTGGATTAATTACATTAAAGGGTATATCTGGATTAATTTTTTTAGTTGTATTTTGGGATAGAATACTTATTTGGGTAATGTTTCCTACCTCTTATTTTATTTGTTTACCTGATTTAATGAAAATAATAGTTTTAGTTGTTATAATTCTTGGAATTATTTTTGGTTATGGGTTTTCTAAGTTTATATTAAATTATAATCTTAAGGCTATGAAGTTTATAACTTCTAAGTTGTTTTTTTCTTCTATATGAAATCTTCTTTATTTATCTACTTTCGGGGTTAATTATTACCCAGTTTTATTGGGTCGTGTATATTATAAAAGTTTTGATCATGGTTGATCAGAATTTTTTGGAAGGCAAAATATTTATTTAAATATGAGTGCTGGTTCTTCGTTTTTACATATTTTGTTTAATAATAATTTAAAAATGTTTATTTCTTTACTTGTTGTTTGAATTATTTATTTATTTTTTTTTATACTTTAATAGCTTATTTAGAGAGCATGATATTGAAGATATTAAGGAGATTTTAAATCTTAAAGTATTTATAAAAATTTACTTTTAATTTTACAATGAAAATGTAATGTTTTATTTTAAACTATATAAATTTAATAGAAATATTAACGGAGTTTCACTGCTAAAGATTAAAGTTAAAGGTTTTTCTTATATCTTATATTTCTTTAATTGAAGAAATTGTCTTATTGATATCATTAACAGTGATATAGCTCTATTTTGGTTTCAATTAAAATTTTAAATAAGGATGATTACTTTATCATCAAAGGGTTAGGTCGACATTAACTACAATTATTGTTTCTTATTTAAGATAAGTTGATTATATCAATATTTTTTAAATGCAAGTTAAATGTTTTTATTAAACTATTATCCTAATAAGCTCAATTTAGTGCACCTTGTTTTCATTCATGATATAATCCAATTAGAAGAATAAATAAAAATACTCTTATTACCGTTGAGAAGTTAATTAAATTAGAAATTTTTATTGTAATAATAAGAGGTAATAGTAAGGTGATTTCTATATCAAAGATTAGAAAAATTACTGCAATAAGAAGGAATTGAAGTGAAAATGGAATTCGTGCTGATGATTTAGAGTCAAATCCGCATTCAAATGGGGATCTTTTTTCTCAATCAATAAATGTTTTTTTGAGATGATATTTGCAATTATTATTATGAGTATTTTAATAATATAAATTAATATTGAAATTGTTGTTATTATAAATATTATTTATACTAATTTTTAATTAGATCTTTAATTGGAAGCTAAAAATAATCTTATATACTATATAAATATCAACTTCATCAATAGATAGAAATGTAAAGGAATAATCATACTACATCAACAAAGTGCCAATATCATGCAGCTGCTTCAAATCCGAAGTGGTGAATGGGGGAGAAATGATTAAATACTTGTCGTAAAAAGCATACTGTTAAAAAGATTGTTCCAATAATTACATGTAATCCATGAAATCCTGTTGCTATGAAAAATGATGATCCGTAAACTGAATCTGCAATAGTAAATGGTGATTCGTAGTATTCGTATGCCTGAAGTATAGTAAAATAAATTCCTAATACGATTGTTAATGCTAATCTATAAACAGCTTGTTTGTAATCATTTTCTGTTAATCTGTGATGTGCTCATGTTACAGTGATTCCTGATGAAATTAGGATTAAGGTATTTAGTAAAGGAATTTGAATAGGGTTAAATGTTTGGATTCCTTTTGGAGGTCAAATTATTCCTAGTTCAATAGAGGGGGTTAATCTTCTGTGGAAGAATCCTCAGAAGAATGAAACAAAGAATAGAACCTCTGATGTAATAAATAAAATTATTCCTCATCGTAATCCCAGTGCAACAGCTGTTGTGTGTAGTCTTTGAAATGTTCCTTCTCGTGTGATATCACGTCATCATTGGTATATAATTAGTAATGTATTAATAAATCCTAATAAAAATAAAGATACTTCATATATATGGAATCATTTGATTAATCCTATTATTATTGTTATTGCTCTAAATGCCCCTAGAATTGGTCATGGGCTAACGTCTACTAAATGAAATGGGTGATTTTTATGCGAATTCATTAGTTCACTTCTCTAGAGTATAATGTTCTTAAAATTTAAAATACATAGCATTGAATTACTGCTACAGCAGATTCTAGAATTAATAGTAAAAGTTGTGTCATAATTAATAAATTGATTATTACCAATGAAAGTTTTGTTTCGGTGTTTCCAAGTAGAGTTAATAGTAGGTGTCCTGCAATTATATTTGCAGTTAATCGAATAGCTAATGTTCCTGGTCAAATGACATTTCTAATTGTTTCAATACAGACTATAAATGGTATAAGGACTGGGGGAGTTCCTTGTGGAACTAGGTGGGCAAATATATGTATGGTATTATTAATTCATCCCGTAAATTATGAATCTTACCCATAAAGGTAAGGCTAAGGATAGTGTTAGTACTAGATGTCTTGTTCTTGAGAAGATATATGGAAATAAAGATAAAACATTATTAAATAAGATTATTGAAAATAATGAAATGAAAATAAGTGTTGATCCCTTTATTTTATTAATTTTAAGTAGAATTTTAAATTCATTGTGTAATGTTGATGTAATTTTTACTCATATGAAGTTAATTCGAGATGGGATTAGTCAAAATATACTTGGAAGAAAAATTAGTCCTAATAGAGTTCTTGATCAGTTTAGTGATAAATTAGTTCTTGTTGCTGGGTCAAAGGTTGAGAATAGATTTGTTATCATTTTCAGTTAATAGATTTTAGTTTTGGTGTTCTTTTTGATTGTGTATTTCTGTATATGAAAGAGAAATAATTTAATGAATTTAAGATTAGGAATGTTATTACGAATAAAATAAATAAATTTAATCAACTCAAAGGGGCTATTTGTGGAATCAAAAATTATTAATTTTAATTAATAATTTTAACTTGACAAGCTAATGTTATATTTTAGTTAAATTTTTCATTAGAAGTAGTTGCCAATCTACTATAGAGTGGTTTAAGAGACCATTACTTGCTTTCAGTCATCTAATGAATAAGATTTAATTCAGTTAATAAACCTCTTTGGAGAAATTCTCTCGATTACGATTGGTATAAATCTATGGTTAGTTCCGCAAATTTCTGAACATTGGCCATAAAAAATTCCTGATCGATTTAAGAAAAAAGTTGTTTGATTTAGTCGTCCAGGTGAGGCATCAATTTTAACTCCTGCTGATGGAATTGCTCAGCAGTGAATTACATCCGTTGAAGATACTATTATTCGAATTTGTGACTTGAAAGGTAGGGGAAGTCGATTATCAACATCTAGCAGACGAAAATTAAATGGTTTTATTTCATTTATTGGAATTATATAGGAATCAAAATCAATGGATTCAAAGTCTGATAATTCGTAGGATCAATATCATTGATGTCCATTTGATTTTGTTGATACTAGTGGACAATTGATTTCATCTAATAAATATAAAATTTGTAAAGATGGTAGTGCAATAAAAATTAATGTAACTGCTGGGGCAATACTTCAGATTAATTCAATTGTTTGTCCTTCTAGAAGAAAACGGTTGATATATTTATTTGTAAAGAGTGTTGCTATGATATATCTAACAATTAATGTAATTATTACTAGGATTATTATTGTATGATCATGAAAGAATGTTAATTGTTCTATTAGTGGTGAGGCTCTATCTTGAGCATTAATGTTTAGTCAGGTTGCCATGTTTATTCTAAAAAAAGCTTTGCTTTATATATGAAGCTTAAATTCATCGCACTATTCTGCCATATTAGAATAAAGTTAGTTTGTTAGTAAGGTAATTCAGAATATCTATGCTCAGCTGGGGGATATTTTTGTAATCATTCAATTGATGATGATATTTGATTTGAAAATACATTTTTACGTAATGATGTTATTCTTTCTCATATAATGAAAATGAAGAATAAAATTCTAACTGTGGAGATTAATGATCCTACTGATGAAATTAAATTTCATGATAAGTAGGCATCAGGATAATCTGAATATCGTCGTGGTATTCCTCTTAACCCTAAAAAGTGTTGAGGGAAGAATGTTATGTTTACTCCAATGAATATTGTAAAGAATTGTACCTTTAGTAATTTATTATTTAATGAAAATCCTGTGGATAGAGGGAATCAGTGGATTAATCCTCCTATAATGGCGAATACTGCACCTATTGATAGAACATAATCGAGATGGGCAACCACATAATAGGTATCATGTAGGATAATATCAATAGAGGAATTAGCTAATACAACTCCTGTTAATCCTCCTACGGTGAATAAGAAAATAAAGCCTAGTGCTCATAGTATTTGGGGTGAATAGTTAATTTGAGTTCCGTGTAGTGTAGCTAGTCATCTAAAAATTTTAATTCCTGTTGGAACAGCAATAATTATTGTTGCTGAGGTAAAATATGCTCGGTTGTCTACATCTATTCCTACAGTAAATATATGATGAGCTCAGACTACAAATCCAAGAAGTCCAATTGCTATTATAGCGTAAATTATTCCAATTGAACCAAATGTTTCCTTTTTTCCTCTTTCTTGACTAACAATATGGGAGATTATTCCAAATCCAGGTAGAATTAGAATGTATACTTCTGGGTGCCCAAAGAATCAAAATAAGTGTTGGTAGAGAATAGGGTCTCCTCCTCCTGCCGGGTCAAAAAATGATGTATTTAAGTTTCGGTCAGTTAGTAATATTGTAATTGCTCCAGCCAAAACGGGTAAGGATAAAAGAAGTAACAGTGCAGTAATCGCTACTGCTCAAACGAATAAAGGTATTCGATCAAATGTAATTCCTGTTGATCGTATATTAATTACCGTTGAAATAAAATTTACTGCTCCTAGAATTGATGAGATTCCCGCTAAGTGTAATCTGAAAATTGCTAGATCTACTGATGATCCTCTATGGGCAATATTTGATGAAAGTGGGGGGTACACAGTTCATCCTGTTCCTGCACCATTTTCAACAATTCTTCTTATTAAAAGCAGAGAGAGGGAAGGGGGTAAAAATCAGAATCTTATATTGTTTATTCGTGGGAATGCTATATCTGGGGCACTTAATATTAATGGGACTAATCAGTTTCCAAATCCCCCAATTATGATAGGCATTACTATAAAGCAAATTATGATGCTTTACTTTTTTTTTCAGTTTGTATATCGTCGTGGTATGAGTATTTTAGAAGAATTAATAATACTCAATAAGTATAATTATAGTTTATTTTTGGTTTGCTTTTTAAGTATTTGTTAATTTGAATACGGATTAAAGTTTCATTTGCGTAATAAATGCAATCTTATGACAAAAGACACCGACATAATTAATACACATTAAAATCCAAATAACTGTTCAGCTTTATGTTTAACATTAAATATCTCGAAAAATAATGACTTTATCGTTACGAAGGAAGAGTATGTTATTCACATAAAAGGTATTGAAGAATCGAAACATTGTGCTAAAATGGCAATTCCGCCAGTGGCGTAGAATTTGGGAGGGCTCAACCAATCACTTGCCCCTGTCATACGCTTCTGGTAGTAACCAGAAACGTTTATTTAACATAATTTAGCATGGTTTACAGTGTCTACACTTTCTGCCAAATATGATACGGATACGTCAAATAGTTTTAAAGTAATGGAGAAAAATCATTTTTAAATTTTTAAATAAAACACCCTATATCTCAGTAAGGAACCACATTTTATCTAAGTGATTTGGGTTAAATATTAATATTTTGAGTCCAGAATTCTACAGTTAAAATATTTCCAATTATTAATGAAACACCCTGTATATTCTTAAATGGGAGCAAATTGTCTATAAGACAGGCAAAGGAATTTTACGAAATCTGCACTTGTGTAACGGTAGCGATATTCAACTTTTTTTTTCAAATGAGACGCTATACTTTTTCTCAATGTTTCTAATAATACTTTTTATTCTCTTTACAACCATGTAAACATATATGGGTGTTACATCAGAAAATTTTTGAGAAAAAGACAATTCAAAGTTTAAGCATGGTTTGCCATAGAAATCACTGATTTTAGTAAATTTTATCTAGTCGGCGATGAAAACAATAGCGTAATTTAAAAAATATATTATTTATGTACATATAACGTTAATTAGCTTTATGCTAACAATTAATTAGTTATACATAACTACAAAAATTGTTCAAAATTGCCTCCGTTGTTATTTGAGCAAAGCTCTAAACGATGCAGAAGATGTCTGGTTGTCGTTTCTAATAAAGTTTCTCTAGTAATGTTTGCACATTCTGCTCTTATTCGGTTTTTTAAGTCATCCACATTTAAGAGAGGCAATTTATAAACGCGTTCCTTTAAATTGCCCCACAGGAAAAAGTCTAAAGGTGTGAGGTCAGGAGAACGAGCTGGCCATTCTACTGGACCGTATGTTCCCATCCACTGCTGTGGAAAATTAGCATCTAAGTAATTCCGTACAATAGCGCTGTTATGTGCTGGAGCACCATCATGTTGATAAAACATGTTCAGTCTTGTACGAAGAGGTACAGTTGCGGCCAACTCAAAGTGCACGGCAGATTTTTAGCTTGTAATACGATATTCTAATCATAGACGTCGAGTTTTGACGTTTACATTTGTCATCAATTGTCATAGAACTGAAAACTCGGAAAATTCCCAGACATTTGTCAGAAGCAGAGAAAATGCGAGCTATTACTCGTACAAAACTGGAAGAGAACTGGTCGCTGAGTCGAGTCGCAACAGATTTGCATGTGAGCAAGAGCTGCACTTTCAAAATTAAAAATCGTTGGCAGCAGAGACTTCTGCAAGAAAAGTTTTTTTAACACCAGAGAACAAAGAATGAAGAGTACAATTTGCAACCGTTTATTTGAATGAGATCGACGACTTTTTGAACACGACTGTTTTCTCAGGTGAAAAGGTATTTCAATCATTTACCAATTGACGATTAAGGGTGTGTAGACCACAAAATTCAAGATTTGAGAAGGAATATTATGTTCAACCCTTAAGGAGTAGGTAGTGGACGATTCTCTGTAAACGTATGGGGATGGATCAATGCTCACGGATCTGGGGCATGCTATAGAATTAATGGTCGACTGAATGCTGAAAATTATCGCAACATTTTGCAAAATGTGATGCTGCCATCTGTAAAGAGGTCCTTCCTAATCAATTTACTTTTCAACAGGAAAGATGTTACCTAATTAATTAATTTTGTCTATGTTAACGTAATTGATAACATTATTTTCACAAGATAACTGTCCTGTGCATACAGCAGGGGTTGTTCATTGATGGTTTGATGAGAATAATATCAATTTATTACAATGGCCTGCAAGAAGTCCAGACTTGAATCCCATCGAAAATGTTTGGGGCTATTTAACTACAAAAATTTATACCAGGGATTTTGCACCAAACAAAACCGATGAATTATGGGAAAGAATAAGAAATGCTTGGAAGGAACTGAAAGAAGGATACAATATGGAAGCATTGGTCAACTCTATGCGAAACAAACTGCAAGGCGTAGTAGCAATTGAATACTGATACATATTTATTAAATACATATTATTATATAGTTTGGTTACTTGTGAAACTTTGCTAAAATACAAACATTAAAAAAGTAATACCTATTCTTATAACCACAAGCAACGCCACTGGAGAAACCCCCATTTAATAAGCCGAAAAATCGCAAAAATAACCATAGTAACAAAAAACCGTGCACTTTGAGGTGTCCGTAACTGTACATCTTCCATTAGCTCCGGCAATACGTTGTCCAGAAAGTGCAAGTAGCGATTTCCAGTTAAAGTTCCTTCGTAAAAATACGGTCCTACTAGATAACCATCAAGTATCCCACACCAGACATTAATTCCGAAAACACGTTGATTATTCCTTTCTCTCAGCCAGTGTGGCTGTTCCGTGCACCAGTATCTAGTATTTTGTGTCGAAACCAATCCATTATTATGGAATCGACTTTCATCAGACCACAATATTCGTCTCAAGAAATTATGTTGTTGAGTACACTGCACAAGGATCCAAGCAATAAACGTAAGTCTCCTGTCCGGATCTTCAGGGTAAAGTTTATGTACGCGAACACATTTGTATGGTCTGTACCTGTTTTGTTTTAAAATGCGCTGCACTGACGATTTCGAAATGCCGCATTCTGAGGCTACTTGCCTTAAGGAAGATGTAGGATTGACTTCCATATACCCAAGAACAGCTACTGTATGTTCTTCATTAGCAACACGTCTGTTCGCATTAAGCGGTATTCTTCTGTTTACTGAAAACGATCCATGTTCCCGGAGATTATGTTACAAACCTCTAAACTAATTATGATCAGGATGCCTTCTATCTGGATATTGCTCTCTGTATCTTCTAGCTGCCTCTCTTGAGTTACGCCCACACAAACCGTACATTAGTATCATGTCACGTTTTTCGGAATTAGAGTAATTCATAATTATCAAAACAAACAGAATGATAATTGCTTAAATTAACTTGACAACATAAATTGACAGATTTGCGTTAATAAACAAATGCATAAACTAATATTTGTCTAAACTAGGCTATTGTTTTCATTGCCGACTAGATATAATTTACAAAAATCAGTGATTTCCATGGCAAACCATGCTTAAACCTTGAATTGTATTTTTCTCAAAAATTTTCTGATGTAACACCCATATATGTTTACATGGTTGTAAAGAATATAAAAATTATTATTAGAAAAATTGAAAAAAAGTATAGGGTCTCATTTGAAAAAAAAAGTTGAATATCGCTACCATTACACAAGTGCAGATCTTGTAAAATTTCTTTGGCTGTCTTATAGACAAATTGCTCCCATTTAAGAATATATATAGTTTAATATAGTTATTTTTAAAAATAACAAAGTTATAGGCCTGGGAAGTGAAGTCTGGGACACCCTGTATATCTTCGTAAGTTATTAATACTTTTAAATATTTAATATAACAGAGAAACTTTTCAAACATGCAATTAATAATTTTTGCAATCTACAAAGTGTAAATATTTTGTTTTTCAAAGGAATATTTAATACGTTAATTATTATTGAAGATATGAATATTTCCAATTTGTACCGTTTTTTTGGCCCACTGTGTAATTACTTAATACAGTGGAATCTTGAAGGGACAGGAAAAAAACTTGAACTGGGAGGGTTCAATTCCTATAGGTTGGGGTAAATTAGTGCAAAAAATTAACTCTGCTGTGTATACAACATAGAGCATGTATACAGAACACATAGCATAATTAGATTATTAATTAAACATTGACATCCACCAAATTCTTCTGCTTTTAATACAATTAAAAGATTTGACTTCTCATCCTTTTAGACTGTAATTCATCATGGCTTAAGCTGCTGCAGCAATGAAAACAATCCGATTAACATATTTAACCTCCGCAGTTAATAACGGGTGTTCATAAACAGTCGTCATCCCAGTAGGTTTTGACTTCAGAAACGTATGTCTATTAAAATTGAGAAAAAATGCGCTATGACAGTACTCAATGACGTTTCATTGTGTTGCACGAATTAATCAAAGACATAACATTTTGTTTTTCAAAGCAACTGGGATGACGACTGTTTATGAACACCCGATAGTATTGTTGAATATTTTTGATTCAATAAATTTTTTATTCAATACATTTTTGATAACGTGTTACAGCGAATTCGAAATTCGCACTAGCAAATAGACATTAAAAAATTAATTAGGCATTCTTATTTAAGTGGTTTTATTGGCAGTTATAATATAAATAACTGATTTTGTAACATTTTACTTTCCGTGACTAATGTTTGCCATCTATATTTCTATCTGACAATATACATATGTAAAACATATATAATGCGAAAACAATAATAGCTTTCCACATCCACTAATGTATTCTGATAGAATGCAAATTTGAAACATGCAATTTAAGCCATTTCGCAATTCATATTTACTTGATTTGTAGTGCCAGAGGGAATGTATGGTTAAAGCTTTTTACGATGTGGAAGTCTTTATTTACTGTAAGTAGAGATCACACTACTTGTCTGTAATGATAAGGTCTGTATTGCCACATACGTTACGAATATCCTTAATGATATCGTTTAATATTAACGGTACCAATAAAAGTCAAATCTCTATTACTAAACTTCTTAGTGTACTAGGAAGTAGAGAATAATTAGCAGAAATAAATGCTAAATAGTTTTGTAAACCTTTTTTGTCGATTTAAGTAAAGCCGCCGAATCTTCATCTAAATTTGTAGCAAAACGAAAGTTTTTTACGTTCAGTTACGGACGATTTCACTGACCTATGATTCATGAAATATTCTGTTTGTTCAGAAAAACGGAAACTGTCCTTTAAATCTAAAATGATAGATAATTCTTTGTCACACGTCAATCACTATCGACGAAACACATTTTGCAAACCGTAATTAAGGTAATAGCATTTTCTAGGAATATATATTCAAACTGTGTACCATTTAATAAAAAAACTATAAAGGGCTCTACACTGAATTTCCCTCGTGGGAATTACATCAATTTTCAAATACAAAAAAAAAACATTGCAGTCGTGGGATTCGAACTCACGATTCTAGGCGTTCATCCAAGCGGAATCCGATTAGTGACTTCTAGTCCGCTTCAACCGCTAGCCCACGACGGAACATCGGTTGGACTTGCTTTTGGCTGTATTATACAGGGCCCGTCGATCGCTACACATGTCCATCTGTTTACCCTGTATATATTTGGTCCCATTTTCATCAAGGGTAAAAACCTAAGCTATGTGCAAATTATTACTTTTATCTATTTTTGTGTTAAAGCAAAGATATACAACATTTTATTCGTTAAGGTGCTCACGCCAAAAGCATATTCTGTTTCGAGCCAGGTAAACATACATAAGTATGGTCATTAATTTAAATGGGTGTATACTGATCTCAGTAGAAGTACATTGCACTATAACACACACAATTAATCTCGTACGGAAGAAACATTTTGCATTAGATCAGCTACAGGCTTTTGAAAACTACTGGCTAAATCAATAAGAGTACATTAACCATAAGCACCAAATCGGATTGAAATAGCCAAACAACTTAAAATTCGGTCTTGGCGTAACCACCTGTGCGAACTGTACTAACAGAAGTTCATTCCAGTGACCGTCAATTAGTTTAAGTACTGAAATGTTATAATTCTTTGTGGAATTATTATTAACCTTATGGAAAGTGGTTTTGTTTGATGTCTTCTAACTACCTAAATGTAATGACAATACTTGTAAATCAATCTGCATAATCCCCCTGCAAAATATCGTGTACCTCCAACAATTTTCTTTTGGGTTATACCGCCAACTGGCGTACAGATGGACCGCCGTACACACGGACAAATGGACAGATAGACAAACGGAATTGAGAAAACATGTATTTCGTCATCTAGGGACTTTGAAATGTAAAGATATGAATAATTTTGGTATGTGATTTTTCACGATTACAAAATTATAATACTTTCTCTGTCTTTTTGAAATAGGAAGTAAATATCAAAATAAAGTTAATAATAATATGAAACTAGACGTTACTAGTAGACAGAACTTTATCAAAATGATAATTAGAATGGCGATAGCGGCGTATTAATAGTTATTAGGAATTGATGAAAGCACAGGACAATTTCACCGCTTTCTTCGTACGCCGTCAGTTAATTTTGAAATCCTCATTAATATATCGGGCATAAAATGCACAAGAAGAGGCGGATCGCCGATACACAACGCGGAACACAAATTTGTGCTTCGAAAAATAATGCACCTGAATAAGTGCCTTACATTTTGAAATACAACTCACAATGTAAACATTTATTAATGTGGGCGCTCCTAAATATACTAATTTGTCAAAAATCCAAACCACACAAATATTGAACAACCGCTAAATATGTATTTTGACAGCTAAGCTGTAATCTTCGGTAGTCAGTTTTTGATTTGGTGAAGATCATATCTTCAGCCAATCTTGTCGTGTTAGTTTCTCTCCAAGAAAATTACAGCCTAACTGTCAAAATACGTATTTAGCGGTTGTTAAATATTTGTGTGGTTAGGATTTTTAACGAATTGTGCTAGATTCAAACCACAGGCAACAACAGTGTTTTATTTGTACAAATTTTTTATGTCAAAACCGATGTTTGACTAGGTTTTACAGCCGTAGACCTTTAATTGCATTTAGCTATCATACAGGGTGTACCACAACTGTCTCCCCACCGATTAGTCATATATTCCTTAGGTTGTAATACATTTAAATAAATGTTTTATAAGTAACAAAGTTATAGCTAAAAACAGTTCTCAGATATAGGTAAAGTGCCTCTTACAGTGAAGTTTAGTGTATCAAACACTAGTGCAGTACATAATAGTGCGCATATACCTATACCAAAATTCAAATCGGTATCTTTACATTTGTGGAAATTAATATAAAAAGAAAAAAGAAAAAATTTAACTTCAAGGCCCTATAACTTCTTACTGGAGACACTTTGTACTAAAGTATATTAGGTTTAATCGATTTATTATAACCTGAGGAATCTATTACTAATCGGTGGGGAGTAAGTTCTCTAATGTGCAGAACATTCATTAAAGTTTCAGACATAATTCCCTCTAACAAGGAGTTCAGGTTGCCATAAAGATTTTCTATCAGATAATAGTTATTTATTAGATGAGGGTGGAATGTTACACATTAGTCACGCAAGAAATATTAGCCAGGAGACCGTTAGGTCGAGTGGCTAATTTTCTTAAGTGACTAATGTGTAATTCCACACGAGTTTAATACAAAATTTTATCCAACACCTCCATCCATTGTTCATGTAGGTAATTATTTTGAAAATTAATTTGACAAATAAACGGGGTTGCGCGCGCTATTGCACGGTCTACCCTATTCAATTTACCACCATTTCCTGTTACACACTACGCCCCTGCCTCCCCTGCCTTCCACCTCACCAAAGAAAGGGGCCCTCGGGGATCCGCCCCTCTCCAAGGGGGCCCTCGGGGATCCGCCCCTCTCCAAGAGGCTCTTCGGGCTCCGCCCCTCTCCAAAGAAACCCTTGGGGCTCCGCCCCTCTCCAAGGGGGCTTTCGGGGCTTCGCCCCTCTCCAATGAGGGGCGAACAACGTTGAACAACAAAAACCAGATCTGATTTTGCTGGGGGAAACAAGAACGACAACTGATATTGGTGATGGTGAAATTAATATTGCTGATTATAATTGTATACGGTGCGACTCGGACAACAGACATACAGGTGGAGTGATAATATATGTCAGAGAAGAGCTACAGTTTAGTGTGGATTTAATGGATTGTAAGGTAAATTCTTTCTAGTGTGTTGTTGTAAAAATTCTGTTGGATAATATATCTTTCTATGTTGGAACATGCTATCGTTCACCTAATTCAGATCATAATCTTTTTATTGATGCAGCTGATGATTGGTGTGAGAAATACAGATCTCAAAAGTTTATTCTAGCAGGCGATGTAAATATAAACTATCTTAATTCTAATAATATAAGGAATAATTTTGTAAATATGTTTCAAACCTGGGGATTTGAACAGCTCGTCACGGAACCTACGCGATGCACTAATGCTTCCAGTACATTAATAGATTATGTTATATCAAATTTGAATAATGTACAAGTCTCTGTATTGAATTCTCCAGCGATAAGTGATCATTCTGTTGTTAATATTTGTTACAAAATGTTAAAGAATACAAAGTGTGAAACAAAAGACAATTATGAGTTTAGAAATTTAAGTGAACAAAAAATTTACTTAATAAATAATCACTTACTCAATTGTACATGGAATCTTGCTTCAACTGATGTAGATGTAATTTATGCGAATATTTCAAAAAATGTAGAACATGTTGTTAATAAAATAGCTCCTTTGGTTAAAAGTAATATCCATAAAAGACGTAGTGTTCCGTGGATTGATGCTGAGGTAAGAAGATCTATGTATGATAGAGACGATTTGTATAAAAAATTTAAAAATTGTGATGTAAATAATAGTCATAGAGAGCTATATTGGACAGAATATAAAAAATGCAGGAACAAAACCACTAATCTTCTACGATTGAAAAAGAAAGTATACTATGAAAATAAAATTGACAAACTAAAAAATGACCCAAAAAATATGTGGAAAACAATTAACGGTATAATTAATCCTAATCAAAATCAAGATCTTACTAAAATAAGTAGATATTATATGAATGATAAGTCCTTTTTCCCTGCGAATGACAAAGAAAAGGCTGATATGTTCAATCAATACTTTTTAGATAGTATACAAAATATATTAAATAATAATAACTTCACCGCATCCTACAAATCGAATTCGAACCTTAATGTATTAACTGGAAATGATAAATCACTCTGCAATTTTAATGTAATTGATATTAAGGAATTAAAGGAAATTGTTAATAATCTTGATAATAAATTTAACAATACTGATACATTAAATAATAAAATTATCAAGAGTACTTTTGATGTAACTGGATATGCGATATTACACTTAGTAAATACATCTTTAACTTGTGGTAAAATTCCTGATTTGTTTAAAACTAGTATTGTTACTCCAATTCCGAAAGTAAAAAATACTGATGACATTACTAAATTTAGACCAATTAACTCACTGCCGTGTATTGATAAAATAATTGAAAGGGTTGTATATAATCAGTTGATTAAATATTTTAACGAAAATGATATTCTCATACAGATGCAATCTGGTTTCAGAAAAAACCATTCTTGCGAGAGTGCCTTGCAAATAACACTATGTAACTGGAAAAAAGCAATAGACTCTGACAAATTTACAGTGGCGGTGTTTTTAGATTTTCAAAGAGCGTTTGAAACAATTAATAGAGATATTCTTATTCAAAAGCTCACAGCTTATGGTATTGGTGGTACTGTTTTGCAGTGGCTGGTTAATTACTTAAACAATAGGTATCAAAGGACAAAAATTAACAATACACTTTCTTCTAAAGTGCCTGTTATACACGGAGTGCCACAAGGTAGTATACTTGGCCCATTACTGTTTATTATTTATATTAACGATATTGCGACAGTAACTGATGATGTTTTTATCAATCTTTTCGCTGACGATACGTTATTATCTTGTACCCACGAAAACCTGGAAACTGCAGTTAATAAAATGAATGTAAATTTAAATAACATTGTAACATACTTAGCTAGGAATAGTCTTAAGTTAAATAAAGAAAAAACGAAGGCTATGATAATCTGTAGTAAAAATAACCTAAAGAAAACTCAAAATTCTAATTTCGCAATTAAAATTGAAGATAGTGAAATTTCTTACGTTGATTCGATAAAATACTTAGGCGTTATAATAGACAAGCACTTGAACCTAAATGAGCACTTTCGATATATATATGGTAAAATTTGCCAAAAATTGTTCTTTTTTTCAAGAAGTACCTTAAACCTATCAATGTGGTCAAAAATTACTATATACAACTGCATTATCAAGCCACATTTTCAGTACTATCCGTCAATATTGTTTATGCTAAACAAAGGTGAACTCGATAAATTACAAAAATTGCAGAATAAGGCAATGAGAGTTATACTATCTTGTGGTAGACGCACTCATATTATAGATATGCAGTATACGTTGCACTGGTGGCCGGTAAAAATATATTTACATTACTTTACTATGATTTCTATTTATAAAATATTGCACAACCAGCTGCCAAAATACCTAAGCTGTAATATAAATTTTGTGAATGACACCCATAATTATCCTACAAGAGGTAGAAATAATATATATATTGCGACTACCCAACTTCAACAAACCATGTCATCATTGTTTTTTAAAGGCTTTGTGGAGTTCAATAAATTACCAACTTGCATTAAGGAATCTAACACATTAAGTAAATTTAAGCTTAAATTGAAAGAAAAAATTAATAGTGATTTTTATATTTAATTTCTTAAGAGCTAGAATAAGTTATTTTTTGTTATCTTGTATCTGTATGTACCAGATTCTTTCTGATTTTTTAAATAAACATTATTATAATGGTGCAATCGGGGCGCCGCCCCTCTTCAAGGGCCCCTCGGGGCTTCGCTCCTTTTCAAGGGAGCCCTCGGGGCTCCGCCCCACTTCAAGGGGGCCTTTGGGGCTCCGCCCTTCTCCAAGGAGGCCCTCGGAGCTTCGCTCCTCTCCAAGGGGCCCTCGGGGCTCCGCCCCTCTCCAAGGGGGCCCTCGGGGCTCCGCCCCACTCCAAGGGGGCCCTAGAAGCTCCGCTCCTCTCCGAGGGGCCATCGGGGCTCCGCCCCTCTCCAAGGGGGCCCTCAGGGCTCCGCCCCACTCTAAGAAGGCCTTCGGGGCTTCGCCCCTCTCCAATGGGGCCCTCGGGGCGCCGCCCCTCTCCTAGGGTCCTCGGGGCTCCGCCCCTTTCCAAGGGAGCCCTCGGGGCTCCGTCCCACTCCAAGGGGGCCTTGGGGTCTCCGCCCCTCTCCAAGGAGGCCCTGGGGGTTCCAAATATTAATTTGAATAATAAATAGTGTTACATATAATTTTATTATTCATGGTATCTTTCTACATTCTCTCACTAGTGCCTTTTTGAATATTCTCTCACTAGTGACTAATATATCACATTACTTATGCAAAATCAACATAACAATAGTGTTATTATATGGAGGTGTTGGATAAATATAATTTTATCCACAATCACTATATAATAAGGTAATAACTGAACTCCTTGGCAACGTCTAATGTGGTCTATAAATCTCTAGGAGCCGGTTGCAGAAAGCAATGTTAAGTCTGGTGTTAGTTAACACGACGTCAAAGTGAACAAAAACAAATCAAATCTGAAATGTTTATGGTAACTAATACATTAGTAAACAAAATTTGATGCGATTTTGTTCACTTTGACGCGACGTTAGCTAACACCAGACTTAACATTGCTTTCTGCAACTGGCCCTAGGGGTTTTATATATAAAACATGTGAAATTTTAATTATTGTTGAGGTGACATCCGCAATCAGAGTGAAATGTCAAATAGTTTTTTGATAACATCAGATGAAATTACAAAATATTACGTAATTTTTAAAAAATTATTTGTTAACACTAATATTAATATTCAGATTAACATCAAATTGCATTTTAGATGGGCTTTTAATGCCCAATCCATTGGTTTCAACAGCGACATCCGGGTTAAGTTTCATAGAAACAGTTTTTGAAGAAGATGCAGAGTTCTCTTGAATTGTGCTGAATTTTCCTTGAATCTTTCTTGCAATTTCCATTTTACTTGATTCATTTTCGTCAATATATCCTTCCACAACACTGGAGGACCTCCACCCTCCGTGCCTCTTCAAGGTGATGATGTCGCCACCAGCATTAGCTAATAAAGTTGGCGAAGACCGTCGCATGCTATGACCAGTATACAATTCAGGATTATCCAATTTAGAAAAGAAGCAACCTTCGAAAGAATTTTAGACAATGTGTTAATGCCCACAGGTTGCATTGCACATTTTAAGTTCTTATAGCCCAAAAAAAACCTGCCTTGGCAACCGTCACAGGCTGAACGTAATCGCATATATTTTCTGCACATCTCAAGAATATTATTCACAGAAAATCCTTCATCCAATACTGTGAAACTTCTCGAAATATTAGTTTTGGTGTCTGGGATGGTCACGTACAAATGGGCACCCTTATCCTGTACATTTGTAATATTCAGGTTTGTCAGTTCATTGCATCGCAAGCCACCAGCAACCCCCATTATGAGGGCAACCTAAAAAAATCCAAATACTTATACAGAGAATTGAGAAAATAAAGTTTTACCTTCATCAATAAATATTCCTCGTCAGGTGCCTCTTTTAAAAATTGTTCAATGTGTTCCCTTTGCAACACCTTTGCCTTTTTTGGATTGTAGTTTTTCGAAACACTCTTCAGAAAAGCAAGTAGCTTGCCGAATGTTGATATATCCATATTTTTATAAACTCTTAAACAACCTCTTAACATTGAATATTTTGTCCACATCGACGAGGGGGCAAATTTTCGTTTCAAACTTGAAAAGTACGCCAACAGGACATCTTCATTTATTATGCTTACGCCTTTTTCTTCCCTCCACTGATTAAATAGGGCAAACTCTTTTTCGTATGCGTTTCTAGATTTTGGTGGCAACAGTTAAAAGGTCACTTCTTCGGCGGCTGCGGTAATTTCTTCTGGTAAAGACTCACTTGCTTCCATTTTTCGAACGAACACAAACGTTGTTTACAAAAATCTCCTTTCTATAAACAAAAACATTAGCAGTAAAGCTAAGGTACTACGAAAAATGGAACGCGGAAAATGATTTTCGAGTTGACATCCGCTGTCAGAGTGAAATGTCAAATAATTTTTTGATAACATCAGATGAAAATTCGGCGATTCTGATTCTAAATGAGTGTGATTGTGGATAAAACGTTGTATTGCATACGGGTTTTAGATGCATTTTATTCACTTAAGAAAATTAAACGCTCGAGCAAGCTCTCGCGTTTAAGGCTGGCGTTTGGCTTATGTTGAAATAATAGGGACAGATTGATACATAGGAATCACGTATTATCGATTCACACGCATCGTATGAAGTTAAACAAGGCTTCATTTCAAAGACGAATGTTGGCTGTTTAGGGTAAGCAATTTTATAAATGGTAACAGATTTGCTTGCGCTGTCAAATTGTATTTAAAATATCGACGCGTTTGTAGGCATTTTTAATTTGTATTTCTGTCATCCAACAGTAAAATTTACTTGTGAAAAATAGAAAACAGAAACTGTAAAATACCATACAGGAAGATACGATTTTTGATCTTTCATTTAAGACCTTATTGAACTATTTCTGACGTTTAGTTTTTGATAATACGTGATTCCTAAAAAAATTGAAGCGGTTGTCATTTAGGGCGAATATTTCATTGGAATCGTCGGAAATTCGTGCCGGTTTTGTAAACACCTGATAAAATTTCCACAAAAATAGGGCACATATAGTTCAGCAATTGTAAGACAGACGTCACTTCAAAATCAAGGTTGTGACATTGCCGAATACTGGGAAATTTCTACTTGCAGTATAGTGGCTAATCCGAAATTTACAATACGGTAAATAACGAATCCAAATAATAGTAGATGGTTATTATTAGAGTGTAGATTTCTAACTATTTTACTATATACGTAATAATTAATAGCTGAACAGAAACGCTTAGAATGAAATACGAATTATAGATACAAAATATGGAAAGCTACTCATGACCCCCAAAGGATTTTTGAAATTATTTCTCCCTCAAACTCGTAGTAACCATGCAACTATAGGCAACGTCTTAGCAACCATACGATGAGGCAATCCTTGATGTTACTTACATATTCAAATTTTAAATGTCATTATGACATTTTGAAATTTCATACTATTTTTACTAATATAAATTAGTAATTTGGAGATGAAATCAGCTATGTTGGTATTGTATTATCTTAGCTACTTGAAATTTCTACATGAAAAATAAGTTTCAATCAGAACTCTGCATTGTCAAAAACACATTAAAATTTTATTTAAAAGTTAATTATAACGTTTCGCTGGTTATACCAGCTTCATCAGATAAAATAAATTTAAAATACAAGCCTTTTGCAGTAGTTAATCTGAAAGTCTAAACAAGCAAGCAATTAGAGAATAAGTGAAAGAATAAAACTTCACATTTAATACATACCAAAAAAAAACATATCGTATCTTAATGATTAGGATTCATTACATCTTCTTGTTTAAAATTGAAATATAATTTTTCTTTTTCCTTCAAAACTTTAACTTTTGTATTGAAAAACAGGATAGGGTTGTGATTATTTTCTGCTTTTTTTCGTATGTTTTCTTAAAAATTATTTTGCTAAAAGACAGATACCTATTAAAAGTTAATAAAGAACAGTTTTTGTTAAAAGAATAGTAATCACCTTTGTAGTTTTTGTCGTTTTCTTTTAAAGTGTATTCTTTTTTATTCTTCTTTATATTTCTTGATTAGTCATTAGTAGCAATTTTTTTTAGAATACAAATAGTCTTCATATTAAACATCCATAATTAATGTTGTATTTTCAATAATTTTTGTTTTTCCTTTAACAGTTTAGGTTTATGTTTGTTTCGTATTTTGTTTATTGAAATTTGGCTGGAAATTTATTAATGTTAATATTATTAAGAAAGTGTTAGTTAACTGATTAAATCCTTACCTTTAATTTTTAGGAGTATTTGAATTAAGGTAAAATAACTAATGACTAATCAAGAAATATAAAGAAGAATAAAAAAGAATACACTTTAAAAGAAAACGACAAAAACTACAAAGGTGATTACTATTTTTTTAACAAAAACTGTTCTCTATTAACTATTAATATCTGTCTTTTAGACAAATAATTTTTAAGAAAACATACGAAAAAACAGAAAATAATCACAACCCTATCCTGTTTTTCAATACTTATTGGCAAAAGTTGGAGTTTTGAAGGAAAAAGAAAAATTATATTTCAATTTTAAACAAGAAGATGTAATGGATCCTAATTATTAAGATACGATGTGTTTTTTCTTGGTATGTATTAAATGTGAGGTTTTATTCTTTCACTTATTCTCTAATTGCTTGCTTGTTTAAACTTTCAGAATAACTACTGCAAAAGGCTTGTATTTTAAACTTATTTTATCTGATGAAGCTGGTATAACCAGCGAAACGTTATAATAACCTTTTAAATAAAATTTTAATGTGTTTTTGACAATACAGAGTTCTGATTGAAACTTATTTTTCATGTAGAAATTTCAAGTAGCTAAGCTAATAATATTATTATTATAGAATGCCAACATAGCTGATTTCATCTCCAAATTACTAATTTATATACAAAAACAGCTGTAACCCCAAAATTTTATTTTTATTAATATATTTATGTTCTTTACCTTCGGTTGACTTACAGACCTCAGACTAGAAGCCCTCGGTCTGTAACACATGTCAAGCCAAGGGAAAAACATTCATATCTCCGTTAATGCATAAGTATCTATTATTTTTAGGTTGAAAAAGAATGTTTTTCGGCAACCGTGTTTGAAGTGATTACTACCAAAACTGTCATTGAAGTAGACGTTTTTCTTACTGACACAAAAAGTGTATTTTGCAATGCAACACATTTAGTTCTTAGAATTAATAGTATACGTATTGTTTTATTAGAATTAAAAGTGGCACTTTGTTTGACGAGCAATTATGTTTGCATTTGCAAGACAAAGCGCACCGTAGCCGAGCAAATGCAAAAATTGCAAGTCAAACAGGGTCACTTTTAATCCAAATAATACATACTATTTTTTCTGCAACCTAGAAAGGTACAAAATATTCAAAATTTTAGATGATTGATTACTTTTGACGTTTCTCATTTAAAAATCATTATGACAACTACATTCACAGACGACCAAATGGAAGTTGCTTTTAGTTCCATGGAAGAAAAAGTACTTCCTAGGAACTAAAAGTGTTACATAGCAACATACACTTTTTGTGTCAGTAAGAGAAACGTCAACTTCAATGACAGATTTTGGTATTAAAAGTAATTACTTTTGGTTGCGGAAAATACTATTTTATTTAACAAGCATATAATGTAGGCTATATTACGCGAAGATGAAATCATCCAAGTGTGATACAGCGATTATATGCAAGTCAAGTGCAATAATTTATCTACAACTACATAGTTTTTGATGCTAACTAGGTACCTAATTAATCAACTTGATAATATATTTCAAATTTATCAATCGATATTTACCTTCAAAACCTTTCTGCCATTTAACAGCACACCGGAATCACTTTGTAACACCTTACAAGAAAACAGATACAGTTACCAAATTTTACTGCGATATATTGGTAAATGTTATAAGTTTTGCAACTCAATTTATACTTCCTATAATGCTGCCTAAATAGATATAAAAAACTTTAAATATTGACAAAGAAAAAAGTGTTTTTTATTACACTACTTTATTTTCAATACAAGATTAATAGCAAATACACTGTGATTGAGGTCACCGCCCTGGGCCGAAGTGGTTTACAATTTCGTCTTGATATCTTGCTTTCGGTCGTACTTGTCGTCTCTATTGAACGAAGATAGTAATTAAAATAAGTACAAAAAAATTGCTAAGAATTTTAACATAAGTTATTACTTCTAAAGAAAAAAATGCTCAATGTATTTATGGTAGTTGCTGATGATATTGTTTGTATTCGCAGAGTAGCACAATTCAAAGGCTTCTAAATATTGCAGCATAATTCTGATTTGCAGTATTACTTGTTTCTTGTTGTTCTGATCCCGGTCATGGAAAAAATTGTATATAAGCAGGAGAGAACGCCATTTTTTCTTCTATGTATTTGTAGTCCTCGCGTTTCGCACTTGCGTTTCAAACTCACACTTTGGAAAAACGTATGCCTTTCTCTTCCGTGTTGGAAAGTACTATTCATTCATATTAACATCGATACTTTTCAGTTATTTTATCACCCCGCCCTCCTTAATTTTTTTCGTCGGGGATTGGCACAATGTTGGCAACTCTATGCAGAAAAACCATTTTTGCCTATGATGAATGTAGATTTCGTGAAGTTATTAGAATTTTGAATTAAACTACAAAAATATAAACAAGAAAGCTTAATAAACTTTTTTTATACAAGGTACAGTTATTGAATAAATTGAAAATAAAAATTTAAAAACTTCATTTTTAACCTGACTTGTTCAGCTGCTGTACGTATTAATCTTCCTTACTTTTGGTTGTTTAGTTACAAAATCGTATGTTTTTTAAGAAATAAAATATTTTATAATATTACATTTACTAAAAATTACTATTTGTTTCTAACCTTGATACGGCCCTGTCGCTAGACTCGCTCCTCTAAAAAGCATTATTTTATAGATGTTTTATAAGAATTGTCTAAATAGCATAAACATGTATTAAAACTAGATTGAATTGTTTATAAAAAAAAGTACACATGTATTTACCAAACATAAACTGAATTGTTAATAAAACAGTACAAATTTACAAAAAATAAACCGAACTGTTAATAAAAAAGTGCATACATATTTACCCAAGATTTTTTATTAACAGAGTAGTTTATTTTTTGTAAATAAATTTCTACTTTTTTATAAACAATTTAATATATTTTTCCCGCTGCTGATCATGTAAGTCAGTGATACAGCCTTAGTAACAAAACGTGTAAGTCAGTGATTATATTTGTTTGCTGCTTTTTCTTGACAACGGAACTTAATACTATTATTAAGTTCCTAGGATAATAAAATTAGCAAAGCAAGATGCAGATTTAGACGTTTTGTTTATAAATTGCAAGTGTTTATGTGACATGTGACACTCACAGGTAACACGACTCACGAGAACTAATCCTGGTGACAGATGACAAACCAAACGATTATTTCAAAAATCTAGGAAAATTTCGATAAGCAGCGGGAAAAATATAATAAGATAACTCGGAATGTATCGCCTATTAACATTGTCGGCAGGCAACAAGCCGCGACTTCGTCTTGGCTTGTACTTGCCTACCTCAAATGTTAATAGGTCCTTACATTCCTTGTTACTTAAATAGCTATTTTTAAATACATATGCACTTTTGTATTAACAATTTAGTTTATTTTTGATAAGTACATGTTGACTTTTTATAAACAATTTAATTTCTGTTTCGTAGTTCTTTTTATATTCAATTAACTTAAAAATACAGTATATTTCATTTCTTCTCGACACACCCCTGCATCTTTCTCACCCATTTTCTGACAAATTAAATTTTATTTCAATTATACTCGGGGTTATTATTGCAATTTTTAAATAATTTTACTGCACGCGAGTAGTCTACTGCCATCAAAAATAAATGGAGGAAATTGAAAAATTGTGTAGGATTAGTTTTATTAAAGAAATTATTAAAGAAGTTACTCAGAATCAGAAAAATAGTAGAATTTCAATTGCAATTGAAACAGTTTTATTGGTAATAATTGATTTGTAATATAATGTAAATGAATTAAAATTGATTTGTCTTGTTAATTTGCATTTATCTAGTTTTCCCAATTTCTTTTTCAAAATGAGCTGCTTCTAAACGGTAGTACCTAGGTACAATCGACCCACAGCGTGGTTTTAAAAATAACATCACTCAAACTCAAACTTCATTTTCACACTAATACAGATTAACCTAATCCTTAATTTGATTAAATTCATCAAGTTGGGCTTATCAAACAGAACTCTTCACCGTATTTTAAAGGATTTAAAATTTCATCCTTACAAAGTTCAAGTCGTGCACCAATTACTAGGTACCACGAGATTTAGAAGTTCGGGTTACGTTTTGTGAACAATTCCTTCAACTACTGAATAATAATAACCAAATTAATTTGGAGCAAGTGCTAATATTTTTAATAAATAAATTATATTGTAACTAAAATTGGCAAGTTTTTACTTTACATTTTTGAAAAAAAATTAAAAATATTGTAAACTTTGAAAAGGTTATTAACAATTTAAATAGGGTCGGTCATTCTGCCGGACCCTGTACTACTTACTCTTCGTATTCTTACACAGACCCCCATGTAAAGTCATACTCATTTTCTGTAATGATGTCTGCAGTAATATCGGATGTTTCTTGTTTACTTGAAACTGGAGATCCGCTACGGCTACAATCTTCGACAATTTCCTTTAAAATACCCCTACACAATTGGCCTGTTTCTGTGAAAAAAAAAACATTAGAAGGTTGCACCATTTTATTATTCAATGAAAACATACGAGGTGTGACAATTAAATAATGAGACTGATTCCATAAAAACCGTATATTTAAAAATTATTCTACAACTCTGCCATCCCCTTCAAAGTAGTCCCCTTGGGCAGCAATACAACGATTCCAACGCGTTTTCCATGCTTTGTAACATTTCTGGAACACTTCGACTGGGATGTCCGCGAGTACCCTCGTCACGGCCGCCTGGATGTCCGTAATCGACTCAAAATGGGTTCCTTTGACCACCGATTTTGTTCTAGGGAACAAAAAAAAGTCGCAAGGTGATAAATCAGGCCGATCTTCACGGATTAGGGCGCGCACACGCTGCGCATTCGCTTCAGTCCGCACCTCGACTGGTCTCCTGCTCCGCGCCTCGTCTTCCACGCTTTCACGCCCCTCCTCAAACTCTTTATGCCATCGAAACACCTGGGCACGAGTAAGAGCACTATCACCATGCACTTTTACAATTTCAGCGTACGTTTCCGAAGCTGTTTCGCCCAATCTGGCACAAAATTTTATCGCGACGCGTTGCTCTTGATTTCGTTTCTCCATTTTCGTGACGAGCACCACTAACACACGTCTACTCAACACGACACAGCAGGCGAACTAAACAAGCTAGAGCGATGGTAAATTAATCAATGGAGAGGGGAAGGATGCCGGGAAAGGGGAAGGGAATTTCAAGGTCGCAGGTTTACCACCAGCGCGGCAATAAAATCAGTCTCATTACTTAATTGTCATACCTCGTACGTGTCAGCAAAGGTATTTTCTCAATGATGCTGTTAAAAAGAATTTCCACGTCTTTTCTTATACGGTTTTCAAAGTTAAGTCGGCACTATTGCTAACTTCGTTATTATTCGAGCTACAAAGTCAGTTAAACAGTAGTATTTTTTTCGCCCATTACGATGATGAAAACGAAATCAAAATCGAACATCGCGTTCGCGAGTTATGTCATTGCCAGGGCCACTAGAAGCGTTTACAAGCGGGCTCAAGAATGCTTGAAGCAAGAGGGTGATGTTTTTGAGCATCTAATTTGAGTTTTGTTTTTAGAAGTTTATAGAATAATTTGAAATAAACGATAGCGTTCCACTTCATGGTTATTCTTTTTAATTTCTATTTTATAAGGCAAAATTGCCACTAACACAGCCACCTCGACGAATTTGAAAAATCATCAATACCTTTGTCATTTTCGACATTAGGATAAAAGGACATAGGACACTTTTTGTTCAGAATTCAATTTCCTATCGATTGTGAATATTGTATACTGAGTGTCCCATTTGAAAAAATTGAACTTTTTGATATAACTCGCGAACGCGTTGCTCGATTTTGATTCCGTTTTCACCATCGTAATTGGCGAAAAAAATACTACTAGTTTTCCCATTTAACTGACTTTGTAGCTCCAATAATAACGAAGTTAGCAATAGTGCCGACTTAACTTTGAAAACCGTATATCGTATCTGCGTACCCCTCGTTGAAGCAGTTGCTTTATTATTTCTTCTCTTTCGACGTGCGAAATTATGTTTAACCATTGTTATATTTGTATAACTAACGTCAAATTCTTCGTATTTATTGATATCGCACATGCACAAAGTTGCCAGGTCAAAGAAATACAATACACGAGATTGGAGTTACAAATATTACCAGATAACTTTTTATGTCTTGCCATTTTTTACTTCCTTTTACAATAAAGGAAGTATTGGATTCACCCCAAAAATTCGAAATTGAGTTTTCAACAGATCTTCACGTTTTAGAGTCCCCTGAACCCTGTGTGCCTGTGAACAGAATATCTCAAAAACGAAAAGAGGTATGGCGTTGAAACTTCATATATAAGTTTTGTGTACTATGTAGATGAGACAGCAAGCTTTTGAAGAAAATCGCATAACCGGAAGTAGGTGTTTACTCTTGTCATTTTTCAGTTTTTTTTTATTTTTTCAAAAACGGCTCTAACGATTTTTTTTAAACTTTAAATTTTTATTACATTTTTAATGTGTATTGATGTGATATAGGTGATTTTCCAGTTGAATACTTCTAAAGTGGGTTTCTTTTGTTTTTTTTTCAATTTTTTTTATTAACTCATATTTTAAATAAAACGCCCGGTATATTATTACATTTTTGAATTCACCTTAAAATTCTAGAAAAAATTTGTCTCTTCAACTAACGTTCTATTTTGTACCGTTTTTGTAGAATTTGCAATTTTTGAAAATTTTTGACAAATGGTTAAAAATTTAAAATGAAATTTTTGACTAATTATAAGATCACTGTAAAAGGAAGTTGTGTGAGTCTATCACACTAGATTTTTTATAATCTATTTGCACCTGTTGTCTGGGCATGACGTTACAAAACACAAACACCTGACATCTGTTCAGCAGAGAACACCACCTTAGTTAGTCGTATACTTACCTAAAGTAGAAATGTTTATAACTAGTTTGACTATAAATTTCCAGGTGGTAGCACGCTGCAATACAATAAAGCGAGAGGGAAGATTGGAGCATTTTCTTTGTTCCAATCCCCAACCTTCCAATTCCAATGAAATATTCGCCCTAAATGACAACCGCTTCAAATTTTTTAGGAATCACGTATTATCAAAAACTAAACGTCAGAATAGTTCAATGAGGTCTTAAATGAAAGATCAAGAATCGTATCTTCCTGTATGCTATTTTACAGGTTCTGTTTTCTATTTTTCACAAGTAAATTTTACTGTTGGATGACAGAAATACAAATGAAAAATGCATACAAAAGCGTCGATATTTTAAATACAATTTTACAGCGCAAGCGAATATATTTCCATTTATAAAATTGCTTACCCTAAACAGCCAACATTCGTCTTTGAAATGAAGCCTTGTTTAACTTCATACGACGCGTGTGAATCGATAATACGTGATTCCTATGTATCAATCTGTCCCTATTATTTCAACATAAGCCAAACGCCAGCCTTAAGAGTAATAAATGTCTGTGAAGTTGGCCAAACCCAGACAAAAATTTAGTAATACGTCAAAGGGAATCGTTTGTTTATCGTTTGTTTACGTTTGTTTAGTTATTTTCAGCGTTTGTTTACATCTCTGTATACTACAACCAGCACCCCTATTTGGGTCGTGCCAACTTCACGGCAGCCAAACCCAAAATGATAAATTGACAATTTCTTGGTGGGAATCGTTTGTTTAGCGTTTTTTTACGTTTGTTTAGCTATTTTTAGCGTTTGTTTACATTTCTGTATACTCTAACTAGCACCCCTATTTGGGTCGGGCCAACTTCACGACAGCCAAACCCAAAATGATAAATTGACAATTTCTTGGTGGGAATCGTTTGTTTAGCGTTTGTTTACGTTTGTTTAGCTATTTTTAACGTTTGTTTACATCTCTGTATACTACAACCAGCACCCCTATTTGGGTCGTGCCAACTTCACGGCAGCCAAACCCAAAATGATAAATTGACAATTTCTTGGTGGGAATCGTTTGTTTAGCGTTTTTTTACGTTTGTTTAGCTATTTTTAGCGTTTGTTTACATTTCTGTATACTCTAACTAGCACCCCTATTTGGGTCGGGCCAACTTCACGACAGCCAAACCCAAAATGATAAATTGACAATTTCTTGGTGGGAATCGTTTGTTTAGCGTTTGTTTACGTTTGTTTAGCTATTTTTAACGTTTGTTTACATTTCTGTACACTATAAATAGCACCCCTATTTGGGTCGGGCCAACTTCACGGGAGCCAAACCCAAAATGATAAATTGACAATTTCTTGGTGGGAATCGTTTGTTTAGCGTTTTTTTACGTTTGTTTAGCTATTTTTAGCGTTTGTTTACATTTCTGTATACTCTAACTAGCACCCCTATTTGGGTCGGGCCAACTTCACGACAGCCAAACCCAAAATGATAAATTGACAATTTCTTGGTGGGAATCGTTTGTTTAGCGTTTGTTTACGTTTGTTTAGCTATTTTTAACGTTTGTTTACATTTCTGTACACTATAAATAGCACCCCTATTTGGGTCGGGCCAACTTCACGGGAGCCAAACCCAAAATGATAAATTGACAATTTCTTGGTGGGAATCGTTTGTTTATCGTGTGTTTACGTTTGTTTAGCTATTTTAAGTGTTTGTTTACACCTCTGTATACTATAACCAGCGCCCCTATTTGGATCGGGTCAACTTCAAGGCAGCCAAACCCAAAATAATAAATTGACAATTTCTTGGTGGGAATCGTTTGTTTATCGTTATTACGTTTGTTTAGCTATTTTCAGCTTTTGTTTACACCTCTGTATACTATCACCAGCACCCCTATTTGAGTCGGGCCAACTTCAAGGCAGCCAAACCCAAAATGATAAATTGACAATTTCTTGGTAGGAATCGTTTGTCTATAGTTTGTTTACGTTTGTTTAGATATTTTCAGCGTTTGTTTACATCTCTGTATACTATAACCTGCACCCCTATTTGGGTCGGGCTAAACCCAAAATTATAATTTGACCATGTCTTAGTGGGAACCTTTTTTTAGCGTTTGCTTATATTTTTTTAGTTATTTTCAGCATTGGTTTACACTTCTCTATACTATAGGTAATACTCCTATTTGGAACGGGCCAACTTTACAACAGCCAAACCCAAAACTGATAAGTTTTAATATGAAAATTAACATTAATTCTGCTGAATTCTACTTGAATCCTTCAAACGGTATGCGATTTGACCCCCCTTCTTATTTAAAAAAAATCAAGTTGGCTGTGCAGCTCCCGACCTTGTCAGTTAAAAAGATAACAAAACTGTGGAAATAATAGAAAGCTTTGTAAACAGCATGCCTATTAAATTTTATCGATTTAGCTTGAATAGTTTTGAAATAACAAGGCCGGGTCCATACATTAGGTACGCACTGTATATAATTTTTACTGTGTGCAATTCTTTAAACGTTTTCTTTGCTTATTGAGCGGCGTTAGACTGTAAATATAAAAAATCAAAGTGCATTATAAAGTATGATCAAAAATTATTTTCATCTAGTATGGCTGTGGAATAATTCCTAATTTATGAACTCTACTACGTTTATACTTAAAAGTCAAACTTGACATTTGATTTTTAAGTGACCATACTATGCATGCACGAGTATGAGCAAGCGCATGATGGGATATGGCCTTGGTCGAAATACAGTGCTACTAGTAAATCTCATATCTTTGCAAGTGCCGCTTGCACGGCTGCCTTTTCCCACAGAGGACAATAAACTGTAGAAATTCTGAGTCTAGTTCGATCTGACACAATGCCTCGCAAGCAGGCGTTTATCGTATAGGTTTTGTACATGGATTAAAAATTACTCCTGCGTCGTTTAATATTTAAAACGAAGAGTGAGTTTTACAGGATAAGAAATCTTGGCCCCTTATTGCGAGCCGACACTGCTAGTAGCCCTTTTTAGTCGCGAATCTAGCATCTCAAGAGACGCTTCTAAAATGGTGTGCACTCGATGCTATAGTTAAGAAAAATTCACTATCTGAAATGACCTTGCGGATCTAAATGTGGAGGGCTCCGTTCTTTTTGCCATTGCAAAAAAAACAAAAAAAAATATTTTCTGAATTTTTTTTATTACTAAAAATTGATGAATTTTATGCGTACATTGCATTTACAAGCTCATTTTTGAATATTTCTCAATGCTCTCTCAAAGCTTATCTTTTTGGATTCAGATGTCAAATTAGTCACGAAATTATTTTTAACAAATGCTACAGAAATTGTTTAAACAAAACTTACCGGGAATGCTCGGTATAAATTTCAGCATGGAGGTATTTTGAGAACTATTGCACATAAAGGCATCTTCCGCGTATGAAATGTGTAGAAAAGAATAGAAAAATTTTGAGTGAAAGAATTATCTCTACTGTTTCGAGTTAACCCAAGCATAATAGATATCTACCTCAAAAAGAATAATGTAGTCCTGAGTTTTGGCACAAATGTTCCTTACTAGTCTAAGAATAACTCTTTAAAAATACCCGCCTCTAGGATGCCGGCGTCGTATCAAGGAGGCCTTAGCAGTAGTTTAAACACGTCTTTTGTCCAGGTAAAATACCTTTTCTGTTTCGAACATGGAAAAACATAATTAATAAAAGTTGTTCAGAATCTAGAATTATGGCTGTATGCCAATTTCAGAAACATCGAGTTACTTTTATGAAACCTTGTTTATTAGAAGAATTTGCTTATCATGAAAATGTGGATACACTGGACAAAAGCACCAATTTTTTCCAGGTGCTACTTAGGTACTTATCTTTTAATTTTTGATAGGAACCAACTCTTCCGTCGGCCATCTTGGATTTTATAATTGCCATTTTGAAATATAAGTATATTATCACTATCTCGACTTCTAAATTACTTAGGATCACAAAATTGGTGTCTAAATATACATATTTGGGGTCAGAGAATACAACTACACAATTTTTAAATGTATCAGACTATATATTTCTTCACTAATGTATGTACCAGTTACAAACTATTCACCAATTAACTGTTTTGTCCGGTGTGTCCACATTTTCATCATGAGCTGCCCTACATAACACACTTAAAATATGTTTTTCCATTTCTATGAACCAATAAAAAAGAATTCACTTCCTCCATTCAGAACTCATATACAAAAGATAAACACAAAAATAAGGGAAAAATAGCATTACATAAGACTGATGTTTCTCTGTTCTCTCAACTGTACATAGTGATGTAACATAGGGAGAGTGAATACATTCTTTAGCCGTGAGAATCATCGTTGTCCCCCTTCACTATCTGACAATGGAAATCTGCGCTTCGGAAAGAAGTCTGATCTTATGAACATTCTAGACAAGGATTTCCCAAATGATCCTTTTGATTATGTTGATGTGAAGCTTCTCGATGGAGCCGCTGCGCTGTTGTGCATATCTTCCCCCCAACTACTACATTTGATGATTATGCTGATCACGTATTCATTTCACACATCAATAAACAATTAGAAAGCTGCAAACGAGTTCATGTGTGTGGAACTAGTGTTGGGTGTCGAGAATATTCTTAAAAGAATATTCTCGAAAACGGGAATATTCTCGAGAATATTCGGAGGCAGAAAATTTTCTTGTCATCAAGTATTGGAAGCAAAAGAATATTATCAGAGAATATTCTCATAAACGAGAATATTCTCAAATATCACAAGGACAAAAATGTGAGTGAGTGGGCACAGAAAAATGCATAGCACAACTGTGGCTATCAGGGGAATACCAGTGTTTCTATCTGTAGGGTGTTTGGGTGACTTGCTGATTTGCGATCACATTGTATGGAAATCTCAATCAGTCTGTTTTGTTCATGCATTCCTTGTGCTGTGAGTTGTTGTATCTACTGATTAGTGTATTAACAATAATGCCTAAATTAGCATTGTTTTGGAGATTTATATGTCAAATTGCTGATATCAATTATTATTAATTATTTATGATTATTTTTTAAATAATAAAGATCATATTGTCGCAAAATATTCTTTAGTAATCACAAATTTGGTTAAACGTTTTGCTAATTTTGTTAGCTTCATCAGTAAATAAATACAAACATAGTTAAAATTGTTAAACTGCATAGTTTAGAAAAGGTTTGAGTTGCATCTTACGGCAAGTTAATTGTTGTTAATTATTAACAAATCAGTTAAAAGATTAGTTTCATAACCCATAATTAATATAAAACTTGGCAGGTTTAAACATTCTGAAGGCAGGAATGCGAAAGAATAATTTTTGGGAATATTCTCGAGAATCTTCTTGGTAACATTCTCGACAATATTTTTCTGAAAGAAAATTACCGAGAATTTTACATCTCTATGTGGGACAAATACAATCCGACAAGTCTAAAAGAGGCCACTAGGGAAAAGCGAGGTAATGATGTTAGAAGCAAGTGTAAAGAAAGAAACACGCTTCCACTTAAGTGGGTCGATTTCTTAGAAGACCCCACCAACAAACAGAAACTTCTTGCATTCCTTTCAAAAAAATTGGCAAGTGTTGAACGTTTCGAAAACACGGTACCTGTCGTCATATGTGATGCCGAAGTTATTCTCCGAGGAACTGATAGGTCCATGCCACCATGTGACTATGAGAAAGCGGACACCAGGCTGATTATCCACTTACAGGATGCACTTTTGACTGGCTGTAATAACTGTATGGTGCGTACTGTTGACACGGACGTAGTGGTGATTCTCATTGGCAAGTTCCGTCACCGGATGACCTTGTGTGCAGACGTGTAGATTTGTGTTGCTTTTGGTACAGGCAAAGCATTTACTTATAATAACATTAATGCTATCTACGAGAAGCTGGGTGTAGAGAAATCCCAAAGCCCTCCCTGTATTCCACAGTCTCACGAGATGTGACACCACATCATCATTTTTGGGACGAGGCAAGAAATCTGAGTGAGAGGGGTGGAATTGTTATCCTCAAGTGACACATACCTTTACCTACATGGCACTCCACCCTTACACAGAACTTGATATCTATAATGACAATTTTAAACTGCTAGAACGCTTCACCGTTATCTTGTATGATAAGAACTGTGATTTAGACAATATGAAGGAAGCCAGGGAGGAGTTGTTTTGTCAGAACAGTAAGTCAATGGAGAAACTTCCTCTAACGAAGGACGCACTACTCCAACACTCCAAGCGGGCTGCATATCAGACAGGAGTATGGTGTACCAGTGAGCACAGTCAACAGCATGCTCCTAATCCAGAAGACTGGGGCTGGACTCAGATGGTAGACAGTGCATCATGGGTTCCGATATGGAACATCTTACTTATTGCTTCAAACTCCTTTTTTATGTGAACACTTTCAAGATTTATAATTGGGGAAAATAATATAAAATGTTAATTACTTCTTTAGATTTTTCATTTGCCGAAAAGTAGTATGTATAAATGTATAATCTGTAACCTCATTTACCTTGCGGTGTAGAGGCTGGTGCTAGTATGTTTGCATATTTCTTCTTTATCCAATTTACATATTCTATAAAATCTCCTCATTTAGACAACTGTAAAAAACCATTTACAGGATTTTTGTAACAGTAATTCATTAACAGGGTTAGATTAGAGTTTCTAGAAGCCATTTGAATAGATATTAATTAGAACTGAATAATATTTCTTCTAAAAAGCGCTTTGCATAATTTTTTTTACCTAAAGTTAAAAAATTAGGTATTTTCTGGCCTTGAAATTGCTCAGTTAGTTAAAAATGACACACTTAAAAAACTCATTAAAATCTTACTTAATTTCCGACAAATAGCACTTTTTGGATTTTGACAATTTCGAAACACTCCATTTTCTAAATAAGTAAACATCACTCGGTATATATGATAAGGGCTAAATGGCTTTTTAAACAAGCACAGATTATTGATGTAAAAAGTTATTTTGAAAAATCAAAAATCAAAAATTTTCCCATATTATGCCGACTTTTTGGCGGTCACTGTATATTAGTGAATACATATATAGTCTGATACATTTACAAATTATGTAGTTGTATTCCCTCGCTCTAAATATGGATAGTTAGACACCAAGTTGGATCAGGAGCCGAGATATTGATAATATACTTATATTTTAAAATGACAGCTATAAAATCCAAGATGGCCGACGGAGGAGTTGGTTCCTACCAAAAATTGAAAGCTAAGTACCAAAGTAGTACCTGGAAAAAAATTAGTGTTTTTGTCCGGTGTGTCCACATTAACGCGAAATTCGACCTTAAGCTGCCCCGTCTCATACGCACTTTCATAAAAGTAGCCCAATATTTCTGAAATTTTGCAGTGGGCTATAATTTTTCACTCTGAAGAACTTTTTGTAATAACATTTTTCTGTAATATGAACGGATAAGTTACTTTATCGTAATTCTTTCTAATAAACACGCGGCTTCTTCTTCAGCTTCTTGCTTCAAAACATTACAACGCCGACATTTCAGAGGGACTTTTAAGGGTTCGCTTCTGGAACACTAAGGAACATTTCTGTCAAAAAATCAAGCCTACATTATTTTTCTTAGATTTCCCTTAAAATTTGTCTAATATGCCTGGACTTATAAGGTCCGGACAGATTGAATGATAAGCATTTTCAAGCAAATGGGCAGTGGTGTACGCTGAATATTTTTTAAACAAGATAAAAATTTAGTAAAGATTTTCGACACTAACATTAATTCTTCTTTGAATTTTCAATTTTGAGAATGATTGTAATGAATACATATGCCTTATTGCTTTATATCAAAAATGTTTTCCAGTAATCTTTTAAAATTAACTATCAAAATATCTCCAAGTAAGTCATAGTTAATCGTGCTTAAATAATTGAATAATTATTCCTCTGTCCCCTGTACTGTTACTGTATTGTAATTTATATTTATTTCTGTTTCACACTTGCAAATCTGATATTAGAAATTTACCATTTACTAAAGATTCTTTTTACCAACACATACGTATCAAATAACTATTTAGAAAAAATGCGATTACGATAAATCCAGAAATTTCCAATCCAATTAATTTTGGTTGGAACTTGAAGGCTAATGTGCTTATTTCAAGTTTAATAACTATAAGTGTTCGTCCCAATGTAGCTTACGAAAATGTATGTTGTACGTGTAAATTTAGAAAAATGTTCTGTTATCTGTAGTTGTAACAAAGCTGGATCGAAATGTATAATAGGTTGCTATTGTGAGGGTCAAGCGCTATTAATTTGCTTTAAAAACGCATATACAGTACTTTTCTTCTAAAGCGACGTATAACGGTTTACATGGCAAATACTTTATCCTATTATGTTTTTTTCTATTGACAATTTTGAAAATCATATTTTGTAACCTATTGGATTAGGCCTATATGGACAATACAACTTAATAATTATTATTATGAAAATATAAACCATAAAATTTAGCTTGCAATAGAAGTGCATTATTTTTTAAAGTAGACAGCGTTAGTGCAATGATCAATAATATTTTCTTGTAAAACTGGCAGTTTCTTAAAAAAGCTGTAGCTTCAATTTTTCATTTCTTTCTGATTTTTTGCTCTTATAGCTGCTTTATAAGAAAATCACTGTATTATTTTTTATATCTCTATATTTTCGCCCTTAAGTCATAACAAATAGATGAAGAACATGAAGTACTTACTATTAATGGTTTTTGTTCTCAAGTAAATTAATGTTTAAGTTTCTGCTTTTTAGTGATTACAAATGACATTATTCACGTTAAACCAAACAGCGTAATATAATTATGAGTAAGTATAATGCACAGAAATGATTTGTAAGCACGGTATATTTGTATCGCGGTGTAAAATCAGTGATCATGAAACTCAAAACACGTAGCTAAAAAATATATCGTATTTTTTACAACAATAAAGCAATAGAGTTAATTCTTGCAGTCAAAATTTCTCCATTCTTTTCTACACATTTAATACGCGGAAGTATGCCTTTATGTGCAATAGTTTTTCAAAATAAGTCGTTGATGAAATTTATACCGCGCATTCCCGATAAGTTTTGTTTAAACAATTTCTGTAGAATTTGTTAAAAATAACTTCGTGATTAATTTGACATCATCTGAATCCAGAAATAACAAGCTTTCCCTTGGTTTAAAAAATCATTGAGGAACATTCAAAAAGAAGCTAGTAAATGCAAAGTACACATAAAAATTCATCAATAAAAAATTCAGTAATAAAAAAATCGGAAAGTATTTTTTTTGGTGTTTTGCAATCACAAATAGAATCGGTTCCTTCACATTTATATCCACAAGGTCATTCCAAATGGTGTATTGTTTATCTATATCTTCGAGTGCACACCCAACGATTGAATTCCTGACTCATTAAAAGCCTTATTTTAAATTGGCGTTTAAGTGTCGACTTTTCAATAAGGTTTAATAGTGTATTACATAAAAAGCCAGTAAATTCGCTTTCCTGGCGTATTATGTATACTATTTTTTTTGAAACCGTTTTACATTTAAAAAAATCGTTACTCACTAATCACAAATGATTCAAGATGTTTCAATTTGGATGGATTAATAATAATTTAGCCTATATTAATATTACTGCCAAGAATAAATGTTGAGCTAATTTAGTTTTTGTACTTATTTATTTGAGCCGGGTAGAGTATTTTACTGACTGTCAGAAAATGGGCTACTACCTACTACTGCCTTAAATGAGTTAGGAAAGTAGACACTTTCATGCCGCTTTCAGAAATACCTAATTTGTTTTGATATAACTTTATGTGCTTAGAAAAATTGTTGCAAAAAATATGACCGAATAGAATTCTAGTTAGAATATGTAAAGGTGTATACACGTAGAATTCAGCTGAACAAACTATGAAAAAGATGGCCACTAAGAATAGTTAGTTGAACACTTTGCGTTTAGCTGTGGCTGCCGT
The DNA here is from genome assembly GCA_940337035.1 of Agriotes lineatus. Classification (NCBI taxonomy): domain Eukaryota; kingdom Metazoa; phylum Arthropoda; class Insecta; order Coleoptera; family Elateridae; genus Agriotes; species Agriotes lineatus. Next base: position 155,156,061 of record OW679198.1, on the reverse strand, counting down.
GAATTTGGCCCGACCCCAATAGGGGTGCTATTTATAGTATAGAGAGGTGTAAACAAACCCTGAAAATAGCCAAACAAAACGTAAACAAAACGATTCCCACCAAGAAATTGTCAATTTATGATTTTGAGTTTGGCTACCGTGAAGTTGGCCCGACCCAAATGGAGGTGCAGGTTATAGTATACAGAGATGTAAAACAAACGCTGAAAATATCTAAACAAACGTAAACAAACTTTAAACAAAACGATTCCCACCAAGAAATTGTCAATTTATTATTTTGGGTTTGGCTCCCGTGAAGTTGGCCCGACCCAAAAAGGGGTGCTGGTTATAGTATACAGAGATGTAAACAAACGCTGAAAATAGCTAAACAAACGTAAACAAACAATAAACAAACGATAAACAAACGATTCCCACCAAGAAATTGTCAATTTATCATTTTGGGTTTGGCTGCCGTGAAGTTGGCCCGACCCAAATAGGGGTGCTGGTTATAGTATACAGAGATGTAAACAAACGCTGAAAATAGCTAAACAAACGTAAACAAACGATAAACAAACGATTCCCACCAAGAAATTGTCAATTTATCATTTTGGGTTTGGCTCCCGTGAAGTTGGCTCGACCCAAAGAGGGGTGCTGGTTATAGTATACAGAGATGTAAACAAACGCTGAAAATAGCTAAACAAACGTAAACAAACGATAAACAAACGATTCCCTTTGACGTATTACTAAATATTTGCCTGGGTTTGGTCAACTTCACAGACATCTGCTTCGTTGGGTAAGCAGAATGTGATGCGAAAAATCTACTTATTCCGCGATAAACGTGTAAAACTATTATAACAGAACAGACTACCAGATCAACAAAAAACAGTATACATATGAAATAGAAACACATCAAAATGATGATAAATTGCTTACGAAACATTTGGAGAAAAGGACCCACAAAAACAAAAGATAGTTCAAAATATGCACATAAAACATTAAAGAACAAATAGCTTTTGAGCTTATGACCTCGTTTCTATCTGGTCACACTTATTGTAAAGAGACTCGTTGGCGTCATTTATTTATATTTTAGTAATTGTGTAAAGGGGTACACACCGTTTCCATTATTTAGCTGGCTAACCGTCAAATGCACCCTTGCAGTCTCGTGATAATTTAGAAGTAAGGTATATGAGTCAACATTTAGTATCACTTTCTTATTTTAAATGCACATCAAGGATGACTATGGCACAGTTAAAAGAGATTTCCCTTTTCAGTGATATAAATAAGATTTGCTGCACTTATTATTTTAATAAGTAACCGATATATGTGAAAGAAGTTTTTTTTCATAGTAGGCAGTGAGCGACTAATCACAAAAGAAATGACAGCTTCAATTCACATTTCGATTATGTTTTAGTCGTAATTTAAAAATTATTTTTGTAGAGGAAAGTACGTTTCTCTCGATTATGTCGTAGCCAGCCTTGATGTACATTTAAAATACAAAAGTTGGTGTCAATATCTCGAAAATTATGACAATAAATGAAAATCTAAAATAAGATTTTAATTCTTCTTTAAAAAAAATTCTAATAATGTAGATATAGTTTATCTACTTTGATGTCACAATATGGCTGTTATATCACAGAAAACAGTGCTACAATATAGTCCATTATAGCACTGTTTTTTGCTGTTATTTTCATACGAAAAACGTTAGAATAGCCTACTTTGTTTCAGACAACTGACACATTTATGAAATGTCAAAATTCGAAGTTTTTGATTATTATTTTTTTTATTTATTTACAATCACCGGGTCGGCGCACTTAAGCCATGCGCAGTAGATTTAAATTAAGTTTTCACTACGTAACTGAATAACGCAATAACAAAAGACAGAATTGATAAACACAACATAGATATTTAGAGTTGGTGAGTTCAGTGTATTAGTCACTATCACTTAAAAGCACATCTTGTGGTAGTCTTAGTTTTACACGAAGGTTGATAGATCGCTGTCCAAGCATGGATACGTAGCTGGGCAACTCCCTAGATTGTTGTTAAACTTTTTGGCGGTATTTTTAATAAAATCCTGGATGAAAAATTATGTTTAATTCGTGGTGCAGTTATTCGATACGAATAAACCACGGTGCATTTGTTTCCAGTCTGAAGACTTTATTTTGTAATACTTGTAATTTGCTTATGTGAGTTTTCGACACACTTCTTCACACTACACAGACATACATAAGGGCCGCTCGTAGGATAGATTTATATATTAATATGGCACATTCTATATTGTATATTCAGTGGTGTGTTTCTGTTCAATATCGAATAGAGAAGTTTCATCTTGTTAAGACAGTAATTAATATTGGTGTTAATATGAATTCCCCATGTCAGTCTTTGGTCCAGGTTTAGCCCTAGATATTTCACAGCTATATCTTTTATATTCCATAGAATTGGATTTCCTTTTATAACGATAGAATTTGGATCATTACATCTTCTGAGGGTGAAAATGTTGGCGGTACGTTTAGTAGGGTTTAAGATGATGTTCCAGCGGTTAAACCACATTTGCAGTTCATCTGTTGGGATTTGGAACGTTGATATTGCACCATTTAAGTCGTTATCCTTAGTTATGATTATCGTATCGTCAGCAAACACGGCCAGGGAACAGACTGGGGGACAGGAATTCGTGCATAAATATTTTAAACAGCAAGGAGCCGAGAACGGATCCTTGTGAGACCCCTGCTCTTATGTCTTTCTGATATGGCTGCATTTTACTTGCGAACGTTCTTCCAGCAAGGAAGTCCAAAGCTACATTGACGATATACTCAGGGATTTCCAGCTGGGTCATTTTATGGAGGAGGTCATTGTGCCAGACTCTGTCAAAAGCTTAAACTACCGGGTGGCCATAAATATCTGATATCACATTACCTTTGGAATCAACACCGCTTTATTAAAGTGATGAATTCAACTAAATTAATGTCATTAATGTCATCACAACTAAAATTCCCATCTGTCAAAAATTATTACAGATAGCAATAAGTAATGGAGTTAGAACAGGATATTTTTATAACCGAGTCGTAGGCTAAACTGCAGAATCTGGGGCACATTCCCTTCCTCTTATTGCATTTTATTACAATATATAGGTACCAATACTTATCGTAATTGAAATATAATGCTAACCAACATTTATAAGTAGCTAGTTCCATGGCTACCGGGATCTCAGATATTTATGGCCACCCGGTACATCTAGAAACAATGTGGTAGTATTTTGTTTGGCTTCAAATCTTTTAGTGATAGTTTTATTGATTCTGACAAGCTGATGTAGTGTAGAGTATTTGGGTCTAAATCCAAACTGGAATGGTGGAAGTATCGAGTTTTGGGATATAATAGTCATTAAAACGACTGTGGATAATTTTTTCAAGGTACAGAGAAGACTTCTATGACGATAAGATGTTGCGTTGTTTTTACATTTTCCGGATTTGTGGAAGTGCATAACATGTGCATGTTTCCATTTCTTAGGAAAATATCCTATAGAAAGGCAGGTATTGAAAAGGAAGACAAGATATGATAAGCATTTTGTTGGGAGATTTTTAACAATTACGTTTGTTATCATATCTTGACTAGGAGCTTTTTTATTAGGTAGGATCTGGATTAATAATGCAATTTCTTCTGGTGTTGTAGTTTGAACGTTGGTTGTGTTTAAGGGGAGGCGTTGGGTTACACTTTGATCGATGAAATTAAAGGAATCGATGTTTTCATTGCTGGTTTTAAGTGCTAACACACCTTCTAGATAATTGCCCAGAGCCACGTATTTTTCATGGTCGCTAGAATATAGAGAGTTGTTTACCATTAGGATAGGCGTCGTTGGTTTGTGATTAGTAATACGGCTCCACATAGTTGCATCGCCCGTTCCTAGTTCACCTATGAAACGCCTGTAAGGTGAGATTCTGTGATTTTCAATTTCCCCTTTTACTTGCCGCGTTAATTGCACGAGAACTATTTGTGATGAGGTTGTCGGGTATGTTTCCACAGTCTTCTGATCTTGTGTCATATTAGATTTTGAATGGATAACGGTAGTACTTGATGGTTTACTATCTTATGACTAGTCTTTTAGGTAGCTAATCGAGCTGCTTTTTGGATCGATGTTGTGAGATGATTGACGGCACGATTCACGCCATCGATACTGTATAGATATTCAAATGGCACAAGGTTTTTATTAAGTTGTAATTTGAATATTTCCCAATCGACCGGTTCATTGATTAACTTCGGCCTACTTAGAGTTAACGGTGGTTGCTTGTTGAACGTAATAATTACAGGTAGAGGGTCAGAATCAATTCGGTCAGTACTTGCTGATATACGTAATACTGAAGACATATGTCGATAATGTGTGACTGGTGGTCAAACGTATATGGATAATACGTTGGTTGATCAGATCCGTCTGCCCTCCTCTGGAAAGAGCTTCGTTACCGCATCATGGTATCTGCCCGCCGATGTGCTACCAGTCGAATTAAGGTGCTGTAGCTTTATTATGTACTTTTTTTGTGCTATTCCGCTGCCGCAGACTTTAAGGGTTCAGATGAATTCCTTGCATCGCACCCCTCGTCCATGAATTGCATAATTCAAGAAATTATTTGAGGATTTATCTTCGATTATAATGTTCCGTTATACATTTAATTGTAGCGTAGAGTCAGATCGAGTGCAACATTGTTGCACATAAATTTATTTTTTTCTATAGCACATGTTAAAGTGTGCTTTTATCAAGTCAAAACAAAAGGTCAAGTTTTACTTTAACAGCAAGGGTAGATAAAGTAGCACTTTAACATCAAGGATAGATAAAGTAGTTTAATTTTCTAACTTTTGTTTAAATTAAATATGACAGCTTCGTATTATCGTAGCAATCCAATCTAGCAACTGACATTTTGAAATGTGATTGACTGTCCTTCTTTTCTTTTGAAATTGTTAAAGTTCTTGCTATAGAAAAAAATATTGTATTATACACGACGATAAAGTTATTTCTATCCACTCTTGAATCATGTACGTCTCGACTTCGTCTCGCCGTTAAACGATTCACTAGTGGATAAAACTGAACTTTATCGTCTTGTATAATAAATTACTATTAACTGTAATATTTGGAAGTGGTAAAAATTTGATGTAGATATTAAACTTTGATTTATTTTGAAGTATCCAAGTGATGAACAGTTAAATTTTATGGTTTATATTATAAACTAGCTTTTGCTTCTTGAAGGATTCATTCTATGCTTATTTGACACTGATATCTGTGTTTAATCATTTGAATTTTATGGTTCTTATTGTAACTTGAACTGACTCAAAATTGTCACACGTACGACTCAATAACTAGCCTATTGACTTACTGGAAGCGCCGCTTTTAAACAGATCTGTCTAATAAGGTTTTCCCCCAGGTATAGATCGCGCTTAAAAAGAGTAGCAAATGCAACTGCTCATGCACTTGGTGTGTCCCATAACACGACGTTCGACAATTTAATTATATGTCTCTCTATTTTCATATTTACATATGTTTTTGCTTAACTTTGCTAATTAAAATTGGAGGTCTTTATTAAAGTTAAATTATTATTTTATTCTCTTATGTATATATTTAAATCCGGTTGTATTTATAACTGAATTCCATATGTATTATTTTTATTATGTACAGGCTGCATCAAATTTGTTGAACCACGTTTACCATTATATGTGAAGTAATGTCCTCTTGCTTTTTATTTACCGCTGCATGGAGTCCCTGTATTTATTGTGCTATTTAAGTTCGCCGTTACGAGTTTCATCAGGGAGTATTATTACCGAAGCTGTACAACGGCGTGGCGTTCTTCTGGAACCTGCAAATCAGGTAATCGTAGTGTTCTTTGGAACCCACTCCCATCTGCGGCTTGAGCTGTCGCGAGCGTATACTCCTAAGCTACCCCTTTCTGTGACAGAGATGGATTTATTGTTTATTAGCAGCCCTGTTAGTACTGGGGGCATTGCGTCATTATATCGTTTAATTGTTGTGTTAACTATAAGGGGTAATAATCTTTGGAAATTTCGTGGTAATTGGTTGCTTCATGAGGAATATATGAGGTACTTTAACTTTGTTTAGCTGCTGATGTTTCCATTGGGTCCTCTAGCGATGTAATCTGAATATTCAGGGTATAAAATTTGTTTTTGGAGAAAAGTTTATCATGTTCAAATAAGTAACGTTTATTGAGTTCCTCCGCAGGAGAAGAAATGACCCGTTTGACGCTTTGACTTGTTAGTTCCATCGGGCCGGTAGCATTGGTTCCTCGGTAAATTAACATGCGAGGATTTATAATTTAATTGTCATCTTTGGTATTCGATATATGACGTTGCCGTGAGGTTTTGCCGCTCGTATTCTTAAGCAACACGTATGTTCTAAAATACAATATTAAATAAATTTATCACTATCGCGACATCTATTGATGATGGCACGCAAAGAAGAAACTGATAAACTAACACATACACGGATCACACACTCACGGTCACGGTTCGAACAACAGCTTTAATTCGCTAGTTCCATTGGAGCACTCGCTGCGTTTGTTGTACCCCTAACCTACTCGTGCTACAATAGGCCCTCTTATTAAAGTAATATAATAATATACTATTATTGGAAATCGGCAGTGAAGTACGCCAAAATCGTCATTAAAATACAAGAAATCGGCAGGGAAGTAATCCATTGTTTTACGACTTTTTTGTAGGTGGCGAGGGGACAGATAAACGTCAACCGACGTCAACATAACCTACAAAAGTTGGTTAAAATGTTATACTTTTGCGATTTCTCGATTTCAAATAAAACATAGTGTACACTTCGGCACTGAAGTTTTTTTTTATCTCTCATGTGGCTTATTTGCCTTGGCCCTATGGGCATCGGCAACTAAATCCACATTCGGGATAAAAAGTTAAACTTCAGTGCCTTGATATACAAACTACTATTGTTTCTGTCCATTACCTCACTGAGTGCTGTAATGAATATTATAAGCTCTTAACGATACTAAAATTAATTTGATTAATAGTCTAACAATACCGATGAAGATAAAAATCTTAAAGAAACTGAAAAACGCTACTCTGTTCAAACGGCATTATAGGTATGTGTAGAATAACCTGTAGTTACTTACTTACATTCATGTAGTGCTTTAAAATATATTTTATGGTTAGCCAAAAATTATATTTTCATCTTGAACGATGAGTTTTAATTTAAAAAAAGAATTGACTATTAAGTTTTCAGTATCTTCCTGCATTTTTTTATATACATTATAACAGGCGGTTAGCGATTCTCAAATCGTCTGCTCCGAATGCTTTCTCACATTAAACTTCAACAACCGTGCGTGCAATTATATAACTCGAATCAGTTAATTACATGCCTTCAGGAAGCATTGAATCACAGGCGTGGCAGTTAGCACATCTGCAAATAATTACTGCATACTGTCCATGTGCAATTAGAAACACGCACATGTTAATTGCAGTAACGACGTCATCACTATTCTCACCATTTTGTCTTATCGGCCGTAAAATTTTTCTACTTCCATTTTCCCAGTTTGGCATTCTTGAAATACTCTGCCCATCTTGCGGTTTTGTTCTCTTGTGGACTACTTAGCACATTACGTTCTTCATTTTTACATAACGCGATTTTTGTTTAGTATCTTTGTTTAACTACTATAGTAACTTGATTTTTGTTATTGATATGCTTTTTTACCTCCCTCGTCTGAAAGACGAAGAATATATTGTAATCACGAAAAATTTATCTTCCTAGATTTCTTCAGATCTTCACGTTTAAAAGTTCCTAGATGACGAAAAAGAGGTTTTCTTAATTCCGTCTGTCTGTCTATCTGTTTGTCTGTCTGTCTGCCTGTCTGTTGGCAATATAGCTCAAAAATTATTTGTCGGAGGAAGACGATATTTTGCCTACATATTATATGTTTACCTCGCATGAAACCGGTACAATTTTATACAAATATATACAGGGTGAGCACCAAAAAAATAAAATTTTGTTTATTTTTGGGTTAATTTTGAAATAGAAGGAAGTAATAACTTTCACATAGGTCAGGCTTTATATTTGCCTAAAATAAGACTCAACCGAAACAGTATAATGTCACAAAAGAGTAAAAACGTTTCAACAATAACACCGTTCTGTTCAAGAGAGCCCTGCGCCGCACTTATTTCTATAAGGCTTGATGGCGCAGTTGGATTCATCGATGCAGTTACGATCTCTGCGGAGATATGGTTACGATCGCTATGCAGGTGCGGCGGGTTCAAACCCCAGCCGGATACATTCTTTTTTTAATTTGCAAATTGATCTAATTCGGGCGAGGGAAGTTCTGGGTAAAGCCTTTTACAGATTTTTTCTACTTCTTTTAACCTTGTATTTAATACTTTTATTTCTTACCTTTGCTTGATTTCTTAGATTGTTTTATTTTTCATATTTATGTTTGCTTTCTTCAAATGGATTTTTGTTCATTCCTGTGCCGTTTTTTCTGGCTTATTCCTTTTTTTTATTACTGCAAATGTTTTATCCAACCATATGCTGTTTAAACTACCTGCAACATGTTTACTTCCCTGGATTCTATTTTTAATATCTGTGCCTCTAGCCCATTTTTATCAATAGTCACTCTCAAATATTTAAATTTAGCTACCTGATTAATGATTACTGCATCATTTTCTATGGTTATGTCACATCTGATTTTATGAACTAACCAACGGATAAATAATCTAAAATTAAAATCTGAAAACTATATTGCAAATTATTGGTTGAAAATATCAAAATTAATTTTCGATTCCTATCACATACGGCCAACTGCGATGAAAACTCAACTTTCAAATCAATACAAAAACTATTATATGTTCTCCCACGAAATGGAATAAACTGCTACATATTCAGATCCCCCAAAGGCGGGCTCTGTCTGCGAGGACGTATAAAGAATGAAATTTGCAAGCTTCATTATGATACTATCGCTGATATTCGTACCTAAGTTAAGCATTCTATTTATTTACAGAACGTGCCTGAAACAGTTACGGGGAACATACAGTTTTATGCAATATACATTTCGCATGTTATATATTAGTTATATCTTTCCCATTTCAGATCATACTTGTTCTTTTTGCAACTTCCTTCGATTGAATTGTGACCTTTCGGTTCTTAGTGGGCCGGAATCTAATTTTAATCTTAGTATGTTTTGTTTGGAATACGTATGCTAGCAGTAATTCAAGTTTAGTGGCCTACATATTTTAGAACGAATTTGAACAGATAATAGTTTTTTACTATACAAGGGAATACGAGCATTATTAATATACGTGCGTGTATGTTACAAACGAGTACGTAGCACGAGTTAAGTAAGCACACAAGTATATTAATGATGCATTATCACACTTGTATAGTAAATAACTATTATCTACAACTGCCTAAAATTGGGAAAAGTGCATTAAGAGAAATGTCAGATCTGTCATCTTCAAAAATATTTTAGTAGGCAAATGTCATTATGTCATTCATTTAACACTATTTCAGTTAGGTAATGAAGCCATTACGCCACTCAGTTAGGTAATGAAGCCATTACATATCTGAGTGGTATAATGAGCTTCATCACCTAACTGAAATGGTGTCAAATGAGTGACGTAATGAGTTATTTATTCCACTGGAGTAGATAAATGAAAATGACTTTTTCCAATCTACATACTTTGGTTGTTAATAGAACAGTGAAACAAGCACAGGGCATTTATTATTATTAATTTATTTTAAAATACACCCACTGTATTGATTTCTTTTGAAGATGGTAATAACACTTTTTTATTATACTTGAACATTGTAACGGTTCAGACATTTGTAATTATGGAAACCCTTACAAGAAATAACACAATTCTGAGCAAAAAAGAGCTTAGATGAAAGCATTTGGAACCATACAACACTGCTGGAGCCGTGGATTGAATCAGACACAATTCGTTCAAAAACTTTAACCAATCAGATGTCAACTTCAGTAGAGCGTAAAGATCAGAGTGGGGGATGGGACCTCTATCTTTGTTCAAAATTATATAAACTTGATTTTTATAAATGGTCAAACTTTCAGAAGAATTTACAATTTACAATTTTTAGGTCAGTTTCCGTAATACTATGAAGTTTTATTAAAAGGCCGCCGAAACGACTTTTTAAAAAAACGTTTATTTTTATTTTACAATGAAATATAACATTGGAAACACACAGATTAGCTGCCAGACAATTTCTTACATCTAGCTACGAACTAACTGGAACTTATCTTAGAGGTGCAGGCTACTTGTATATATACTATGTCTAATCAGCTAAGATAAGCGTTATCTCTACAAGGGAGCGTGAGACAGGAAGCCACGTGCGTTCAAGGTTGCAGACTTGCAGTTCACAGAAAGAAGCTATTATTGTTCAAGGTTGCAAGCTTGCAGTTTTACACAGGGGGCCATTGTCTAGCTGTAATATAACTATGACCCGTTTCGTAAAAATGTTGGGCAATACTAGATTTTTCGAATCTGTTGAATCTAAAATGAGCTATATGCTCTTTAAGCTTAGTACTAAAATTACGACAGTAGGAACATTTAATTTCGTAAATTCCAGATTTCTCTAAAGTTTTAAGTTTGTCTGCAAGTATTACACAGGGGGCCATTGTCTAGCTGTAATATAACTCGTCCGCCGATAAAATGTTCAATAGCGGTATTCAAATATGCCTCTATTGAACTTACAAAAAAGAAAAGAAAATTAAACTTATGCATTTACGTTAACTGGTTCAAAATCTTTATTTAAAAATCTAATAAGTTTAATCTGTATTGTGTTTCTATTATAATACAAATACAATATAAAAATTATTAACATAAGAATAGTAAATAGCGTAAATATAATCGCAGACACACTTAAATTATCAGATTTAATATAATTACCAGGTTTTAACAAATTTTCATATTTATTAAGCTTAATTCGGTCCTCAACCAATTTCTGGGTGTCAACAGGTATCAAGTCAATCTTTGAAACATTTATGTGGTTCGATTCAAGAATTATTAAGCGGTCAATGTTTGAAATTTTTAAATTAACAATTTCATTTGAGGTTCTTTTATACTGAATAATAAAGTAGCGATACGATTTTCATTAAATTGTTTCTAAGTGTATCATGACGAATAAAAATAAGGATATCATATATATTTCTAATAAGCGTCTATTTGCTTTATTTAAGAACTACATTGCCTAAATTTAAAGAATATAGTTCTAGATTATATTTTAAAATATTTACAATATTATATCGCCTTGTATGATTGAATATTTAATCAAGATACAGACGATGAAGGTAATAAGTCTGAATAAGGTAGTAATTCATTAGCATGGCGTCTAATGTTGGACGATCCATTATGGGGTATTAACTCGTATATGTCATGTTCTAAAATTTGGGATATTGTATATGGTCCTATAAATTTTGGTTCATCTTTGCTTCTGGAATTAGTTTTAACAAATACTTTTTCGTTTAATTGAAATGTTTTATTTTTTCGAGTTGGATTTAATTTTAAATTTCGCTTCTCTTTAGTATCAATTTGCTTGCCTTGCAATATTTCGTAAATTTTTTTCATGCGGATTTTGTGACCAGATAAATAATCATGATAGTAGGTTTTTGTATAGTCTAAATCGAACTGATTTCTACATTCAGTATGACCAAATACAATATCAAAAGGGGTTAAATTGAGATTAGAGTGTATCGTATGATTGTATGCAAGAATACAATATTGAATTTTGTTTTGTTCAGGTACATCCGTCAATAGTCGATAGTGTTCAATTATTGTCGAATGCAATCGTTCAATTGGGGAATTAGATTGATGGTGATGTGGGGTTGTCGTATGCAACTGGATTTTATGTAAAGCTATGAAGTCTTTAAAAATATTTTTGTTAAATTCTCCATCAGCTATAATGATATTTGGTGTAGTAAAAGTACACATATAATTAAGTAATTGTTCAATGATGTCTGTTAAATTTCGAGATTTAATATAATATGCTTGGGCGAATTTGGAAAATGAATCTATTATTGTTAGATAGCTTCTCTTACCTATCTGAAAAATATCCAAGTGTATAGTATGAAATGGTTGGTTTTGTGTAGGAGTAAGCTGTAAAGGCTGCTTAATTGGGTTTCTATTGTACTTTTGCGTTTTACAAATATGACAATTATTAATATAATCGGTGACATCTTTATTAATTGATTTCCAATAATATTTTCTTTTTATGTGTTCAATTGTTTCATTGATACCACGGTGATTGGTTTTGCCTAGATGGTAATTTTGGATTTGATATTGACGATCTTGTGGATTTAGAACGTAAGTCACTTGTGACATACATCGATGAAATTTGGGTGTGTTATCGTTAATTATGTTTTGCAAAAAATTTGAAAAATCTAAACAAAGTTCGTCGTTAGGAAAATAGCAATAGTAATGTGTTCTAGGTTCACAATGTTCAATTAATAGCCTGTTGAATACGTCAATTTTATTTGTATTATTTAGGGATACAGAATAATGTGTAATTCCGTCGTATTTAGTGATTCCGATATCTCGTGGTAGCTGAGAAATTACAAATTCAATTTGATTTTTAAATTGTTGTAGAGGTTTTTCGGCAATATCGATCACGGGGGTAGACGATTGTTGCGAATGTATTGTTTCGACATAGGATTTATTATCGTCGTTATTTGGTGGTCTTATTTGAATGTCGGATATAACTTTTACTTTAGACGTTTCTGATTTTGGTGGTCCGATGGTCGGTACTGAAAAAAAGTCTTGTATGTCGGGGGTGCTTGCCCTACTTGCCATTAAGCTTTCGTTACCTTGTATTGGTATTGGTGTATGAAGTCTATCGGGTGTTTCTAAAGTCATGGGGTGAATTTGAACACGTGATAGAGCGTCGGCAACTTTATTTAATTTGCCTGGTAGATAGTTTACGGTGAAGTCGTATTCTTCTAATTTAAGTGCCCAACGAGTTAATTTGGAATTTGGTTCTTTTAAATTTTTGAGCCAAACAAGCGGTCTATGATCGGTGTACAATTTAAATTTTACTCCATACAGATATGGACGAAATTGTTTGGTTGCCCAAACTATGGCTAGGAGTTCTCGTTCAATTGTAGTATAATTTTGTTTTGCATTATTAAGGGTTCTGGAGGCATAACAGGTGGGTTTACCATCTTGGGATAATACCGCGCCTATCGCAAATTTAGATGCATCGGTAGTCAGTTCGAAAGGTTTTTCAAAATCAGGATATTGAAGTACTGGTTCATTCATTAAAATTTGTTTGCAATACTCAAAGTTCTTCAAAAATTCAGGGGTGTGTACAATTTTATTTTCTTTCTTTAAACATACGGTTAAAAATTTAGTTATTTTGGCAAAGTCTTTGACAAATTTTCTATAATAGCCAAATAGTCCTAAGAATGATTTTATCTCGGTTCTTGTTGTAGGTGCTGGGAAATTTTTTATTGTTGATATTTTAGATGGATCTGGTTTTATTCCTTCTGAAGTAACTATATGACCTAAATATTTTACAGATTTATGTAAAAATTCTGATTTATCTAGCTGAATCTTTACATTAGCATCTCTACATTTTTGAAATACATTTTTTAAACGTTGCATGTGTTCTTGAAGAGAACTTCCGAAAATTATAATGTCGTCTAGGTAAACTAGGCACTGTGTTGGAGTGAGTCCAATTAAGGCTGTATTTATCATCCTTTGGAAGGATGCAGGACTGTTACGTAAACCCATAGCCATTCTTTTAATCTGAAAATGGCCTTCTTCGGTTGAAAAAGCGGTTTTTTCGCGATCTTTCTTTTCGATTTCAATCTGGTGGAAGCCAGAGGCAAGATCCAAAGTTGTAAAGTATTTAGCTCTGCCAAGATTGTCTAATACGGTTTCTATACGGGGCAATGGATATTTATCTTCAATAGTTTGTTCATTTAACTTTCGATAGTCAACTACAATACGCCATTTTTGTTTTCCGGAGGCGTCTAACTTTTTTGGGATGGCTCTATAATATCTTCGTTTAACATTTTCTTCATTTGCTTTTTGACTTCTTCGCGATGAATATGGGGATAACGGTATGTTTTCGTAAATATAGGTGCATTGGTTTTAGTCCTAATGTGGTGTTTTGTCAAATTCGTAACGGATGAAGGTATTTCGGGAGAGTAAAATACATCTCTGTATTGAAAACATAAATTGGTCAAAAGAGTTTTTTCGTCTTCGTTTAAATGGTCTAATCTTAAATTGTTTTTTAAATTGTTATTTAAAATACTTTTGGTGTTTGGAGTTTTTATATTAAAGTTGTTAAGTCTGATAGGTTGATTTTTGCTATCGGGTTCATAGTCTTCTAAAAATAAAGGATTATAAATATTTATTTCTTGTGTTTCGTTTGAAGTATTAATTACGCTGGTTTTAAACCAATTATTGTGTAATTTCACTAATGCTGAAGGCATAATTAGTTTTTCATTAAATTTTAGTTTTGGAGCTATTTTAGTTCCATTCTTTCCTACTGCTGGTAAATTTACAAAACATTCTGTACGCGGAGGTACTACAAGTTTTCTGACAAAATCTGAGTTTTTAAATTTGGAAAAATTACATTCATTACGTTTTTGAATTTCCTGTTTAGTTTTTGATGGATTATAATAGAATGGTATTACTGTTTTTTCTGTTTGAATGTGCATCCATTTATAATCTATTCGTGCGGATAATTTTGAAAGTAAATCGGATCCAATAAGTCCTACATAGTCTTGGTGAAAATTGAATAAATAACACGTATGTGTTCCGTTTTTATAAAAAAGATTAGGAATGGGTAAATCTGCAATTAAGTTATGTTGAGAAATTCCATGAGATGTAACTATCTCGAATTCTGTTTCATAAATATAATTTGGAAAATGTTGTTGTACAAAATCTGGAGAAATTATTGTTTGTGAGCTACCTGTATCTATTAAAAGTTTATCGCCGGTGGCGGGAATTATAATATACGGAAGATCTGATTTTGAATTTATATTAAAAGTTAAAATATGCTTTTCCGAGGCTCTTAATAAAAATTTACAGTATCGTTTGGATCGGGAAATTCATAATAATCTGATGTAATGTCCAAGTCTTGGGGTTCATTTTGAAAATATAGGTCTGATTGTTTGTATTCTGGATTTTCTTGAGAATTTTCGAATAAATTTTCAGTGAAGTTTTTATTTTCTTCAGGGGAATTTTCGAATAAATTTTCTGTTAGATTTTCATGATCAACAGGGGAATTTTCTTGTTGAACATTACTGTGATAAAATAGTTGATTAAAATTTCTATTAACGTTCTGAGAATTTGCTCGATATTTATTAGGGAAATTTTATTGTTGAGTAGCTGGTCTTTTTATAGTGCTAAAGTCCATAGGTTCTGGTTTATTTGTTGGTCAAAAATTTGGTTTTGGTGCAAATGCATTAAAGCTTGAATTTTGAGTTATTCTAGAATTATTAGGATTGTTAAAATTCGTTGGATTTTTAAAATAGTTGGGATTTTGATTAAAATTACTTTTAGGATTTTGATTAAAATTACTTCGATTTTGTTGGAATGGTCTTTGCATGAAATTTGGGTTATTAAATTTAGGTTGATGTGAATTTCGTGTTTGAATATTGGAAGTTAAATTTGATTTATTTAATTTTTGACTTTGAAAATTATTTTGATTTTGAGAATATCTGATATCAATTTCTTCTTTTACTATGCTTAAGGCTTGTTCTAGTGAAGTTGGGTTTCTACTTCTTACAAAGCTTCCTAAATTTTCATTTAGTCCACTTGTGAAAGTGCGAAGTGCTAAATCTTTGTTAGCCTTTAATTTATAAGTGATAATGTCTTTTGATTCTCGATTCAGAGAAACTTTTGAATTAAAAATAACCAAATGGGTTCTAACTTTATTGAAAAATTCTATGGGAGAGTCTTTATTCTGTTTTAATTTGGTTAAATCAATTAAAAGATTCAATTCTGACCTTTGGTCGCCAAAATTTTCAATTAAGACATTTTTTAAGTCTTTCCAAGTATCATACTGGTAACCTGTAATTACTTCTAACGCTTGACCTTTTAATTTATTCCTTATCGAATTTAAAATTATTTGGTTGATATAATCGTTTGAATTTTCTGTGCAAAATTTAGTTGCAATGATTTCTGCGGATCTGATAAATTCCGAAAGAGTGGCTTGATTACCATCATATGTGGGAATTTCATTTAGTAAAGCTACATTAAAATGTGGGGGAAACAATGATGCGTTTTGGTCAACCATATTTGGGTTGTTACAATTATTTAAAAATAAAATTCTAGGGGTAGATTGCCTTGGTGAGCGTGATCGATCTCGCGACATAAAAATTTTTACAATCGTTTCAAAATATAATTTTTTATCTAATACTTCAAGATAATGGTGATCTAAACATAAAAATTTTATAATTGTTAAAAAATAAATTTCTAGGTGTTTTTACTTAAGGATTCTCGTTCTTCTTTAACATAAGAATTTTTGTAGACAAGAATTAATTTTACTTTATTTGTTTCACTTATTTTTAATTTTGTTTTGTGTTAGTAAACAATTTATATGACTAGGGGATGCCTAACAGGGGGTAGGTACCCTACGCGCAAGAACGCAAGCACAAATGCAAATTAAGCACACCTAGTATGTGCAGCAATTGGCCTGACTTACTACGTTCTGCCTGAACTTATAAATAAATATTTAAAACTATGTTAGTATAATTTTTAAAATTTTATATTAGTTAACTTTGTTGCTTAGGCGAACGCTTTAATAATTATCACTTTTGAAAATTATATTACGTTACTTTGTTGCCTTTAAAATTAATTATTTTGCTTTTTCTTTAAAACTTGAAAATTATTACTTAGGTGAACGCTTTAATAGTCGTTACTTTGTTGCCTTTAAAATATACCTTTGCTTTTTCTCTAAAGCTTGAAAATTATTCTTTGAATTATAAAAATATGCACTTACATTGTGCGTTACAATTGACGAACGGCGTGCGATCTGCTACGTCCTGTTGTCTTCAAAAAGGATGCGTCGATCCTGTTGATGTCGGCTGGCCTGCAAACAGCTAGGTCCTGAAGTCCGACTTTGGATGGTCTGCTTAACGCTAGAGCGTCATCCAAAAGTTGTCCTGGGGTCGTCGTTGTTGACGTTGCCAAACCAGAGACTGATCCCAATGATCAAGTGGTCCCAATGACCAGATGGTTCCAATAACCACGGAGGAGCAGGAGCTGGGTCGACGGGCGCTTCTCACGATCGGGCGATGTTTGTCCCTGTTGGAGATGTCCGAAGATCCGCTGGGTGGTAGGTGTCGATTTGCGGCAAAGAGCTGAACCTCAAGGAAAGTTGCTGGTCGACTCGATGTTTGTAGTTTTCCAGGTTTTCCTCCACAAATCCGAACGACTGCGCCAGTTTTATTAAAAGGCCGCCGAAACGACTTTTTAAAAAACGTTTATTTTTATTTTACAATGAAATATAACATTGGAAGCACACAGATTAGCTGCCAGACAATTTCTTACATCTAGCTACGAACTAACTGGAACTTATCTTAGAGGTGCAGGCTACTTGTATATATACTATGTCTAATCAGCTAAGATAAGCGTTATCTCTAAAAGGGAGCGTGAGACAGGAAGCCACGTGCGTTCAAGGTTGCAGACTTGCAGTTCACAGAAAGAAGCTATTATTGTTCAAGGTTGCAAGCTTGCAGTTTTACACAGGGGGCCATTGTCTAGCTGTAATATAACTATGACCCGTTTCGTAAAAATGTTGGGCAATACTAGATTTTTCGAATCTGTTGAATCTAAAATGAGCTATATGCTCTTTAAGCTTACTACTAAAATTACGACAGTAGGAACATTTAATTTCGTAAATTCCAGATTTCTCTAAAGTTTTAAGTTTGTCTTGCATTTGGAAGAAGTGTAAAGAAAAAAATAATTTTGGTCATAACTCTACCGTGTACCTGCATCAGTGCTTCAGACCAAAACAAAAACTGAAAGAATTCAACCTCCCAAATTAGGAAACCGTTGTGTTAAAATTATTTTGTTGGAATGATGAAAATGTGTAAGACGATTGTGAGTAGTGGATAAACGAAAATCGTTATACGCTGCTCAACTGACATATTTAGTTCTGAGAAATGGGCTTATTTTTAAAGCATTTTCCGATTAACAACGCTAAAGAGGCGATGTTGTCACGAGACTAGACAAGACGAGAGTTCGCCCATTCCCGATCTCGAACTCGAAAATTCTCGAGTGTCGATTCTTCAATTTTATAAAAGTTCGTACCGATTTGAATCAGTTGCGACCGCGTAACACCCAAAATAACCACTTGCTTCATGTAACGTTCAAGGATTCCCCTTGTTGTATTTATCGCACCATGTAGGTTGTTCGTATATATTTTGACACTTGCTATAGGGTTTATTATTACAGACAGAAAAAACTACAAATCCAAAAGTTGTAAGCCAAATGAACATCACTAAATACTAAGTAAAATAGTAGCAAAAATAGTATATTTTATACCTAGGCGGTAAAGTGGCTATTTTGCAGGACGAAACAAGATATGGATAGGCGAGGTGCAGCCGAACCTTGCCACTTCTTGAGGCCTGGAAAAGCACTTTACCGCCATGGTTTACATATTATTTTTTATCCTACACTGCCAGATAGCTAAATATGTTCATACAAACACATAAATACATAAGTGGCGGCTGTGGAAATTCAAACTTCTGAATAATATGTTGGTGGCACTGTAAGGCTATGTCAAATTCGAGGTTATCAGCTTAGGTTTTCCGTCAGTTTTGACACAGACTAACGCAAAACCTAACCTGCTAACCTCGAATTTGACATAGATTTACAGTGCCATATCATTGCAAGGCTAACTGTGTCTATATAAATCTGCTTATTTTCTTGGCTAGCCAAAAAAATTTTACTTTCTTGGCTAGCAGCGAAAAACTGCCCTTTCTCGTTTCCATGAAGTCGAGAAAATTTAGCTTTCTAGGATAAATAGTATATTATATTACAAGGCATGAATGTGATATTTTGCAGATGAGTAGGCGTGTTGAAAAATGCGAGGACGCGAAGCGTCCGAGTACTTCTTTAAAGCCTCCGAGTCAAGCATAGACACTTTCATGCTGTGTTATGCATTACATTTTTTCTGAAATCTCTCTTTAAAAATTTAAAAATAGATTGCTATCGCATCAAGGCGCGTGGTGAAGGTGACCGATCACCTAGGTAAAGTAAAGTAAAAATGACTAGTCTTGCAAAAGTCTCAAAAGTGACTAGTCTTGCAAAGTGACACTGTCAAGATCAAACTGAGTCTTGACATGACCCGCTTTCTTGACGATTTCAGTAAAAAGATGTTTTAATAGAGCAGATATATCTTTAAAAATCTCTGAAGCTATAATAACTAGATTTCCATCAATTAATTGTTGAAAATACGATATTCAGAACAAGATGAACTGATTTCTTAACTTAAATGGATTTTTTTTGCGTTTCTAGTTGGACTTACAAATGCAGTATCTTTCATGGCAATCTAAACACTTATGCTTTATCTTCAAATTATATTCAATATTTTAAAAACGGTTTGAACAAATATGCACTTATTACAAAGGTATATTTGAAATCGGGAAAAGGAACCTTTTAAATATTTTGGAAAACATATAGGGTGTTCCATTTAAAAAAAACCCATGTTGGTGCTATTTTAATAATTTGTGATGCGACTATGACTTTTATATTTGCTTTTTTACTTCCCTCGTCTAAAAGACGCAGAAAGTGTTGTAATCGCAAACAAATTGCCTTCCGAGATTTCTACAGATCTTCACGTTTCAGGGTCCCTAAATGACAAAAACAGGTTTTCTCAATTCCGCTTGCTGACTGATACCGATATAGCTGAAAATATATTTTTTGGACGAAAACGATTAGATTATTTGCCCTCCTGGCACGAAACCGAGAAAATGTCGGAAAAATATATTGTTATGGTATTGGTACAGAGGTTTAAAAATCAGATTGATACGATTAAAAGAATACAGTATTAAAAATGACAAAGATGGATTTAAATGTGAAATGGATATCAAAATTATTAAGATGTATTTAGAAAAGAAAGGAAATAGAATTTATAATTTAATTAAATGAAGCTAATTGAGAAAGAGTGGGATTTTAACATAATTTAATATCTGAAATGAAAATTGAAGTTAATGACAAATACTTTTTCGAAATATACTATTTAACATAGTAGGTATTAGACATATATTAAAGCTTCAATAGTGTTGGACTGTAGACAATAAGCTAGATCACTAGGGAGATAGTTTTATTGATTGGAATAAAAAATGTTATAACAAAAATAATGTAATACAATTTGTAGTGTTTGAAATTGAGAAATATACCCCTTTATAAAGGTTTTTTAAAAGATATTTTGGTAAATAAAAGGGTTAAAATTGAAAATAGAATTGGCGTGGTGAAAAATAATAAAACATAAAATGTTAAAAGAAGAAGATTAGCAGACTAGATGGATGAAGATGTGGTGAGAAGACCAATCTAATACATTTATAATCTACAAATGCAAATAAAAATAAGGGAATGCTGAAATGAGTTTATTGCATCGGCTGAATTGGATACCAAGGAATGGTTTACATCGACATCATTAGCAGAGTGAGCGTATTTGTGGGGCTTGTCAAGTGGCATCTTGTGGCTTGCATCTGGTCAAAGTTCGTGGTGCCGGGTTGTAGCAGACTTCATACTTGTGATTTGGTTGAGCATCAGAGTAAAAACAGACACATCTACAGCTGAGGTCGATTTGGATGCATACTGAGGTGGAGGTGTAAATGCTGTTTTTAAAAGGCGAGCTATTTTCGTGTGTTCCTGTGGCGAACTGTTTTCCTGGATTCCTGTATTAATTTGAATCCAGATTGTGGACATCTTGGCAGTTGGTTGTCGGTTGAAGCCTTCACCGTGGCTTTGGGTGGAGCAGTTCTTGTAACGTGGTGAGTTGCAGAGCTGGATGCATTGAGTTTGGTAGAGGAAAGTGTTAAGTCCAATAACAAGTAACAAAATACAGCTATTTAAAATAAGAACTGCAAGAAAATAAAGAGTTAAGTGAGTTAATTTTAATTAAGGGAGTACTTACCATTTGAGATTGTGGAAAGACAAATGTAACGAGAAAGTATTTGTAATTGATTTTTCAAAACTAGTTTGAAGTGTCAGTTGAAAGATGCATTGAGTTGTCATATAAAATAAGAACATCAATTTTCAGAATATAAGCAATCTAGATTATAAAGAATTCGACCTGATTTTCAGTCAAGTGTTCTACTTAGGCTAGCAGTAAATAATTTTGATTATCCATAATAAAAATAGGGCAAATAAATTAATTAAAATTTAACTTAAAAAGAATTGATTGAGAATAAACTAAAATAAAGGTGTAAGTCAATTATAACATAACATAGGCGTTACAACGTGGTAGAGTCAGAGTAACATAAGTTGGGCACACAAAGTGGAGCTAATCGCCTTGACAATATACAGGGTGAACACCTTAAAAAATAAAATTCTGATGCTTTAACTCGAAAATAGGGGGTCGCAAACCGGGATCCAAACTCTCAAAAATTCCGGGATACTGGACTAAAACGAATGCTTCAAAATACCGGGATTGGATTTATGAAGACCAGGATTTTCGCAAATATCTAGTAATTGCTTATGATAGCTTAAGGTCTATTCCAGTGTGGAGTCTGAGCGAGTGTTCTCGTCATCAGATTACTTTTGTAACCATTTGTGGGCAAAATTAAGCGATCAAACATTGGACACGTTGTCATTTTTACGTTCTCATAATTTAATTTTAATATTTGACGAATAAAATTATTTAATTTAAAAAGTTAAAAATATTATTTTTGTTCGTTTGATTAAAGTCTGAAGTTAGGCATTTGTGTTATTGTTAAAAGCTTACTAAAAATTAAAATGTTATTTTTGTTGAATGTTTTTATTTCATAAATAAATCATCACCTTTAAATTAGAGGCTCTAATCTTAAATCTCGACGAAAAATTCTCTCAATATTGAAAATATCGGGATTCTGGTATTCGCAAAAGTTTAATATCGAAAATATCGGTATTGCAGCCCCCTACTCGAGAACTATTACTTAAATGAAAGTAATATTCTGCACATAGGTCAGGTTTTTGCCTATGACAACAAAGAAATATGTTTGTGCTAATGTATAGAGGGCTGAAAAATAGATAAAAGTAATAATTTGCACAAAAATCGGGCTTTACCCTTGATAAAAATAGGACCCAACAAATACAAGATAATTGTTGTAAGAGAACAAAAAAGGACAACGAATAAATGCGTTGTGTTTAATGCAGCTGTATCGTGGAGATGCGAAAGGTCTTGAGTGGCAGCCTGAGACAAATGGTCGGGCTATTGCCTATCGTTGAAATCGCATTCGCAGGAGCTAAATTTCGAATCACACCGCCGATAAAGTTTTTTTTATTTGAAAATTGATGTAATTCGCATTATCAAGTGTTTGTTCTTATTCTTTTAATTTTATTAGGAAGGTTAAGATATTTTTATCCTTAGTTTCCTCTGATTTTTAAAACTGCTTAATGTCACAACGTCCACTTCCGAGGGAAGTTCTGAGTAAAGCGCTTTATAGATTTTTCTACCTCTAATAAGAAACCTTATACGTGGGTGTCGAAATACACATAAACATCCTGCACTTGAATATTCCTAAAACAGAATATGTGGATTCGATTCCTACGGTCTTCATCGGACACAGAAATCTAACGCCTATCCCATTGCGATTCTCCGATCCAACTTTGACAACAATGGGGCCTTAATACTTAATAATCTGCTTAGTTTTATGAGGACTCTAAAAATACTATTAAAAAGCGGGCGCAATCAAGACATCGAAAATCTTAAAATAAATCGAGATGGAAAAATGTCAGTTTTAATCTCAAATTTCGAAATGAGATGAGACAAGCTTGAGCATTATTTCGTTTTCTTAGCAGCATTCCTAAATAAAAGTGACATTATTTTGTTAGTGTATGAGAATATATCGAGAACTAAAAAATTTGCCCTATATTTAAAATCAATAACAATTTTTAGAGGACGATTATTTTATTAAAAAAGTCTTACATAGATTAGACAGACGTCTAAAGCACAAAAATAAACATTCTTACTTTCATTGATAAATATAGAATTCAGAACATCTTGGAATTGTTTCAGTACTAAATATTTGTTGAATTAATTTTCATTCGAAGTTTAAAGTTGTATCAACGAAATGAAAATTATGCAAACGGGGATGATCATTTTATTGCTTTAACCAGATTGAAAATAGTTTCAACAAAACTGAAGGTCGTTTAAACAAAATTTAAGATTGAGGTAACAAAGAAGAAGTCATTTAGCTGGCATTCGAACATTAAATCTAAAATAAAATTCATTTGAACCCAGTAAACGCCTGATGTGATTTAATGTCATTTAATAGTACTTTATGTAACTAGTCCTCAAAGCAAGGCTTTAGGGGACGAGTCGTAATGTTTCCGGACGAGGCGGAGCGAAGCGCAGCCGAGTCTGTAATATGAAGATGAGTCCTCTAAAGCCATTTGAGGACGTGTTGCATACAACGTTTTTTTGTATTATCTCTCCAAACATTATAATATGAAGTTTCAATTACCATTAACGCGGCATTATATTAGGAGGCCGCGCGAAAATGTATTTTTCGCTCCCCAAACTGGTTACTTTGGAAACTGTCTAGGATCCTCAAAATGGCTATTTAGAGGCCTTGTACCTACTTAAAGTCGTCATGGCAACATATGTTTGAGTCCGCTAAAATGTTGCCATGACGACTTTAAGTACAATGCCTCTAAATGGCCATTTTGAGGATCCTAGACAGTTTCCAAAGTAACCAGTTTGGGGAGCGAATACAAAAAACAATATTTATAGCTATTAAACTAAATTTAAGTTCATTTAATGGCGATCTAAAGTTTTCAAACGAGGTTTGCAGTTATTTTAACTAGATGGCACCCTTTAAGCACATTTTAACCCTCTTTAACAAGATAGAAATCGTTTAAATAACATTTAAAAGTTTTATCTTCATCCGTGTTGTTATAGCCTTTTAATCAAATTAATTTTAGTATCGTTAAGAGCTTCATTACCGCACTGTGCGGTATGGATAGATATTACCGCACTCAGTGCGTTAATGAATATTACCGCACTCTTTTTATATAAACAAATACATTGAACCAGAGTTTATTGATGAAGATAAAATATTGAACAATACACGTTTGCTTATGGCACACAACGAAACTCGTTTGATTGCCGCAAAACTCGGCTCACTGCCTCGTTTTGGCAATCAAACTCGTTTCGATCATAATCAAACTTGTATCGTTAATATCGATAACCAACCCTACTAAAAATAATTTTAAGCAGGTCCGTTAGCATCAGATACTTGTATAGAAGTGGTATAAGGTCGTTTAAAAAAGATTTTATCTACGACCACTACTAAAAGTAGGCCTTTCAGCGCTAGCTTGTTTCACTAAAAGTGATGTTTTATAGTTTACCGTGTTTAAAAAAATCAACTGTTTACTTTTAGCACACGGGCTAAAAGTGAAGTGAGGTTATAAAACTACAATTTCGAACTGCAAGTGAAGTTGTAAAACTATTCTAGTTGCTTCTTGCGTTACAGGTAAAGCGTTTTTGAAATAATTAAAGCGCTAGGTAATGAATACAGTCATATGTGGAGTATCAATAATTACATTTCGTAACTCACCTTGACAGCACGGGCGTGGCCAAACAATCGCCCGCGCGGCGTAGCCTACTGTTCATTATGACATAAATTCAAAGTGTCGCAGATGCGAACCTTTCTTAAATCGATATTTATGGATTAATAACGGTAAAATTAAGGTCGTAGATAAAATATTGTATGCAACGCGTGCTAAAAGTCGTTTATGCGCAAGACAATTTTCATGTCTTGCGCATAAACGTCGACTTTTAGCACTTGTTGCATAAATAGCTATTAAATAATTGAAACCAGATTTGATTTTTTTTAACTAGATTTAGAGTCGACTAAGCCATATGTAAAGTCTTGGCACTAGGTCAAAACGACATATAATTTATTTTAACCCTAGAACGCATACATCTAAGAAAGTTACATTAACGCATATGTGGTGTGGTATACGACACCACATCTTTTTTTGTTTAATGAGGCACTTTAAATTTACTACACGCCTTTTTTAATATCTGGAAGTTAATTTTGACTGCATAGATGCATATTTAAGCGCAAAACGGAAGTAAAAGTTGTTAAAATATTTATTTATGAGTATAAATAAATTAATTGTTAAATCTAAGGAACTGATCAGGTAGGTACTAATATCTACGTTAAACAGTTTTGACAAATAACTACAGTGTGATTTTTTAAAAACTCAATTGCAGCAGGCCTTGGGTAGACTGAATCCGTTGGCAGTACTGAAGTGTATTGTTGGTGACACTGTCTGTGTCAAAACTGACGCAAAGCCTAACCTGCTAACCTCGAATTTGACATAGACTTGCAGTGTCAGCAACAATACATTTCAGTATTGCCAACTGATTCAGGCTATCCAGGGCTTGCTGCAATTGAGTTTTTAAAAAATCACTCGGTAGTCTCTGTTCAGCACATAAATTACACTGCAGGTTATCAGGTTAGGTTTTGCGTCAGTTTTATCACAGACTGACTCAAAATTTAACCTGCTAACCTCGCAGAGGATCTTTTTTTGGATCTCCCGATATTTACATCATAACCTTAAAAAGTTATTTAATGTCAATTGAAATTGGTTCTAATTATAAGGGTGGCTATCTTTGTTCCTTCTAGTAATTATAGTTTTAAAACATTATTGAGTGACCTTTGTAATATGTTATTTTGGTTGCCTGCTCCACTCTATCTGTTCGGCGGCTCAAGTATAATAGCTAACTAGCAATCCTATAAAGACAGTAGTGATAGCTATTTTTACAAATTCCACTTCGCATTACGTTACTATGAAAATTATGTACGTAAACTGACAGATGGCAAGTGGTTACCGACCAACACCTACCGAGAAAACGTGTTAAGTGATTGCATAGATGGCGTCATATGCGACACCAAGTAACTAAAAAAGTAATTATAAAGCTTGTAACAATTTTTGGAAATTAAAAATTAAAGGGATATATCAATAATAATCTGCTGGAGAGGTACTGAAAATACGAATATGATAACATAACAGCAAATCACTAAAAACTAGATAGTTAGATAGGTGGTGTCTCATATGACGCCACCTATGCGTTCTAGGGTTAAATTCGATTAAGTGTAATTCCATAGATTTGATATACTTTTAATGAGATTTAAAAATCGTATAAATATGACAAAGTAATTTAAACAAGTCATTAGATGAAGTCGGAGTCTCTTAAACGGGATTGAAAATTTGTTTAAGAACGATGAGATCTTTTAAACTTGATAAAAGTCGTTTAAATGAGTTTCTAACGTTAAAAGTGGAAAAAAGGTTTAAAGTCGTTCAAATTAAATTACATTTCTTGGAAAGGGGGTTTGTCCGTTTAAGCTAGACTAAAAGTAGTTTAAATGAAATTTCAAGTTAGATTAAAGTGACTGAAAATCTCTAAAATGAGATTTTAAGTCATACGGTGAAATTTAAAGTTGGTTAAATAAAATGTTCGATCAACTAACTAAACGGTATTTTTGGTATTTTCACACAATATAATGAATCACAGAAATATTAAGAGGCACAGCATCCTGTAACAGTAAAGTTGGTTAAACGATGCTGAAAAACTGACAAGTAACCACGCAGTCTGATTAATTCTAATAATTTTTTTCTAGTCGATGTTTAGTTTTCTCGTACAAGTAGTTCTTCGCTACCGTCTTCGGTACCAGAAATCGGGACAAACGTATAACAAATTATGAAAAATTTAGTAATTTGTCAGTGAATACGTCTTTTAAGCTTAATAAAACACGTTAAAATTGCAACTTTTTCAAAGTTTTTGAAAAGAAGATCGAATATGATAACAATGCCGGTCCAAGTTTGTGATTTTCAAAATTTCAGTCAGTTATTTCATCAGTTTTTTCAAACAGTATTTAATCAAGCAGTAGTCCCTATCCATTTGACTTATTTTACTGGTTACATACTTACCTATTCTTCTATTATTTATTGGATCATACGAGAAATTAATAGCTGATCCTCTATCAATGTTTCAATTTCAAATTTTTCTTTTAATCCATGTGAGTAAACAACCATTTCTGAAGGTTGGTTGTCGTTTTGGCTTTTGTATATCTAATTTGTACAACTGTACAATTTTTTAAGTAAAGTTAAGACTGCTTCTATTTCCTTATAATAAAAAATTTCTATTCTGAATTTTTAAAAATTTAAAGTATTAAATTTCGATGCCTGGCAACTGTTATAACCACAAGTAACTAGATTGTGCCAGCATTTCTCACAAAAAACGCGACAGCACCCACCAATGTAATCGAATCAACAACCCTTAACTCCCTAGTATTTACAAAGGTGTTTTTATAAACATTCCAGCGGGCGGCATGCAAAGCAGAGCGTTGGACAAGAGGAATCCCCAGGAGTCATCCCGATTCCCGACTCCTTCCCCAGGGACGGTCGCTAACTCCGCCAACGTCACTGTTTACTTGGGATACGCTAACAACCCCTTTGGACCATCGATACGTTTCCAGCATGAAAAGGAAAAGTAAGTGATAGGAAAGATGTGGGGCTGCCGATCGGCATTGTAGGGCTGCATTACCATAAAGAAATGAAAAAATAAATAACTTCGACGACTGCTGGAACGGCGGGCTGTGAAAAGCGCCAGAGGGCGCTGCTAACAGCCAAGGTCGGGATCTTGTAAATCTGCCTTAACTGATTTTCGCTTGGGCAGTGCAAAAACGAAATTTTCGAATCAAAGTTTTAGTCATGCGTGCTTATATAAAACTGCTTTATTATTTTTACTCTGGCAATAAATTTGCTTAACAACCGAAAACATCTACTCATGGTTGATTAAAATCAATTATATAAAACAAACTTTGATTTTGACACAATATACTATGCTGGTAGTCCTCAAACTTTTTCACCGTGAACAACCCTAATTACATTTCAGTCGGATATTGTTCGCTGCAGTTAGTGCTACTTGGAGAGAGCTTAGAATCCTGCTATACCTTCTTGAAACATCTCGAATAGATTCTTTTTAATTTTTTAAATCTCATTTAATTGTTAGTACTGTTTGTTAAATCTAAGCTCGTATTCTACCAACTGCAGAAAATATTATAGAAACTATGTAGGGTGCAATCTATGTTAAACAACTTCAGTTTATTGCTAACAAAATTGAAGATATCTCTGTAGGACATACAACAGCAACTTGTACAATTTTCTCTGATCTTATGGAAGATAAAGAGATCAGTTTAGGGTCGCCTTAAGTAAAAGTATTACAAGTTACGGACACCTCAAAGTGCACGGTTTTTTGTTACTATGGTTATTTTTGCGATTTTTCGGCTTATTAAATGGGGGTTTCTCCAGTGGCGTTGCTCGTGATTATAAGAATATGTATTACTTTTTTAATGTTTGTATTTTAGCAAAGTTTCACAAGTGAACAAACTACATAATAATATGTAAGTATTTAATAAATATGTATCAGTATTCAATTGCTACTACGCTTTGCAGTTCGTTTCGCATAGAGTTGACCAATGTTTCCATATTGTATCCTTCTCTCAGTTCCTTCCAAGCATTTTTATTCTTTCCCATAATTAATCGGTTTCGTTTGGTGCAAAATCCCTGGTATAGGTACATTTTTGTAGTTAAATAGCCCCAAACATTTTCGATGGGATTCAAGTCCGGACTTCTTGCAGGCCATGGTAAAAAATTGATATTATTCTCATCAAACCATCAATGAACAACCCCTGCTGTATGCACAGGACAGTTATCCTGTGAAAATAATGTTATCAATTACGTTAACATAAACAAAATTAATTAATTAGGTAATATATTGCCTGTTGAAAAGTAAATTGATTAGGAAAGACCTCTCTTACAGATGGCAGCATCACATTTTGCAAAATGTTGCGATCATTTTCAGCATTCAGTCGACCATTAATTCTATAGCATGCCCCAGATCCGTGAGCATTGATCCATCCCCATACGTTTACAGAGAATCATTCACTACTCCTTAAGGGTTGAATATAATATTGCTCCTCAAATTTGTGGTCTACAAACCCTTAATCGTCAATTGGTAAATGATTGAAATACCCTTTCACCTGAGGAAGCAGTCGTGTTCCAAAAGTCGTCGATCTCATTCAAATAGTCGGTTGCAAATTGTACTCTTCATTTCTTGTTCTCTGGTGTTAAAAAAACTTTTCTTGCAGAAGTCTTTGCTGCCAACGATTTTTAATTTTGAAATGCAGCTCTTGCTCACATGCAAATCTGTTGTGACTCGACTCAGCGACCAGTTCTCTTCCAGTTTTGTAATAAATAGCTCGCATTTTCTCTGTTTCTGACAAATGTCTGGGAATTTTCCGAGTTTTCAGTTCTATGACAGTTGATGACAAACGTAAACGTCAAAACTCGACGTCTATGATTAGAATATCGTATTACAAGCTAAAAATCTGCCGTGCACTTTGAGTTGGCCGCAACGGTACTTAAATTATTCAAAGAGTTTATTAGAATACAGTCCGATGAAACAACGTATTGAAACAACGATTTTCACTTACTTGATATATTGGATTGTAATCTTTGAAAACTTCTTTGTGGAGTTCTACTCTTGATGCTGACTTTTGTGGCGCAATACCCACCAAAACAACATTAATATCAGATTCTACGTTGAAGAATTACTACTTTTTCGGCCTTTACAAAGTAGAACAACTTACGAGTTATTTAAAAGTTAAATAATAGTTATTAATGTAATTGATCACATAGAAACAGATCTTTAGCAAAAAAAAAATTTATCGATATTTGTAAGTTTGTGGTATTAGAATCTCAGTATTAATTTATTGTGAATGCAAACGATTGTCACGAGCTGCAATGTTACTAAGCTTATACGAGAGAAAGGGAAAATTCCGTTTTCGATAACTAGTAATGTTTCAATTCAGAAATGTTAAAGGCATCTTAGCTTCATAATCCCCTCCTTATACAACTATCTAACTATGTCACTTTAGTTTGTCAGAATTTGCATCAGCACGGATCAAAATCTCACGAAAAATGTTCACTACATACTGTTTATGCTAGGGTGTCACCATTCGAAGTAGCCATCTGGCAGTATCGATCTAACCGATTTCCCGTCGATTTTTCAGTCTTAGCTAACGTTTTTTCTAGTAATTATACCACTAACTTTTCCACTTTGTCCACAGATTCAGACTTTTACGTTATTGCAGGTCTTTCACTTCTTGCATTGTCTTCGAGTCTCCGTCTGCCACGTTTAAACTCATTTGCCCATCGACAGTCAATTTTCATGAGGAAGCATCCTTGTAAAGGGTCTTCAACCTTATAGCTATTTTGAATTGTTTATAAAATAACTCTTTCTTCGTAAGCCATAAAACATATCCTCAGCCACTTATTCTGCTTGTTCTGGAGTGTCGCAGGGATCGAACTGGGCCCGCTCCCGTTTCATTTATTTATAAATAATTTACCCTTAGTAACGAAACGATCAAGGTATCTACTTTTTGCAAGTGATATAAAAATCTATTCTTGCATAAAGACATTACAAAGCGCACGTGTATTTGACTAGTCAAGAATTGAATGTTCAATTTTCATATCCAGAAACACCATCTACTAAATCTACTATAAAGTCTAAAGCTTTATACGCATCGGGACGAGACTTGTCAAACTGAAGTGTGACAAGATGCGGAATGAGAAGTTGTAACAGGGTAAAACTATAATTAAATCACAAATAAACAAAGCCACCCTTGGCGGCCAATAATTTGTAAACAACAAATCTTTTGGCAAGTGATATATGGCGGGTTCTGCAGATAAAGGATTTACCTTTGACGCGTCACCTGAAATACCTAGGAATTTTGGTTTTGCTTTCTTTAGAACCCTTCCTGCAGGTTGTTTTCCAAAAAGATGCAAGAAAATGTGCCAGTAAAATTATTTAAATCGATCTATTAAACACACATGCAGAATACGGTGAAATCAGTGCTTCTACACATAAAAACTCAAAATTATCTACACCTTAAGTGACGTCACTGCATACAGTCTAATTCAAAAATTGCTAGTTAATTATTCAGTAAAGTTACAGCCCGAAAGAGCGTTATAGTTCAAGACTCAATGAATATTTAATATCTGACTTTTATTATTGACATTTAAGTTAAAAGTTCATTCCACAATATTCTAATCGTCTTTCGAAATCAGACGAAACACTTTAAAACTACGCACTGTTATTACATGCGAAGTAAATACAATTCTTACTTGGCGAGTAGCTTGCAGTTTCTCCATTCGACGGAAGGTGTCCGTTATCTGCTTGTTAACCTAGAAATCACCTGAAGACGAAAAGTTGCGTAGGGGGCGCTCAGCAGCGACTTGTTACGCTGAAAAGGCGGCTGGATATCGACATAGATGTCTTCGCCAAAGCCCAACCCACAGAGTCGAAAGGAAATTGTCGTCTAGAAGAATAAACAATCCACATAGTGGCGTGGACTTCGCCGAGTTACACACAAACAGCAAACATAACTCAAATAAAGCAGTAATGTAACGAAGAAATAATTTAGGATATCTGATACTAACCGATTTTGTTAATTACACCCTGATTGACGATAAAAGTCCCCTCCAGCGTACCCAATGATACATCTGCTCTTTCCATTTTAGTCGCGTACCCCCAAATTGCAACCTCAACTGAGCAGGAAACCAAAGGAAATGGATAGGAAATAAATCTACAAAGGTGGTCGTTGAAAGAAAAAACTCCACCATGGTAATACAAAGTTAAAATATCATAGCAAGGTTACAAGATATTCTTTTTCAAAGCATAGAGAATGAAAGATAGAGAGTGGCAATCGTTATAGCTAACCATATCTTGAAATACGTTGCATGCTTTTCCAAATCAGAGTACATACAGTACATACATCTGAAAAATGCGTAAATCAATTCTACCATGATATAGAAGAACTTATGAAAACGGTTAAAAATATGATGTAAATAAAGTATTGAAGATTTTAATTCCAACATCGAAAAGGACAGTTTTAAAAACAGCATTGGAAAGTATGACCAATGTCAGCCAAGAACATCACTATAACTAATACATGGTTCCAGATTCCATGCAAATAGCTTTACATTGTCGCAAATTCCTCTAAAGTCGGGGTAACTGGCAATCCTTTTAGTCACAATGTACTTGTACACGAATACTAAAGCTACTGTTGCAACCTTAATAAGTACACTTAAGTACAAATACTTGCATTTATCTTCTGCCGTTTACAGAACAACCTAAATTTAACACCGTTTCTTATTAACTAACTAAATTCTAAGTCCAGTTTGAGCAAGAAAACTAGGTACGCGTTCTCAAATTTCCAAATAAGACTATCAGAGCAGTTCTAAGTTTTTCACTTCTGTCACGTACAGACATAAGTGACAATTCATAATATCTCTATAAATTATTCAAACTTTAAGGTTTCACACGCTAAAATTTATCAAGCGGCGGACACCTCGCAAATGATCTTAAACATAAAATAGTTGCTCTCTTTCTTTCTTTGTTTGTTTCTTTCTTTCTATGTTTGTTCGCTATCTCCTCCGAAGATACTGGACCGATTAAGTTGTACGATGGCTTAAAAGTTTGCTAATTTTTAGACTTAGATTGTAGGCCCGTTTTTATTTACAAAAATTTCATTAAATCCTCTAAGCAGCTGAGCGGAGCGCCTATCCCGTGGGCTACGGTGTGACAGCTGCTGTCGCCGTGTGCTATTAGCTCGGGTGAATACCTATCTTCATATATCATTATAGGAGCGTATTATTCAAACAACCCAGGTTGGTTCTGGGGTAGGGTGCTCGTCTGCCACGCGGGCGGTCCGGGTTCGATTCCCGGCCGATGCATCCTTTTTTTTATTTATATTAATGAATCTCTTTTAAATTAGCGAACCGAAGCGTAGTTCGGGTGACTCACTAGTCTATAACATAAAATCGGTGGTCTCTTTGTTTGTATGTTTGTATGTTTGTTCACTATTTTCTCCGAAGATACTGGACCGATTAAGTTGTATGATGACTTAAAAGTTTGCTAATTTTTAGACTTAGGCCGTAGGCCGGTTATTATTTTCAAAAAAGTACGAAAAAGATTTAAATTAATTAAATTGTGTAAGTAGCCGAGCGAAGCATCTGTAGTCGTGGACTGCGGTGCAACAGCTGTTGTGGCCATGGGCTGTTAGCTCGGGTGAAAAACTGTGTTCATATACCATTATAACAGCGCCTTATCCTACAAAGGCACGTTGGTCCAGTGGTAGAATGCTCGCCTGCCGTACGGGTTCAATTCCCGGCCGATGCATTCTTTTTTAAATTTATATTAATGAATCTGTCTTAAATTAGCGAACCGAAGCGTAGCTGGGGTGATTCACTAGTCCCTAATAAAGTTTTGCAATTTTACTAAAAGGAGTTTGCTCCAGTCGGCACGTAGTTCGGCCTAATTTTTCGGCTCACGGGGTAAACCTTGCATAAATTTGCCCTTAATCATTGCGTGGGCTTGGAATATTTTCATCTTCCTAGAGAAAGGCACGTTTCTAAATACCGGCTAAATACTCGCCTGTTGTAACTTTAATATGACCATTCTGTAGGCAAAATTCTACCTTAAAATATGTACGATGCAAATTGCTTATAGCTAACTAAAGTACAGTACAACCGGGTATTGTCAGTCAAGAAGCCAAATCGTAACAACATATGGAACTCCTCACGCTATAGACCTGAAATATTGTGAAAAGCCAAATAGATATATTAATAAGTGATCGGTTCAGAAATGCTATCAAGAATTTGCAAACCCGCTCAGTGCCCGACATCAACGCTGCTTCTAAATCTGTAATTACAAACATAGTGTGAGATTGAAAAAAATCTTGTGAGAAAGAGACTAGGAAGATTAACATTGAAAGTCTAAATGTAAAAATCACAAGAATGCAATACTGTCAAGCACTTAACTACAATAGTAATAATAAGGTGAAAGAAAGACGGATATACAACAAATAGGGTTTATGATCGAAGTCACAAAAAAAACAGGACTGAATACCTCAATAGATTTTTCAGCTAATGGAGGAGAGAAGGAAGAGAAAGATCGAACGAAATACCACGACACACAGGGAGTTATAAAACAAAACAAAAAATACAAGATGGCAACGAAGCATGGCCACAGGAAAAATGCAAGGAAATTGAAGAATTAGAGAGCAAACATGATAACTTCAATTTAGATACACAAAACAGATAAGGAAAATTACAGACGCACTACGACAACACAAGCTTTCACTAAAAATTGCAAGGCAATGATACCAGTAGATTAACATCTACCAGAACGACACTACTAACACCCGTATTCATAGTCGTTCGCCAGCGGATCGCCGGCGACTCGCCAGAGTTTCGTTATGAATAGTATGTTGGCGGCACTGTACGTCTATGTCAAATTCGAGGTGATCAGGTTAGGTTTTCAGTCAGTTTTGACAGAAACTGACACAAAATCTAACCTGCTAACCTCGAATTTGACATAGACGTACAGTGCCGCCAACATACTATTCATAACGAAACTTTGGCGAGTCGCCGGCGATCCGCTGGCGAACGACTATGAATACGGGTGTTACACTTTTCAGCCAGATTTACAACACAGGAGAGTAACCAACTGATTAACAGAAGGCGATGTTCATTACTATACCGAAAAAGTTAGACGCCTAACACTGACTACAGACTCTAAGTTTAATGAGCCAAGCTTTAAACATCTTCTTCCGAATTCTCCACGCTCGTAGGTAGAAAAACATTGAAGCGCATTTGGAACAGACTCAATTCGGCTTTCGAAATAGACTTAAAGCACGACAGAGTTTGTCCATTATTTAAGTTTTGTCGAGAAATAATTGGGCCAACAAACACAGTCTATGCTTGCTTTGTCGATTACCAAAAACCTTTTTATAGATATATGCCTAGACAGCAAATATATAAACATCATCAAAAAGTTATACTATATTCAAACGTCACAAATAAAAATCGGATATTGGAAGAAATGAAACGAGGCTCTATACGAAGAACATTTTTTCGACTGCCTTGGATGAAGTAAAGCAGGGCAAAAAAATTAAGCGGACAACACCGTATCTTACATAAAAATAAGTAAAATAAAAGGTATGGCATCAATAAACCTCTTATTGGAAATGGCCTCATATATGTAAACGGACAACAATATCTAGGCTGCTGGTTGACTCAGAAATAGACCAGAAATGAGATCGAAACGAGGATAGACATAACATATAGCATCTTCCAATAAATTATTATGCAACCTTAATTATGTCTTGGAAACTTTGCCGGTCTTATTATATGGAGTCGAAGACTGAACAGCAATGAACTGATTAGAGGCATTTGAAATGTGGCTTTACCGCAGAATCCTGAAAATTTCATGGGTCATCCGAGGGTGAAAAAATAGTTGCTTCACGAATGAACACAACACGCGAGGGTTTTAATACTGTTGAAAAGAGGAAAGTAATATAGGTACTTTAAACCTGTTTCGCATTGACAAACATACTCAACTTCAATTAATAATGGAAGGTAGGATAGAAGAAAGAATAGGACTGGGACTAAAACCTCGCTGATAGTTCAAAATCAAAATCAAAGACAGTAATAAATCATGATTCCCATCCTCCAATGAAAAGAACGGTACCTTAAGAAGTAATAATAATATTTTTGAAACGTTCTTTATAATAAATATCGTCAAGCTTTATAAATTAAGTTAGTATTCCTATATGTATAAGCCTTTCTCCACCAGGTACTGTAAGTGTGTAAATTGGGCTCGATGGCTTGGCCAAAAGTGTCGTTTAGATTTAGATTCAGATATTTATTTCATACATCGTCTTGTGCAAGCCATATCTCCAAAACTTTCCCTATGACTTTCCCCGGGTTTGATTTTGAAAGTTAATTTGGATCTTAAGGAGATCATTCAGTCACTAAAATCTATAGATTACGCCGATGGAAAAGAAGTTTCCTACTAAGTGAAAAATTTTTGCACAGCGACCCCTGTTCCATTTCAACCTATATAATTCAATCCCCATGTACTATTCTAGTAATTTTTAACATTAAGGGCTATTCCTATAGTATGGACTAATTCCTACAAAAATTTCAAGTTTCTACATCTTTTGGAAGGGATCGAAACCCGAAAAGCTGTCTTTTCTTTAGGCCGTCATACTGAATTTTACAGATTTTTTCCCATCAACATTAGGTCCCACGAAATGTTTGTTTCGAATTTCAGGTTTGTAGGTGATTGGGAAGTGCAAAAATAAGTGGTCATTTTTTTTTGCTACAGACACGAGTGGATTTTGTATATCATATTGATTATTCAATACACTGACCCACAAATTTCCAGTTCCAGAAAGACACTGTCAGGCCATTTTTGAATTCAATAGGTATGTGACCATTTGGAGCAGTTTCGGTACAAAGTTAACGAGTTTTCCTGTATATAGGTTCATTTTCAGTAATATTATATCGTACAATCCTTCAGCTTTTGGCATCTAACAATTCTAAAGGTAACACGCACGAAGTTTTTGATTGTCTAAAAAGGTTCAGCGGAACCGCTCTAATCTCTATACCGTCGTATGTGCAGCTGTTCTGTCTCGTCGCTTTTAAGAGCGTTTGGTTACAGCATTTTCAAAACACAGTCAATGGGAGCAAGCAGGATACATACCTAAATAATTTTAACTTTTGTCACACTCTACCGATAGCGAGCTTTTTGCGAGATGCGATTCCATTGGCTGCAGGTGCGAGCACGCTTCAGGCGTCTAGCGCTAAAACTTCACGTGGCGTCAGTTGGGAGGTAGCATCTGGCACGGGCGGTTGTGCAGCAGAGCGCATGCCAGCGGCGTCCCCTTTCGAAGGAGGGCGTCCGTTGGCGCGTTGTGTAATGATATTTTCGGCCGGTGTTTCCGTATTGTTACCGCAAGATTTGACTTTGTTTATTGAGAAGGCTCTTTCTTGGCGGGCGGTGTAAGTGACAGGGTGTGTTTCTGAGTGCTTGTCTGGTGTCTTTATCGATGGCCTATGCCGCTCGTTAACGTTCTGAAAGCCTGTTTGGATAATTTTTCGGGATCTCATCTTACGAGTGAGCTATCTAACGGCCTCGCAAGTTTTTGTGGTCGCCTAGGCGGGCGTTGCACACTTCTTCCCGAATAAATCAGGGATCCAGTTGACATAGCAGGTTTCCACCCACGCAACGTCGACCAACAGCTATAGCGATTGGTGCAGGACATCCCACAGCAATTAGCGCTTACGCAACAACGCCAAGCCGCCTAATGGAAGGTATTGTGCGCTCCTATATTTTGGCATTAATTGTTCATGTTTTACGGCCAGCCGGCCCATTTGAATATGTTAAATTAAGCGTACTTGTTATCCGCCGCCTAATTAAGGCGCTATTTTCCAAATTATTCCTTTGTATTATAAGCCCGGCTATATTCTCGAATTATGTTCGTGTTGTACTGCCAACCGGCGACGCATACGTTGAATTATACGTCTGTGTGAAAGGGCTATCTGTAGTTGAGGCGTCCCCAGCTGGGCCTACTTTTAGGTCTAAATTCTAAGTATATTGTGTACGCTGACCACGTCGGCATTGCTGTACGTTATGACCATCAACTTGGTCCAATAGATCTGTTTACTGTATTTGACTTATGATTTTTCCCTTGTACTTGTGCATGTTTATTTACAGGGTGACTCAGTCACTGTGTCAATATTGATGTAAGGTGAGGCCCGAAAGCCGTTTATAAGCGTTACAGGTAGGACGACGCGCTTGTCGCTACACTGTTGGTAGTCCAGAGTTTGTGCTCAAGTATCCCACCCCGTTTGGCCTTCAAGGTTCGGTTAAGCGTGGGTTTCCCCGATTGAATCTTGTGGGGCCCATTTATTTTGTAACACCCTATACATACCATCACGCTTGCCCTGTGGTGTATCGTTTCTCGGACCACGCCCATCTTCCTGAGCGTATCATGCCGTGGCCTTTAGCCTGTTTTGTGAGATTTGCAGGGTAAGTGGTGACAATTCCCGACTTGTCGAAGCAAAGGGGCACTCCCCCAACCTAGAGTGTCCCTAGAATCATTTGATACCGTAACAACACTGAATGGTCGAGTATCGTATATAACATTTTTTGCGCTGATAAAAATAAAAATACCGTTGAATATGACAAATAATGTTTGCCTAAATGAAATGGGTAATTTTTTGTTTCTATAGCAACCAAATACAAACCCATTCTCTATAACAGCCCTGGTACCGTTATATTCATAACGGGCCTGTTATTTTGTTGTCATACCAACCAACAAGGATACACAAAGTTGGTAGCGTAAAAAATTAATATAGCATCCAGCCTATTTCTGTTTTCCAAAATCTATA
The DNA here is from genome assembly GCA_940337035.1 of Agriotes lineatus. Classification (NCBI taxonomy): domain Eukaryota; kingdom Metazoa; phylum Arthropoda; class Insecta; order Coleoptera; family Elateridae; genus Agriotes; species Agriotes lineatus. The sequence continues at coordinate 155,117,595 of OW679198.1, read as the reverse complement.
TTATTATTCGTCTATGGTTATTTTACTTCCCTCGTCTAAAAGGCGAATGAAGTATTATAATCGCGAAAAATTCACCTTCCGAGATTTCTTGAGATCTTTACATTTCAGGATCTCTAGATGACGAAAAAAGGGTTTTCTCAATTCCGTCCGTCTGTCTGTCTGTCTGTCTGTATGTCTGTCTGGCTGTTTGTTGGCGGTATAACTCAAAAACTATTTGTTGGGGGATGACGATATTTGGATGCAGATTATATGTTTACCTGTCATGAAACCGAGAAAATTTCATACAAATATATACAGGATAAGCACCTTAAAAAACAGACGAAAATTTCGAAATTGACTCATGACAAGATACGGAATAACTGGTAATAAGATACTGTTTTTCAATACACACAACATCGAGAATGGCTAAATGTTTTCCCCTTCCCTCGTATTAAAAGGATTCCAGCCACATAAGTTTCGACCATTTTGGCTGTGACACTCTACATACAGTGAAGTCCATTTATAATGCAATATGGCCATATTTCAAGCTAAATGTATGCTTTGCCGCACCCTTTCTCGTTCGTTCCGACGTGCGTTTTCAGGTTAGAGGTCCACCTTTTCCAAATAGTATATGACTTCGCAGGTGAAATGGATTCGTCAAAATACTATTCTTAGCCAAAATTAGGTAGATTTTGAGCGTGATATTTCCATAGGACTCTGTGACTTCTTTGAATACATTGTTTCTCTGTAAAATTTTGAAATATTCCCTGTATCAAAGCAAATAGATAGAAGTCAATTGTAAGTTTATTTTTTAATTTTCTTGAAAATTAATCTACTTTTATTTTCATCTACTATATTTAGTACAATAATGGTTTTTTAAATATTCCTATGTCATTTTCTAGAATACATCTACCATATGTACTAAAGGAAATTTAGGGCCAAATGACATGTTTATACTTTACAATATAAAATCCTTACATGCATAGCAACTAGTAAACAAAAATTTCTTATTTTTCCAAGGAAAGTTTCAATTATGGTAATCCGTTCTATGTAAACAACTGAAGAAATATTGTGATACTACTAAGTACAGTAATTTCTTTAAAATCATATTTAGACAAAATTGCAGACAAATTTAGTTGAAGCTATCTCCATCTGAAAAGTGAAAACAATCCTAGTCCAGGAAGATTCATATTTTACTCAAAAGAGACATTTTCAGGAACAATTTCACCACTACAACGACGCAACGGCCATCTTCTTCGGCGCCCAGAACCTTAGAAGATTCGACGGCAAACTTTGTGGACACAGGACAGCTACTTTCTCAAGAAGGTAGATCAAAACGGGGTGTTCTTCATCTGTACAACATGGTTAGCTGCGCCACTGGGTGCGATCCCCTGATTTACAAAGGCTACGGTTGCTACTGCGGCTTCCTGGGCTCTGGCTATGCCGTTGATGGAATCGATAGGTAAGTGAATAAAAACACTTGAAAATATTGCTAGTTCTGGACGCATTTAAAAAAATAAATGAAAACTGTTGCCAGCGAATCAACTTTACGTCATAAAACTTATTGGTAAAAGCATAGGCGAATAAATTTCTAGACGTCTCGAGTATATGACAAAGTGAATTCAATCTAAACCCGGTGGGAGCCTTGCGAAAGATGGCACTGTCAGTTATTTCCAATACTAATTGCAGTTGACCAAATGCACTTTCAGTAGGTAGATTTTCATTTACCTGGTCCACCTTAACGCTCAAACAGGTAGAAGGACCCCTACTAGGCTACCGTCTTAAGTCTTAACCGTAATATAGACGATAAGAATAAGGTGTTATTATGGTATTATTAGGTGTAGAAAGAAAAAAGAAATTTGCAAGCTTAGGTAATTATGAACACAGTTTATTTATAATTGCACAAACAATAGTAGGTACATCTAAATGATTTAATCTATGATCTAACGAATAAGCAACAACCATCAAGAGCGTATGCATCTTTAAGTGTGGGTTAAGTTTCGCATTTTTGCAACTTTTGTTATTGTTTTACGAATTAGTCGAGATTCCCAAGTGGTCTGTTTTAAAAGACGAACCAATAAAACATAGCTACCTAATTATGAATTTGCCGTGCTCTTCACACTCACCATTTTCAACAGAAGTTAAGAATTCAGGAAACATTTTTTTAACTTGTTTTTCTGCAACTTCATATAAATTATTAATTATACTATAAATATGTTTAATTTTTGGGTAGATTTCTTCAAACACCTTCAAAGTTGTTAGTACCGCGTTGTTTGTTAAATTTAAGGGCGGACATAAGTTACCTAATTCTAAATTAGTGCTAGTTTGATAAGCTTTTTGTTTAATAAGCTCTTCAGTAGATTCTTTTATAACAGAGCTGCTTTTTAGTTTGTTTTAGCATTTGCTGCACTTAAATTTAGATAAACATTTACGTAAAATAAATCCAGCAGTATATCTCACTGCACAATTTTCTAATTTAGCATTTTTTTAATGACAATTAGAACTTGTACTAATCTTTTTTAAATTTGCGCAAAATATGTGTCTAAAAGACAATCTAAAGGATTTTGAAGTAGGGTTATGATTAAAACCACCTTATTCCGAATTACAGAAAAACAATTTTCTAACGCGTCTTGATTTAAACGCCTGGTTAATATATAATCAACAGTAATATCCCAAGTGCATTAAAATAGCCGATTACATTTTCACGTTTTCTGTCAGTATGTTTTATTAAAAAAATTGTCAAGTAAATTTGCCGATCAACAAGAATCCCGAGTGCGTAGCATGAGGAATTTTGGGGCGAAAAATTTACGAGATATATTTCTTCAGAACAAAACATTCTGACACAAAATCGTCAAAATTTATTTAGGCTAGTTTACATGCACGCGGGGCGGGATGTTCGGCGTGATTATTTCCTGAACAAATAGATAAAATTCAGTTGGTGAAGCACCTTCAATAATCATATTAAAATTATGCACAAGCGATTAACTTTTGACACATATTTAACCGTGGTTAAATTTTGACCTTTGTTTTTTTGTCATTGTTAAACTGACAGCAACCATAGTGATTAAGCATATTACGAGTACTAAGAAAATAATCAATGTTATCATTATTTTTTAAATCATTATACAGTAATAAAGTTGACCTCACCGAGTGCATTAATCCAAGAAAACATGGAGGTACTTTACCCGTAACAGTTTTCAAAGAAGGTAGCACTTCCAGAGCGTTTTCCAAAATTGCTTTTATACAGTGTGTCCCAAAAAGTTTTATACAAATAAAGAAAAACTTTATCTTACATTTCACAAAAAAAATGCTTGATAAAAAGCTCTGCATGACTTGTAGATCCATAATCAAGTACAAAATTTATAAAACATTGGCTGATATACAGGGAAAATCAAAATTTGGAATGAGAGTAAAATACGTTCAAACTGTAGAGGAGAGCAAAATGTTCATTGAAATTGTTATTAAGTAGTATTTGACATTTGTTGACAGTTATTAGATATTCCAAGTCACTCTATCCAGAACGTGTTTAATAAGGACGAGTAACACAAAATCAGGCGCTTATTATGAACGGGATCTTACGATGTTTCGTACTGCGCGTTAATCTAACAATTGCTGACGTATTTATTGAAATAATCTTATAATTTTTATCTGGGAAAATCACTATTCTAATAATGTTTTGCTACTTAAAAACAATTTCAATGAACATTTTGCTCTCCACTACAGTTTGAACGTCTTTTATTCTCATTCCAAATCATAATTTTGATTTTTCCTGTATATCAGCCAATGTTTTAAAAATGTTGTACTTGGTTATGGATCTATAAGTCATGCCGAACTTTTTATCAAGATTTTTTTTTGTGAAATGTAAGGTAAACTTTTTCTCCATTTATATAAAACTTTTTGGGACACACTGTATGTATATTTTTTTCGGAAAGCGGTACGCGATTTATGTTATTTGCGCGGAGATTTGAACGATTAAGGCAATCAAATAAATCGTTAAGAAACTTCACAAATCTTGCAGTAGGTTCAGCAGAAGAAGGAAGTTGTCCAGTTGATAATCCCGTTCGGATAGCAGCAGTCGTGGAATTGCTAAATACTTGACATGCTAATTTGCATCTCATTTTTTGAAAAGAATTCTGGAAAATGTGAATGTCCGACAATTTTGGCATTGATCTGGCTGTTCCACTCTGTTTATCTAAATTGTACAAATCCTTAATAACTTTCCAAGAAACCAGCTCGTTATGAAAAAGTCGTGTAATATTAACTGGTTTCGAATACTTTTTATAAGATGGGGTACATCATAAAAAAAAGTATAACTTTTCATTTTGGATATTTAAAAAAGGGTTGTTTGCTGTTATATTAAATTTAGCGACGGTTGATCTGTTATTAGATCCTTGGTCACAAATGACAGCTTTGACAATAAGACCACACTGTTTTAATTTGTTTAAACATATTTCAACTAAAGATTTTAAATGCGCTGAATTTGTAGAATTGGCAGTTAGAAAATATGCCAATGGAATTTTCCATCTGTTTCGTAATCCGGTGACCATAAAAACGAGTGCTTCTGAAGCCAATTCTTCTCTTCTGCCCAATTCACCAAGATCTTCAAAACCTTCAATAAAATCATGCTTCTTATTGTATTTTCAGCGCTATTTCGTCAAACATTAGAACGCACAGCCGTTGTTTGGGCTTTTGGACTTTCTTGGTAATTCGCAAAAACACATTATCTGAGAATCCTGGCAAAACAACTATGTTATTAAGGTACGATTGTAAAGTCGACACACCGGGAAGAATAACTCCGTGCTTTTTCAAATTTCTATAGGACGACGGAGAAGAATAGTTCATAGCCAAATTAATCATCTCCGGTTCCCAACGTTGGCGAGATTTATGAGAAAGCTGCATTTTAAGAAATGTATTATGTTTTGTCTCATTTCTGCTAGTTTGTGTTAACAGTTTTTTAATGTTTCTTCGCAAACGTAATATTTCTGTTCTTTGTGCTTTTACTTTTTTTTTATTTCTTGCTGTCGGAAATTAATAACGCGTGCGTTTTAGGAGAGTTAACAAATTTCTTATAACTAACTGTCACTGTCGAAGTGTTTTGTGTTTTCGGAGCTGTCCTATCCGAATTTAAAATTGATTGCAACGTAGGGGAAAGGGCAGCTGTATCCACGCAGACCTTCTTAGGTGACGGAACCAAACTTGATATATCAATTATAGCAAGTCGTTCGTAAAGTTTTGGGTTTTTGATACGTCTTAACAACAGTGGTTCAGAATCACGGATGGTAGTTTGTGGAAAATTCTCTGGATGTTGAGGAAGAAGCACCTCCCATGGTGAAACAGTTTTTTCAGTTGAATTGTTAATTGGATTATCAGATAAATTTTCTATTGGTTTAGGAAGTATAATTTGGAAAAAGGGTTACAACAAAGGTATTATACATTTTTTTTTAAATCCATAAACCCATAAAACTGCATTTTGTTTAAAGTATTTGCTAGGTGTTGAAAATGTTTTATTTACCACAATTTTCCAACAGAGCTGTTTCAATTTGTATTGTTATTGATAAAGATTTTTTATAGTAAACAGATTTAATTATATTTACCTCCGGAAATTAAAACCCACTGCTTGCATCTTTCTTCATTTTATACAGAAAAGTAAAACATGTGGAGACCTGGATCGGTTCGTTGGTTTTTCTCACAATTTTTGTAGGAACACTTATTTCCCGGGGGACGCATGTTTAAATAATACTATTTAAAGAAAATTTATAATACACTAGGAACGTTTAATTTGCATATGTTCGAAGGCACTAACTGTTAGCAACATTTGTGACCTAAATGATTTCAATGTCAATGTCAGCTTTAATTTTGCAGTGAGAAAGGACATCCCTAAGTGCTTCAGTTCTCACTCAGTTAATAATGCTGACAGGACGTAGCGCGGTGATTGTTACGACATTGTGGTCGACGCCGACGGTGGCGCCGTCGTTAAAACGGCTCCCACACTACCCCATAAAATGAATACGCTTTTTTTAAAGATCCAATTCTTTGTAAACCCTGTTCAATTTTTCGAACTTACGACGGTTGAGAGCAATTCTATCGGGAAAACGATCAGCATTAATCCTCTGCGCTTGTACACTATTTTTTGACACTCAAAATAGATTTGTAGCATATCTGCTGGTTCCTTAAAATTTTCCATTTTGGGATGGTTATCAGTAAGTAGAAAGAATTTTATTATGCACTTTGAAACGTCAAATAATAAGCGGCGCAGTTATTTTAAGCTTGCTTGATTATTATCACCAATTGTTTGTTCCGAAGAAGTTCGGATTTAACAACCTACTAGCTCAAACCAGTTTTGCTGTTTTTGCTAAAATTTTTTAGTATAGCCCTACTAAAAGTCTAGACTGGTGAAAAGTACTTCAAATTCTCTACAAGAATACACCAAAGACTATACTGACCAATTTAAGAAATTGTTGGTGACGTCACAACAAACAAATGAAAGTGTTGAAAAAAGAAATTTATTTGCCCAAATTGTAGCTAAGATGTTATGGTCTAAAATGAGTTTTACGACACCGCACCGGCACATACAAAAACTAAACGGCCGGAGCGAACAATATTTTACTCAATCGGTACAAAAATTCACCAAGGCGGCTGCCCACGCCGCAACTAGATAATGCCGGCGAAGCATCAGTGGAGCAAGGGAGGGTTCTTTACGAGATAACCTAAGGGTAACGGCCAGAAGGGCGGTAGACATGGATAAAATTGATTAGGACGCCACCCAGTTTGATTGACAATCGAAAATCCAAAGATAAACCCAGAGAAAACCGGGAAATCAACTGCGCCGATAAATACTCAAATAACTATTTCGGAAACCCCGGTGCAGCGACAGACACAAACACCTACCTGGAATGCTCATCCGCCACGTCCGGGCCTCACCTTACAATGGTCGTAACACAGTGACGTAGTCACCCTGGAAACAAACATGCAGAAGACACAAAAGGGTAAAGAATACAACTGTACGGTTAATACATCTATTGGCCACTCAAAGTGACCTCTCAATTTCCATACACCAAAACAATACAAATGCAGGTATATGCGGCATGTAGGCCGAATCGTAAGGATCGCCTAAAAGGTACGTCTAGCTGGGATGCGCTTTAAATAACGATTTCGGCGCAGAACTGAGCCAAACGCCAAGTCCAGGCCAAATAAGGTGTAACGTCCCCTAGGCCTCAACAGGCATGACGCGCGAGTGTAAAGCCTGACCTTCCGTTCGAGTCACTTACAGTGACACATTTAAGAATAACGAACGCTACACTTGCGCTAGAGTGTACCATACGTTCTTCAAGCGTCGAGCGCACTCTCAAATGGCTAGTTTGCCTAACAACACCGCCCTGCGGCACTGAGTGTCCAAACGCACACATAAACGATTAATTAATTTATTTATTTATTTACATGATAGAGGGCGACCCACAGAACGTATGGAAGACTGCAGTTCCAAAAACGGGTCACCACTAATACATAACGAAAAAATATAAAATTAAATGTAGCTGAGAACTAACAAAAAATCAAAGAAGAAAAAGAGTTAATATAATATAAGTACTAATATAAAAAAACTCAGTTGCGTAAATTACTACGTATTGAATTAACGAAAGTGGTACCTGTTCATCTGCTCAGCTTGCGACACCGGTGGCATTCCTGCAGTGTCTGTGATTAGCTCGCACCTGGGTATGTGTGATAAAAGTCGAAAGACGACGGAGTCCCCTGGGAACCTCTATGAAGAGCGATATGCGTCACGGGCCGCCTCGCCCATCACGCCTAATAGCGTAACCGTTGATTGGAAAATTTCACGAACTGGATCCCGCCTACAGACATCAGCTGAAGCCTGGTTTGACAAACCCCATAAGGACGGAACTCCCACAACGGTGTTCTACGGGAATCTCCAACTCACGCGTACGAGTGCACCACGACTGCCTTGAGGAAAACACGCTCAATTAAAACATTCTGCTGTAACAGCGTCTTCGGAAAAGGCAGGCGCCCCCGCGCAAAGCGCAGGGACGCCCGCACAAAATTGCACTGTCAACCTAATGCCTCGAGAAAACGCGTTCGTGAATACAGCTGTGTCTGGCCAGATCTACGCCGGCCAATCATGGCACAGCGCGCGGCACAATCGCTGCACGCTTCACTGCACGCGGGCGACTCTAACAGAAGGCTGTCCTTGTTGCTCCAACGGGCTAAATTTTAACTAACTCGAAATCAACGCGCTTACAACTGCTGGAGTATGCAGGTGCAAGGAACACAGTGAAAGGGGTGTACACAATATGAATTACAAAAGAGTGGTACCAGGAATGTACAAAGTTGGAGAAAGGCTATACCTGATACTAAATTTTTAGTTTTCTGCGATGGACTTTAAGTAGCTAATTGAATTACTAAGAGCTACAAAATGGCCTGATAAAGACTATCCCATTTATATGGTTTATATGGTTATTGATAAAATATTTTAAAAAATGAAAGGCAACTGGGATAAAAGTATAATGCTGTAACAATAAAATGAAGCGTTTTCTTGCCCATGCTTCGTTTGTCATGTATTGCTGGTCACATAAACACTTATAAACATAACTCGAAAATGACAAAGTAGACGTACATATAACATTCAATTAAGTAATTTCATTCAGCACACATTTATGTAAAGCATCTCGCTCTCTACTTCTGTCTAAATTGAATAATAAAAGAATACAGAAAACAAGAAAGTGTTATAATTTGCAGTAGGTACCACTGATGTACTTCCTGGGACCGCTATAGACACAATGAAGAAAACGCACGTTGTATATATTTACTTAAAGATTTAACGGTACTTTGTGCTTCGTTGATTTTTATTATATATTGCTGTGGCCTTATAGCTTTTATTTTATTTTATTTAAAATAAATGTTCTCAGTGTTTTATCAAAATTGGGCTCTAAATCTTACCTTTTTGTCCACAGAGCATGCAATTGTAATAACTTTTATTATTAGACTCTTATCTCTGGGTTACTGTTGAATGTAATTAGGACATAGACAATGAACATCTATAATGCATAATATGAGACAATTGTGTTTATTATTCAATTATTTAATTTTTTGTTTAATTGAATTCCATTTTATATTTGTAAGTAGCAAATAAATACTTCTGATTACTGCTCTCCTTTTTATATTTGTTTGGTTTCTAATAGGAGTTTTATACACTTACTTGTTAATCTTCTTTCTTCGAACTCTTTTATCTTCTATATATTCCTATTCATTTGATCTCTGCATCAGCTATCCTTTTCGTGGTAGGCAGCAATCTTTTCTGAACATAATTTTATGTACTCACTTAGTTTTTTCAATTTCGCACTTAATTCTTTAGTATAGCACTATTTATGCGTATGACATTATGTAACTGTACATACCAGTATATTATTAATTAATATTGACTATTTAATTCAGTTTTAACTTGGACCTGCGTCAAAATACTCGCCAAAAACCTAGGTTATTCTCAACCAATAATATAGATTTCTATATTTTTAATCTTTATGACTTTTCGAGTTGTCATTAATCATACTTTTTAGGTTAACAGTTTTCAATTGTGTCTGTCTCCAATTATATCCTGATATTAACCATTTTATGATAATATTTACTTCTTTCAGATAAATCTTGACTAACAGAATAACCTTCAATTAATACCGTTGTAGGAAATAGAAATTCCAATGATAAAACGAAGTTATTCCAATCAATATCCTTTTATGAATATTATTATTAAGCTGATTTATTATTATTTAGTTTTTAATAGGCTTTGTCATTTCATGATCATATCAATAGTTATAATTGCCACTTTTTTGAAGTATTGTGTAATTTTTAAAAGTTGTTATGCTCTATAATTGAATTATATTATTTATTTTAGCACAATACTAGAAAAATACCAAATACCAATGTTTCTTGATAAACGTACATAAAGGAAAATTTGCAATTCTCTTGCCGTATTAATATGTGCACATTAAAGATGACAGAGAAGTGGGAATTAGGTAAAACACAAAATATTCTGCAGTCTTTCGTGTTCAAGTCTGGCCAAATGTATACAAAGTGTGCTTATGCAGTACACATATTGAATTAGGTGAAAGAAAAAACTGCTTGCATTCTGCATTATTAAGCACCAAATGACGGGTCTACTCGCTCACAAAAGAATATGTCCATCGCATTGTCCTTGCTTAGATGCAATGAGAAAACCGTGCCAAACTACTTTCCATCTGACATTGACATATGAAATTTAATTTCAGAAAATTGTAGCAATTGGTGGACTTTATTAACAGAGTGTTTTACATTGTTATTAATGTTCACAAAATGGTTTATTATCGAACAACGAATGTTGATGCTCGATTTGACAGAAAATTTGAATAGTTCTTATTTAAAAATATATTGCTTAAGAAAAAAGAACACTGAACACGCACTGTTTTAGATTTTTTTTAATTGCGTCGTTTATAAAGTTAATTTAAAGGTTTTGCTAAGAAAATTTAAGTTTACATTTACTATGCGGTATAATACAATGTAAGATATTAGTTTGATAGAAAAATCCCCGCGGCCTATGTTAAATATTACCAGATTTCTTGTTTAGAAAATAAACAACTTTAGTTTGGAATAATATTTATTGTTTATATAAACGCAATACCCAAAATCTAAGTAATATTAACTGTTCTATTATAATAAATAAATAAATGATTTATTTAAACCAATCCCAATTTATATACATATAGGAAATTAACTAAATTGAATTAGACATAGAATTAAAAATAATAAATAAATGACTCCCCGCTGAAGCCATGAAGAAGCTTGCGTGGGAAGTACATATATATAATATATAGCATGAATGTTTCGAGCTTCTGCTTATTATCTTTAAAACTCCCTGTAACTAAGTTTATAAACTACAATAAATAAAACTAGTAAACGGAAAGAAAACAGTCAATAATTATCAATAGTGAAACAAAGAAAGAAGAATCAATACACAGATTTCTGGAAGATATAATTATAAATTATTAAGAAAATCAATATAAAAAAATCTAGTAAAAATCAATTTAAAAAAATCAACTAAAGAAGTTGTGTAATTATCTCCTTGAGTAAGTATTGCGAATCCAACACTTTATGCTAATATAATAAACCGATATGATTTCATATGAAGTGCATTTCTTAAGAAATCTGGAATTATATTATAGAGGTTAACTGGAAAATGTAAGAAGCTTCTTGTACCAATATTCTTTTTACAAGTAGGATTGTTTAAAATTTTGTTTTGTTTATTTCTTGATAAATAGGTAACTATGATGTTGTATATGTCCGTGTAATATAGATGTGTTTTATGAATCTTACTTAGAATAAATTTGCAATAAAGTTGTCTTATATCTAGTAATTTAGTTTCCGTAAATAATTGGCAGTACTGTATCTACTACATTTTTTAAACATTATTTTAATAATCAACTTTTGAAAAATCTCAAGACACCTCCCAAATGAGATTCAACTAATGAAAGGTATATGTGGTTTAGATTATGTATGGGAAAAAATTGTCTTAGATATCTAAAAACATAACAAATGCTTCTAAGTTTCGTCACTAAATAATTCACATGCATATCCCATTTCAAATAACTATGTGAAATAATCCCCAAATATTTTGCTCTGTGTACTTTTTCTACACGGGTAAGACATTTACAATTATTTTGGTTACATTCCTTTTTGTGTAACACAATATAATTATAGCCAGGTAAATTACTTTGATATGAGGTAAAAGGCACAAATTTTATTTTAGTAATGTTAATCGTAAGTAAATTTCTGCCAAGCCACGTGTTTATGTTATTTAAATCTTTGCTGATTATATCATTTAACGTTAACCAGTCATATCCCGTATATACTGCCACTGTATCATCCGCATATGACAATAGCATTCCTTTTAACATTAGTGACAATGGTTCATTAATATAAAGAATGAAAAATAGCGGACCAAGTATAGTACTTTGAGGTGCTCCATGATTGATTTCCAAAAGATCACTTAAAATGTTTGCTAACTTAACATATTGTATCATATTCGTAAGATAACTTGTTATTAATTTGTGGGCCATACCTCTTATCAGATCGAGAAAGACTGCTATAGTGGGCACGCTATTGTCAATGTTTTTATATAGAACTTCTATAAGAATATGCTTTTTGAATTTATGGTCTTTTGAATTGTCTGTGATAACTTACCATTATGCTGATTTTTTAAATAATTTCGTCTGCGACTGACATAAAAAAGTATTAAATTAATTTGCAATCGTTTGAACATCATTGATAACCGAGTGCTGAATCTTAATATTTGATATTACTTGGGATTGTTTAGGTACCTCTGTCAAGTGAATTGTTTACTATATTCCATATATGTCCAGCATCATTTGGATTTAAATTATCATCATCTGGCTCAAACAGATCATACCAGCTTTCATTTAATAAATTATCTTTTAATCTTTCGGAATTAATAGACGCTGTTACTATTTTCTTCAGTTTCATTTGTTCACGAATTTTAAAAACTTATTGAGGTTCAAAATTATAGACAAATTATCGGTTATTGTTGTTTCTAATATTATCGGCAATATATTTTGTTTTTATACATTACTTTTAATAAAAATGTGGTCTATGCATGTTTTTGACTCATTGTGAAATTTGGTGTATCCGTTTAAGCAAGACAAGAAGCCATACTGGTATAAATTATTTAAGTATGTAGTGTATTGCAGAATATTGATGTTAATATCACCTATAATTATTTCATTATGATTGTTACAGTAGTCTCTAAGATAAATGTCCAGATTATTGTTGAATTGGTCAATGTTAGTAAATGGAAGTCGATAAATAACTGTTACATACATATTCTTAGAATTACAAGAGGTACAAATTCGAAGACACTTAATTTTGCCAATATTAAGAATTTCATAATTATAATTATTGTTGAAACTATTCGTAATAAAAACAGTCACGCCATTATTTTAGTTTAAGTTACCATTATTATATAACGTATCATATCCTAGAAGTTGAAAGTCGAGATAGTTAGATATTTTCCAACATTCAGTAAGTGCAATTAAATCAAAGTCGAAACAAAGACTACTCAAAAATACTTGCAATTGGTCAAAGTTTTTAGATATATAACGGATATTGTTATGAAATATACTAAATCCCTTGTCTAAGGTATAAGTTTTATTAGATGTGTCCACATCACAAAAACGTAGTTTTAAACTCAATTGCTTGAAAATGATGAATTAGGCTATCCATTTTGTAATGCGAAGTTAAATGCAAATATCTGCACCTGCAGTTTCAAAAGTACCTCTTACAAGCCCAGGTCAGCCATACCCGTATCCCGTTGCACTGGGGTTGCGCTATTTTTCCGCACAAACAATTTGCCGTTTTTAAACCACACAAATTTAAAGACAACAATATCACCCACCTTTTTCTTTTTCGCTTCATAGTATAAACTTCGGTAGTAAGTAGCCATATGTTCATTGACGTAGATTGGCTGTGGAAAACCATCGCGATATAGTGCAGCTGTTGTTGGTCTTCTACTTTTTGCTTTTTCCAAAAAAATCGTCGCGGTTCATTTGATTAGAAAATTGCACTATTATTGGCTTTTTAAAGGATTTTTGGACTTGCCCCTGTGTGTAGTTTGTAGATCGGCCTTGCAAGTTCGGAATTAATGCTCTTACCCAATGCGATTACTATCTCATCTACTTTTTCGCCTGCAGTTTCTGGGACCCATCTATTTGCAAGTTATGATTCCTTGAGTATTGCCTGTCCTCTTCTATCTGTGCAGTCACTTCTAGCATTTCTTTTTGCAATTTATTATAGTTTGTTTCCAATTCATCGTACTTTTTTTCAAGATTTTTATGTCATTCTTGAATATTTTGCATAAGAGTTGCATATTCGTCGAGCTTTGCTGAGTAAAAATCGATCGCTTTTTGGAAATTGTCGATTTTTATTAATTAGCTGATTTTCCTGGTTAACAACTTTCTTAACAGCCGCCGATATTGCAGCCAATAGTTATGGTACAATATTTATAATTGTGTTAATGTATTACTTTACTAAATGTATACTGACGCCATGGCATGTTTATTTTATTACGGAATATTTATTATGTTGCTGTTATTGGTGCTCTCACTCACATTACCAACGCTTCTTCATCATCTGGTAATGTTCCGACATTATGAAAAAAATATTTCATTATTCCCTTGGCTAAAGTGCAGCAAGCTACCGATATGAAGCAGTTACGTCCTATCAGTATTTTATCCTGCGGGTCGAAAATTATTGAAAGGATTGTGTACAATAAATTAAATGATCATTTAGATAAATTTATTATCCTGCCGTCCATCCAATCAGGTTTTCGCAAACGTCACAGTAAATGTACCGCGCCTACAAAAATGACTAACGACCTAGGGAGAGCCATCGATCAGCCTCAAGTAGCACTACTTGTTCTTCTGGATTACAACAAAGCATTCGATTCCATTTACCGCGAAATGCTCGTCGCTAAAATTAAATACTATGGATTTGCTGAAAAGATGTGTGCATGTGTCACCGCATAAACACGACTTTACAACATAATCGAGAAATCTACCTAAAATACTCGGCCCTAACTCTGTTACGATGGCGGTAACAAAAGGTTTGCCCGCTAGAAAAACTCAGTCTAGAGGGCAGGTTCTTTACGACCTTTGAGTTAAGGCTGTACTCCGATAAGAGATATAAATGATGTTCAAATTGATGGTGCGCCACCACTTTCGCACTAGATCGCGAAAACAAAAGCAACACAAGTGCACACACTCTGAATGTAAAAGTAACGGCCTTCACCTTGCTACTTCTCACTTGGCAGAGTTTGGTCGACGATCCACGTACAACACTGACTTACCTTGCAAAAATAACTCATTGGTGCAGCTGCTAAACTCCTTTTACAATACAAAAATACACACATAACGCATGCAAATATCGTAAACAACAAATGCAAAGCATAAGTACAATTGAATCTATTAAAATAAACAAAGATGTAAATGACAAAAAGATAAAAACACCGACATGGGTTAGTGAAGGTTAGGTGAAATTACGTAACATCTTACCTTAGTTAAAAGCGGTAAACTTGACTGCAAATGAAGGGCATAACTTACAAACGTTATTACATATTAAATAAACCAAAATACTGACTCATTAGCAAGAATGCTTGACAGTAGCTCAAAAACGAAACTGCAACAACGTTAAGTTAAGCAGTAACAAGAAAATATGACGGGAATTTATAAAATTTGGCAAATTAGCAACTAGCAGTTCTAACAATAAATGCAATATTACAGAGGATTGTTCAACATTTTGACGGGACGTTACGTTCACTGTACGCTATGCACAATAAATCTAATACATTACAATGGCATCTGAAGGTAGTTAGTTTACTGCATTCGACGTGCGGCAAGGTTGTAAGTGGTCGTTTTCCAAATAAACTGTCCCAAAATGCCTGAAGAAAAGAACGACCGGGAGACCACAGGCTGCTAGCGTGATACGGGATAAGGCCTCGATTATGTTTACCACAGCCAGGGGTTGGCAGGAAGATATCCCCAGAACAGGTGAAGACGTACGGAACTTCCAATACAGCAACATGAGACGAACCCTCAACGTGCGAGATACATGACGTCTTACTTAAGCTGGCACTTTCAAGAGTCCGGTAAATGATTCGCCATAACGATAATTAAGGATCTCGCAACCCCACCGTAGTAGACTGTCGACCACACTAACTTGCTTGCTTCACACGAACCCGAACAGCTAATGCACACATCTCGACGAACCCCCAAGGGTTGCCACGAAAACGAAACAGTTCTATTTCTTAGGAAGGGCACTCAAAAATTGACAAAAACACACCGATAATTCGAAAAGCGGAAGCGGGAATATAACTCATTCAACCCCCGGCCGCATAGAGCAGACCCGCGGGGGCCGCGAACTCGACACACGTGGTTTGTAGCTCAGAGACGGGTGGTAATTGAATGGCTTAAGCTGCGATCCTAAAAATCAACTGAGGCCACGCAAGCGCGGCTTAACTACGTTTCTTGTCCTACTTATGCGGTTCGCTCTGAAGATTCCAAACTGATGCAATATCTGACTAAGGGATTCGCACGAAACTCAGGGAAAGTTTTAGGCCTATTAGAACAACAAAAATTCCAAAAAGCCGATAAGCAAAACTGCATCGCTTCGCATATGATAACAAGGCGTGAATTTATAAAACCATCATACGGAGAATTGAATTTCCATTAACACAAATGAACTACTATGCGTTAGCATCTAAAATAAGCTGAAATAAACATCGTGCAGCGTACAAGTCTGACTACATCACTAATCTTATGAATTTGAATTTGAAAATGCTAATATTTAGGCTCAAAAATGCGGAGAGCACGAGCTGCGAGAAATCGTTCTAACACATGGCTATCAAATTGTCTTGATCAGCGAAAACAACTCGTTAAAATCCTAAACATAACTTTCGAAGATTAACTGCAACTCTAAATGTACAACAAGGGAGTATTCTTATCCCATACTGTTTTCTATCTTCAGGGCCGACCTGCTTAGACTGTTATCAAATTCTTGTAGTATATACCTATATGCGAATTACACACAAATTTATGTTTGCAATGAACCCAGAAGATATAATATTGCTGCCAAATGCCTTCATAGAGACTTGTCCATCATTTTCTAAATGATCAAATGAAAATGGTTTAAAAATTAACCCATCAAAATTACTGTGTAATATACGTTGGTTCACCGATTCTCTGGATAAAAGGTCTGTCTAACCTATCTGTTAGTATTGTGATTAATGATAGTAAAATTGAGTTTTCCGAGTGGGTCAAAAATCTTGGTGTCCTCTGGTTTGCCACTTAACTATTGAGACCCATGTTACGACCAAGTGCAAACTTTGTTACATGCAACGATCGTTCGTTTATAAGTTCCAAGTTTTGTTACCCAACGAAACCAAATGGTACTTAGCGAATACACTCATTCTTAGCCAGGTGGACTAATGCCGTCAAGTATATTCCCCCTTCTTAACAGAACAGTTCAAGGGCAATTTGCAACTTCTTTAAAACTGTCGCTCGGAGCATGTAACACCCCTTTACAACAACTTACATTTTCTTAATTAAAACATCGTCTTTACTTTAGATCGGTGTATTGCTATATTTAAAATTTTAATTAATAGGTTACTCACGTATTCATTCGCTTTACTAAATCACAAGATGGTGTTCCATAATCCCTACAATGGACAGTTCGCTATATCTCAACAATCCTCATAAAAATTTGAAAATTGCTTTGAGATTACTACTACCGTTTTATTAAACAAATTCAGCGACCTGCTAACTATGGTCTTCAAGCGTTTAAAGCTCTCGCGCTTATGCGCGCTCGTGTGTTAACAAAACATTGTTCGCGTATAATGACTTATTATTTATCTCATTTATAATCTAATGTATTATTTGACTGTTGTATGCTTTGTTGAAGATTATACAAACGTCGAATTACTTTATAGATACATTTATTTAATTTAACTTCTGTATTACTAATTTCTTTACTATTATAACAAACCAGAAAAGTATACGGGGTATTGCAAAATTGCACAGCACTATTTTAAGAATGTGTTCTTCAGCACGAAATAAACAAAAAGGTTCATACAAACATGGAACCTAAACGGCTTCATTTTCAAGATACAGGATGTTGAAGTTTAAACGGCTAGAGATATTCTAATGAAACTGTGTAGGTTAGTATTTCATAAGGTGGCATTGTTCGGTCAAAATAAATTTAATTTATTTCCACCAATGGCGTGCATCGAGGCCACCTCAGTTAACTTATTTTAGAAAAACCTGGTACGCCACTGTTTTTAGCCAAAAGTTTTGTAGCTATTGCAAGATTGTTTGTTATTAAATAATATTTTTTTAAAATTCTTTAAACTGTATTTTAAAAACGAAGCCGTTTAAGTCCCATTAACATCCAATCAACGAAATTGTTGTTACAGATTTTTCCGTTTTCCTCGAAAAAGGTTTATTCTATTAAAAAAAATAAAAGATACTTCTTTTGTATATTTTCAGTAGATGAAGCTAAAAAACTTGTATTGGTTAAAAAACAGTGGCATACCAGATTTTTATAAAATAATGTAACTGGTATGGCCCCAGTGCACGCCACTGGTGAAAATAAATTAAATTTATTTTTGCCAAACAATGCCATTTTATGAAGTACTAACCTACA